>CM060376.1:139437239-139992239 GCA_030545235.1 Helianthus tuberosus | reverse complement strand
ATCTGTCACGATCGACTTGCTACCAACTTTTGATTGATTTAATCTATGCACGTATTTATCACCAACATAATCCCAAATCTGTTGTGTTTCTAATTCAAGTGAATAGCAATGTTGAGCTTGCCGATAATGCTCAATAGCATGCCCTTTTTCATACCTTTAACATCATCGATTTTTAAATACATACATATAGTAGCAATAAAAGTTAAATATCCAAAAGAAATACTGAAATTTATTAACTGTATGATACCTTCCACATCCTACAAAACCACATATCAGGCAAGCCCACGGGTTGTTGGATGTGCCACAGACTGCACAGGTTGGTTTACCATCATGCTGTTGACAAAGTCGACAGACCTAACACAAGAAAAAAGTTTAACTTCTTTTGCATTTGATAGGCCACTGATGTCACACTTACAACTTATTAATAGGTGATGATAAAACTCAATAAAAATTAAAAATGTAACCAACCTGGCAAGACAAGTAGGTCCGCTTTGAGATACACGGACACTGAAACGAATGGTCACAGTGTGTAATTTGTATTGCACTTGTGTCATGGTCCAATCTCTCTTTATCATTTTGAGAATAATTAAAACAAAACGCGATCAAAATCCAATAACACACATGCATAACTAATAACAGATCATTAACAACTCACCAAGACAAACGGGACAAGTAGGTAGTTCTGTATACCCTGGCTGAGGGATGCTAGCTGCATCTGCTGAATCTGTGTACTCCACTAATTGAGCAAAGTAGATATGGCAAACCTCATTCTGGAATAGAAAATGTACCAGATTCAGACATTCAGTTCAAAATAATTATATTATAAACCAAATTTTAGTATATATAAACTATAATTCTGCATAGATTACTTAATGTATATACACACACACACACACCTAAAGATAAGTTACTGGTTGCGCCACGTGTGAGCCCAAGATTCTTTTTTCAGCTTCTCTTATTTTACCCCTTGGTATTTTATTTCTTGAAAAGTTAACCAAAAAAAGTTAATAAACCAAATTAGTCACTTACTATATCTAGTTACACCTAATTTCAATCATATCTTATCTCAAAATATAGTTTTATAATCTCCAAATCTTCATCACTAACTATTTAATACTTGACACTTATTCAACCCGTAGATTCTAACCTAGTATATATGTTTGTGTAAAAAACACCAAATAAACAAAAACTAAAGATTTTAAAAACAAACAAGCTTGCTTGACCTTCCAACGTGCCAAGCTGGAGCTCAACCAATATTTTAAAAACCGGTTTTAAATCATACCGGGTTGGGCTCTGAAATGGTTCAACCGGTTGAACCGGGTTACTAGTTAACCCTATAAATTCCATAAATTACAAATTAATCTCAAAAAACAATCCAGTCTCAAGTAGGATTTATCTAAAAAAGAACTATTTTATTGTAAAATATTAAGCATTTTAAGAGCATTTTTATTATTTATAAACAATATTGCATTGTTCGAGATGACAAACAGTTTCAACAGCGATGAAATATTTGAATGGAAGGCACTAGGTTAATTACTGGAAATATGGAAGTTCATTATCACCTTAATATCTTATTATATAAAAATGAAAAAAAAAAAATCAAATTTTAAGATAACGAAAACCGGTTCAACGGTTTAAACAGGTAGAACCAGTTTTACCGCAGGTACATAAGACATGCCGTACCCGGTTTAACCGGTATAACCGGCAGGTTCATACCGGTATTTAAAACACGGAGCTCAACAATTAACTTTACAATTGCATCTATACATACACAACTAGAATCAACAATACCTCAGAGGGACTAAACCGCTTCCCATGATATGAAATACAGAATCCATCAGCAGCAGCTTGATTGGCTAGCTTAATAAGCACGCTATACCGATCTTCCACCGCATCATTCCTACATAAAACACAAATCAGTAAACTCAATCCAATCCAAACCCTAACCTAACATAACCTAACCAAATCAATCAATACCTAATAAAACACAAATCAGTAAACTCATCAACATGACGGCCACAAAAGGCGAGAAACTCTTCAACCGAAAGGTAGTTAGGTACGGCGACGATGAAGACGATCGTAGTGCGAGTGGCGACGTTCCAGAGCGTCATGACGGGGTTGACGGAGGAGGAGGAGGAAGTGAAGGGGAGGTTGCGGAAGAGGTGAACGACGCCGTTTAGTTCGGTGTGTTTGGTGGAGGTGGAGCTAGGGTTTGATGCTCCGGCGACGGTGGTTGTGTAAGGTGGTTGGGGGATGTCGACGGTGTGGATTTTGAGAGTGAACATTGTTTGTTTGGGGAAAGTGGTGGATCTTTGGCGGGGAATTGTTAAAGGAATTGGGTTAGCTTTCATCGGTTTATATAACTTTCTTCACACACAACACCACCAAAATAATAAATAAATTTTTGGAAAGGAAAATAATAATAATAATAATAATAATAATAATAATGATAATAATAATAATAACAATAATAAATATATGGAAATGAAGAATCTTTGTTTTCTTTTTTTAAATATAAATATAAAAATTAAACAACTCCATGTGCCATTATAATATGCCCAACTATTATTTTAAGTGACTTAATAATACATATTGTGTTTTGGGTAGAATAATAAATAATAGAGTTAAAAATAATTGTGACAATATATATAAAATCAAAACATATAGAAGGATAATTTTCAGAAAACATTTTATGTACTCTTGTTATAATGATGATTAGCTATATACATTTAGTGGGTGGTTAGACCAATGCATGTACCAAATCGTTTAAATTATATGTGTCATATTCTGGTGGCTTTATTGCGCTTTGGATCATTAAAACACTTTGTACACAAACCATCATATTAAGGTATTAGTATGTTTTCAATTTCTTTTTGTTTGGTGTAATGTTAGCTTTTTTAATCTTATTTATATTGTTTCTAGTTATTTTTTTTAAACATCGTATCAATATTATAAATTATAAACACTAAGAAAATAAAGGTTACAAAAGGTAAGGGACATCAACGCTAGCAAATATAAGATTTTATGGCTGGCATTTCCATTGGAAATTGGAAAATGTTTGGTAAAACTGTGTAACTTGAATTTCGAATGCGTATATAACCGTAATAATAAGCATTCATATAAAAAGTTTTTGACGGTTGCACATAAATTGAATAAGCATCTACAAGTATCAAGTTCGTAGAAAGATAACCTCTGACCATATAAGTATCACCTTTTTCCTATTAAAGTTGTCATCAAATGCATGATTTTTTGTTGCCTCCATGCCCCTATCTCTATTCCTAACTGTAAGGCCACCTACGTACCTCGAACACACGAACCCGGATCGCTCTCTCAACACACGCGATGTGCGGAAACCACCGCGTGACACGTAGCACTCCGTAAGTCTCGTAAAAGAAGGTGTAGACAATAAGAGAATAAACCAATCTGTGAATACACTGAGTATTCACATATTACACAACAATGGATCACACACACTGAAAACACACATAAGCTAGGGTTTGTTTCTCTCTCTAGAAAGATATCTTGCATAGAAAGTTTTCCCAAAAGTCTCTTTATCATTGCATATCAAACGCATATATGTACAAGACTAAATCCGAAACACATGAGTTCTGGATTCACAAAGACAAACTCGGACAACACATGTCCACTAACTATCCTTCCGAATTTACAATACAAATTCGGAATACATAATACCTTAATACAAATTCGGACAAAACAAAGACTATAAGTTCCATCCGAGTTTATCCAATAAAGTCGGAATCACTAATACATATAAATTCGGACAAAATAAACTAAAGACTTAACATGTTACAAGTTTTACACAAAGGACCCTGGACAATCTTTGGATGGTAGATCCAGCACCTATCGCCAAAATGATGCACTTACAGACTCCCCCTTGCTATGTGCGGGATCTGCAAAACTTGTAAATACCTTCATCAAGTCTTCGAAAAGTAGCTCCCAGCTCCTATCTGATTCTTCACGCAAAACTGGACAACCCTGATAAAAGGAAGAACAATCTCTATATCTTCGTTCAGATGCCGAAGCGAATGTCTTTTCAACCTCTTCAAGTCTTCCAGCTTAAAGTTTACTAGCAATACATCATCCAGAATCTCGACTATAACATCGGTAACCTTCTTCTTAATAATTACCGCTTCACTTGTTTTGTCGTCCACATACCAATAGCTAATACCATCCATTCTATCGAGATCAAACTCCCTCATCGGGATCTTCCTTAAGCATCTAGCAGGCCGGTACATAACCTTGTATTTCACCTGACCGGTGAACTTATCTTTGCTTTTAACGCGCCTGCCCACAGCCGGTTTGAAACATTTCCACCGACTAAATTCGTTTTCTTCTTCGAGAATCTTTTTCAGCCCATTCACTATTCCATTTGAAGTCGGAGTGTTTAGATCAAGCTGGGCAATATGGTGCAAGTCATGTGCAGGAAGGGAGCTTAGGTGCCTTATGCTTGGTCTGAAATACTGTACCACATCTGTTCTCTTGATCATCACCAAGCAGTTTTGCGGATCAAAATCCCAGCTGCGAATCTGTCCTGAATATTCCCTATGGTATTACGATAACGCCTTTTCTGGGTCAGATTGGGTGGAGGATCCTTCAGCCACTTGTGTAGCACATTACGTACTTCCCGAGGCACTGTTTCTGGATTCGGTTCCACTTCAACTGGTGTATCGTTGTAGGCATGATCCCGTAAATCTTCAAGTCAACTAATACGTGGTCGAAAACCGGTGATCAATCATGTTTAAGTTTATGTTTTTACATGACTTTCGGTATCGAATGGCCTACTTTTGATTTGAATTGTGTTTTGCAGGTCTAACGGAGTTTAAGGAGCTATTCAGAGGCTTTACGGAGCATCAGGGAGCGAATGGGATCAACTGGGTATGCGAAATGGACAAAACAGAAAAGCAACCATATAGGTTGCGTCGCCGACGCCTTCCAGGGTCGTCGGCGACGCACCGCGTCAATGGGAGATTCACGTAGGCAATGGTTTAAGGTGTCGGCTGTCACACCCTGACTTTTGCGGAAGCTGATTAGGTGTGACTTGCTTAATATCATTGCATTCAACCATAACAAACAACTATATGATAAAACCAAGATGTTCATCCTTAGATAAGTTTCAAAATATTACTGACAACATTGTTTTAAAATCCAAACACAGACTTCATGTTCAAAATACAACGCCAACAAAGTTTTAAGTTCCATAAGGACTTGTCCAAAAGACACTAATAAAAACTAGGCTTTGAAATATGTATCTTATCTAGGATAAGATGCACACTCCAAACCCTTCGACACCGGATGACATCTTTTATTTCAAACAACCCTTGAAAAACTTCCAACGCCCGCCAGATCCATTTCAGTTCCCTGAAATACATGTAGTTTGAAAACATCAACAAAAGTTGAGCGAGTTCATGTGTTTTGTATGTGAGTTCGAATAAACTTTGTAATCATTGTGAGTATGTATGTATTTGTAAACCCTGGTATGAAAGCAAATAAGGAAAACAGATCGATTAATGGTTTGCAAGGCCATTAATATGTGTGACGTGATGCATGAAGGCTCAATCCTAGCGGATTTTGTACCGGGCTTCCGGCTGGAAGACATGGTCACCTCATGGGCCAAATCCCGGTCCTCATGGGTGGGGCTCGCAACACCCAAATAGATCTATCACTCATGTCCCTCGGTCCTTCTATGAGGATTAATGGTCTTAAGCGTTGTACCCACCACTCACATGATCTAACAGTTCATTCCTTAGCTAACCATACCATATGTAAACTGATGTGCACAAAATGCAACATATAAATTACATCAATTGTGGCATAAAACTAACCCTTTTTTAGTACTAATGTTGGAAAAAGTGTGTTTTTGTCTTCCTTTTGTATTTTCAGGATTAAATGAGCTCAAATTAACAAAAGAAGTAAAAAGACAGCTAAATCTAACATAAATACAAGAAAAGGAACAAACGTGGCATGCCCGACCTCCCCGACAGCATCTTCCCAAGCAAAACAAGAGAACAGAAGGCTGAACAGGCCCCGTGCTCAGTGAACACGGGGGCGTGCCCAAGTGCCAGCATAAAAGACAAAGCTATAGAAGCTTCTATCGCCCACCACGGGGCCGTGCTCAGCGGACACGGGGCCGTGGTCAACTATAAGATTCACAGAATCCAGGCAAATCTTGATAGTACAGATATGCTTCTGCACTCGGGGGCGTGCCCAGCGGACACGGGGGCGTGGTCAACTAATGCAGACAAACTGTAATTAATGAAGACAGAGAAGAGGATGGACACGGGGCCGTGCCCGAGCTACTGTTCAGGCTATAAATAGGGGTGCTTGGCTCATTTGCAAACCATCCATTGGCACACCACCTCTCTCACACTTCACCCACCACCCACCACCACCATAACACCATCATCCACCACCATCATCCATTGTCCATCATAGAGTGTGTGAGTCGTCTCGGGATCCAAGATTGATCGTAAGAGTTCTTGACAATCAAAGGCCATGTTTGCCTAAGTCTTTTACATCACTTGGTGAAGACAAGTGTCTAGTGTAATACTTTTTATTTTTAATCTTTTCGCACTTTTTACTTGGTGATTCTTCCTTATCGTTTCTTAATAACTAGTTATTAATGACTTTAATAACTAGTTTCTTATATTGAAGGTGATTCTTCCTTATCGTTTGTCCGTGGTGTCTTGGCATTATTTTACTATCTATATAAAATAAAAGATTTTCACCATTCATATCTCCACGGTCTATATGGAGGTATGTTGGCTACCTGGTCGGGGGTTAAGGAAACGGTTTGGTAAGAGTCTTGCCTTGTTCAGTGTATAGATCCTGCAAGGACCTGGGTCAAATTTAGTAGGACCTCCTTCAATACCCACCGGTATTGGATGGCGGGGGTCCAAACTCTTTGATCCCCTCATATGTAAGCTACTGTTAGTACTTTAACCCGGCTACTTAGGACTGTATCCCTGCTGACTCAGACTACTTAGCCGAGGGTAACGTCACCTTCAAAAGAGGGGCCTACCATAATATGCATTAATAACTTAATTAATTATCTTTCAATAATCCGACCCTTTAGGATTGTATCCTTGCTGACTCAAACTACTGGGTTGAGGGTAACGTCACCTTCAAAAGAGGGGCCTACTACAATAACTAAGATAATCTCTTAAAAAGTGCAAAAGTGCGGAAATAATCAAAGGTTACACTAAACACGAGTCGGAGCCAAGTGATTCATCTTGTCTATCTGTTTTTATTTTTATTTTTCAGCATTTTAGTTAGTTTTATTTTTCTAGTTTAAAAACCTTTTTCTAATTTTTGATTTGATTAGACGTTGAGGATAAACCGGTACTAAAGGCTCTTATGTCCTTGGACGACCTCGGTATCTTGCCAACACTATACTACGCTCATGATGGGTGCACTTGCCCATATGTGTGTTTGGTGTTAGTAAAATATCGTGTTTTATAAATTTAAAACTTGGCTAAAAAGTGTTAAAAAAGGCTTAAAATATACATTAAAAACTAATAACACTCACGCACATCAAGTTTTTGGCGCCGTTACCGGGGACACAAGGATTTTAAGAAAGCTTAAAATCGACGGCCTAATCAGTTTTTCAAAACCTTTTCAAAACGCGCGCACATTTTTCTGCATTTTAGTTTAGTTTTGCATTTACAGTAGGTTGAACACGGGCCGTGCTCGCTGAACACGGGGCCGTGCTGCATTTTTTTCATAAAAACACTCAGATACAGTAGCTTGAACACGGGGTCGTGCTCACTGAACACGCCCCCGTGCTCAACGAAATCAGTAACTTTAATTAAAACGCCCAGATACAGATTCTGTACACGGGGCCGTGTCCAGCCTCTGTTTCCGTTTTTATTTTTGTTTTCTGATCTCGAGACTTGGTTGTGGTTTGCTGAGTGATTCTTATGGATTAATACTCAGGAGGTTACAACTACACCTATGAGGAGGATGATTATAGGAGTAACTATTGCACTAATTGTGGTGACCCGCACTCGGTTCAATATTGTAACTTATATCAACCATCCAATTCATACACCTACTATGAGGAGCCCAGGTACGAGCCATCAACTTCATACACATCCTATGAAGACCAAAGGTATGAACCTCCTCCCTCATACTCATATTTTGATGAACCAAGGTATGAGCCTTCATACTCGTACTTTGAGGAACCAAGATATGAGCCACCACCTTCATGTGCTTATTATGAGGAACCATGGCGTGAACAACCCACCTCATATGAGTATTATGAAGAACAAAATTACGACCCTTACCCATCATATTCTTACAATGAAGAACAATGGTGTGAACCATCTACTTCATATGGGTATTATGAGGAACAAAGGATCGAACAACCGGATTCAAGCTTTGAAAATCCCAATCCTTTTTCTATAACCGAAGTGACCGATAGGATATTAGAACACCTTAAAGTTATCGAGCGCTATATAAAAGAATCTTGCGCAAGGGAAGAGGAGTCCCGCGCAAGAGAAGAATTAAATAAAGAAGAGATAATTGAAAGTGTAAAAATGGAAGAACAAATAAGTGAAAAACTGACACATGAGTTAAACAACGAAAAAGGTGAGTCCGTTAACGCTAAAATTCAAGAAGAGTCTAGTTTTGAAGAAATTAATCTCTTGTCACCTTCTTTTGAAAACCATTGTTTAGTTCCAACTCATGCTAAGTTTTTAAAAGAGTTAAACACTAACACTAAAATTGACGAAACGGTAAGTGTTAAGCTAACTAAAGATCAAACCTCGCTAATAAAAGAAGACCCATTTGAAATCAACATTACACCGGTTCCATGTTTTTTTCAAAATTCATTTATTAGGAATGTCACAATTGATAAAGATCTTTGCGTTAACATAATGCCCAACTACATTTTTGAAAAATTAAGTATTAGTGATTTTTCTCCACTTCAAATACCCATTTTTCTTTCTAATCGGAAAATAATAAAATCAATCGGTGTAGTTGAGGATGTCTTGGTTCAAACAAATCAAATGGTAATCCCAACTGACTTTGTCATCCTCGATGACGCTCCTCTAGTGTTGGGACGACCCTTTGTAAAAACTCACGAAGCGTTGAAAAACCGGAAGTTCAACAATCTACCTATTCAATTAGGGGCATTTAAAAAGAGTGTCGATCTTGAGCGATCAATGAAATATCCATTCGGCAATAATGACCCCCTAATTGAAGATGAAGATGAACCACCCGATACAAGTGAAAAGTTTGACCACTTTGTTGAAGAAGAGGTCGCCATAGAACAAACTTTTAAAGTTCTTGATCAAAATGAGCAACCAAATAAGGAGTCTCCTAAAGACCCACCTCTTGAGCTCAAAGAACTTCCAAAAGGTTTGGAACATGCTTTTCTAGACAAAGATGGTAAATCACCTGTAATTATTTCGTCTAAATTAAGTAGTTCAGAAAAAGAAAAATTAATTAACCTTTTGAAAAAACACAAAAATGCGATTGCTTGGAAACTTGTAGATATTAAAGGAATAAGTCCTTCCATGTGTACGCACAAAATTTTAATGAATGATGACTACAAATCGGTAATACAACCACAACGTCGAGTAAATCCAAATGTTCAAGAAGTGGTTAAAAATGAAGTCATCAAATTACTTGACGCCAGACTTATTTATCCTATCTCCGATAGTCCTTGGGTAAGTCTCATCCGAGTTGTTCTAAAGAAAGGAGGTATGACGGTAATAACTAATGAAAAGAATGAATTAATACCAACGAGAACCGTCACAGGATGGAGAGTATGTATAGATTATAGACGATTAAATGAAGCAACAAGGAAAGATCATTTTCCTTTGCCCTTCATTGATCAAATGTTAGAAAGATTATCCGGTCATAAATTTTACTGTTTCTTGGATGGTTTTTCAGGTTACTTTCAAATCCCGATAGCACCTGAAGACCATGAAAAGACAACTTTCACATGCCCCTATGGAACTTTTGCTTATCGACGCATGCCATTTGGTCTATGTAATGCCCCCGCAACCTTCCAATGTTGCATGGTGGCCATCTTCCATGACATAATAGAAAAGACAATGGAAGTCTTCTTGGACGACTTTTCTATCTTTGGGTTCAATCACAACTGAGGGAACTAACCTCGCCCTTAATTGGGAAAAATGCCATTTCATGGTAACTGAGGGAATAGTACTCGGTCACAAAATCTCAAGCGAAGGAATAGAGGTTGATCGAGCAAAAATAGACACTATTTCTCGATTACCACCCCCATCCTCCAATAGAGCTATTAGAAGTTTCCTAGGGCATGCCGGATTTTATAGGCGGTTTATCAAAGACTTTTCTAAAATTTCAAGGCCTCTAACAAAATTACTTGAAAAAGATGCTCCTTTCATCTTTGACAAGGATTGCAATCAAGCATTTCTAACCCTAAAGGAAATGCTAGTCAATGCACCTATCATGATAGCGCCTGATTGGAAATTTCCTTTCGAAATCATGTGTGATGCAAGTGACTTTGTAGTTGGAGCTGTCTTGGGACAAAGAAAAGAAAAGCATTTTCACCCAATTTATTATGCTAGTAAAACACTTAACGATGCACAAGAAAATTATACAACAACTGAAAAAGAATTACTGGCTGTGGTATTTGCTTTTGATAAATTTCGTTCTTATCTTGTTCTTTCTAAAACTATAGTCTATACAGATCATACAGCCATTCGATATCTCTTCAAAAAGCAGGACGCAAAACCACGTTTGATTCGGTGGATTTTACTCCTCCAAGAATTTGATATTGAAATCAAAGACAAAAGAGGAGCAGAAAACACCGCAGCAGATCATCTTTCACGCTTAGAAGACCCAGCTTTGGAGGCAACTAGGGACGAGCAAATCAACGAAAAATTTCCAACGGAGTCCCTAGAAATGGTGGAATACAAAGAAGAACCATGGTACGCCGACTATGCTAACTACT
Organism: Helianthus tuberosus; assembly: GCA_030545235.1. Taxonomy (NCBI): domain Eukaryota; kingdom Viridiplantae; phylum Streptophyta; class Magnoliopsida; order Asterales; family Asteraceae; genus Helianthus; species Helianthus tuberosus. The sequence continues at coordinate 139,981,279 of CM060376.1, read as the reverse complement.
TAGCCAGCGGTATAGTCGCAAAAGGTTGGCCACATCATCAAAGAAAAAAATTATTTGCTAATGTGAAGCATTATTTTTGGGAAGACCCTTATCTTTTCAAAATGTGTGCCGACCAACTCATCCGACGATGCGTACATGGTAGCGAAGCAAGAAGAATTCTCCGCCATTGTCATGAAGGTCCATACGGAGGACATCATGGTGCCGCTAGTACCGCACGAAAGGTATTTGATTCAGGGTTTTATTGGCCAACCATTTACAAAGACACCCAAAGTCTTGTCAAGACATGTGATGCTTGCCAAAGAACAGGTAATATTTCTTCCAAAAACGAAATGCCACAGAATGGCATTCTTGTTTGTGAAATTTTTGATGTGTGGGGACTCGACTTTATGGGACCTTTCCCACCGTCAAAAGGAAACAAATATATACTTATGGCAGTAGATTACTTGTCTAAATGGGCCGAGGCCGAAGCACTTCCAACAAATGATGGAAGAGTCGTGGTAAGATTTCTGAAAAAATTATTCTCTCGTTTTGGAATACCTAAAGCATTAATAAGTGATAGAGGTACCCATTTTTGCAACCATCAACTTGAAATTTTTTTAACAAGATATGGGGTCTATCACCGGGTCTCAACAGCATATCACCCTCAAACAAACGGACAAGCCGAAGTGACTAATAGAGGTTTAAAATGAATACTTGAAAAAACCGTAGGGCTAAATAAAAAGGAATGGGCCGATAAATTAGATGATGCTTTATGGGCTTTTCGAACTGCTTATAAAACAACAATAGGTACAACCCCATATAAGCTAGTCTATGGAAAAAGCTGTCATTTGCCAGTAGAAATTGCACACAAAGCCTACTGGGCAATTAAAAATGTAAACTTAGATTTAGAATTTTCCGGTAGAAATCGATTCTGTCAATTAAATGAATTAGACGAACTTAGGAATTATGCATACTCAAACTCTGAAATTTATAAGGAAAGAATGAAAAACTTGCATGACAAACACATTAAACCTAATGAATTTCGAGTAGGAGATCAAGTTCTTTTGTTTAATTCACGACTTCGATTGTTTCCTGGTAAATTAAAGTCTAGGTGTTCAGGACCTTTTTTCCATCACCCATATTTTCCCACACGGTGCAGTAGAAATTAAATCTCGGAATGGAATTCCATTCAAATTCAATGGCCAACAGCTGAAACTCTATCAAGGATTCATTGAGGATGAAGAGGAAGAAATCTCGCTTCAAACGGTCGAAGAGTAAAAGCAACAACATCATACCTGGTAAGTTACGAACCAACGGGATGTCATCTTAATCGGTAAGTCTTCTAACCAAGTTTTGGGAAAACAAGGGCACTCACACGAGCACAAAAAAAAATCAACTTTGCTCGGCACGAGGGCGTGTCCGCTGGACACGGGGCCGTGTCCGCGCGACTGTCGGGATAAATCCCCTTTTTCATAACAGTTACACCATTCCACACGCCCCGTTTCCCCGAAAACGCTCTGGTTCAAGGCGATTTTCCGTAGATTTCCGACGTCTCCTCTACTTCTAACAACACCAAGGTATGATCCTATCATCATTAGTAGTTAGATTAAGCATTTGCATGTAGTTAAAACTTCAAAAATTTGGGGAAAAATCTAGGGTTCTTGAACTTCATCCGGATCGAACCTCAAATTTTTGCTTAAATCTGTTAGCATTAGTTTAGATTAGTGTTATAGGGAGTAAATCCACTTGTATTGTTTAAAGATTCGCCCGATTTCTCACAAAAACCTCAACCCCTTGTTTTTTAACCGAAAAAGATAAAATTGAATGGGTAAACGGTTTGTTTTGGGAAAAACGGCACTTGGGGTTTCATTTTCGGGGGAAACCGCACCTAGTGAACCAAAAATTTTCAAGTTTTCGGGACCGGGTCGAAAAATGAAATTTTTGAGTAACAGATGCCTGGACACGGGGTCGTGTCCGCTGAACAAGGGGCCGTGTCCAGCTCGCTGTTTGCAGTTTTCTCTGAAATTTCCACTGTTTCATGCTAACTTTTGGTGTATTCTTTCAGATGTCGAGGAAATTCACGAGGTTCAACGCAAATGAGCTCGATGCTAGGGCTAGATACGAAGTACTTCAAACAAGACCGGAAGAATACCCAAGACAAGCATGCATGGATCTGTTAGCAATGGTGAACCAACTTGACCGGTTTAACAACCTCGTTACCAGCCCACTAAGAGTCGCCCTAACCACTCGACTTCGCTCAGTCCAGGAGTGCACTTAGAGGTGTACAAACCGGTTTTTTTGACTAACCGAAACCGGTTATTAACCGGACCGGTTTTTCTGGCCCAAAAAAAAAACGGTTTTTCATAAACCGGTTACGGTTTTTAACCGGTTATAAGTATTGAAATGTCTAACCGGTCCTAACCGGTTATAACCGGTTGAAAAATAAACCGGTTTTTAAGATTAAAGTTAACCGGTTAAAAAAACCGGTTTGGAGAAATCGATTAAAAAAACCGGTCCTGCAGAAATGGTTCACAAAAGCTGTTTTTTTGTGTTTTGCTGCTGTTTTTGTTGTTTTAACAGCTTTTTTTTTTAAATTCATTTTTTAAGTTAAAAACTTAACAATAAGGAAAGTATAAAAAGTTAAAACATTCATTAAGTCTCGCAACAAACGGTTTTACATAATAATGGAAATACAAACGATAAACGTACCAAACGATAAACGGTTTTACATAAACTTAAAATATTAATCCGCAAGAAGGTCCACTAATACATATATATTTTTTAGTGGAACTACAATATTGAGAAGCCTCGTTTAATCTTCTTCGGCCGAACCCGAACCCGAACTATTGCGTAGGAATTCATCTAATTCGGCTTCTTCGTCGGTCATTGGGGTTGTCAATTCGGCTTCGACCTCGTCCTCGTAAACTTCTCCTTCGTAATCTAATTCTTCCTCGAGTGAACGTTTGTCTTGAACTCTCTCCGCCGCATCCAAGTAGTCTTTTAAGCAAATTGACATCTCAACCGCCTCAGGTGTTAGTCGAGTCCTCCTTATCGAAATCACCCTACCACTAATAGAAAAAGCACTTTCCGAAGCTACCGTGGAAGCTTGGACCGTTAGTAAATCTCGGGCCATTGTGGCTAAGATCGGAAATTGATCTTCCTTACTTTTCCACCAAGCCAACAAATCAAAAATTTTAAAATCTTGTGAACTCATCATTTGTAGAAAGTTCGACCCACCATACCGACCGAGTTCACTACTACTAGTGTTACCACGATGCATTTGACTCGACTCATCATACAATTGGTTATAAACATACAAATCGGTATCTTCCATTTGACTTGAACCTTCACCGAAAGCGGCGTTTCTCATTGACTCGTGAATGTGTGACGTTGAACCATATTTTGTTACATAAACATCAAACAATTTTGAAAGTTGATCGTTGAAACGAGATTTTGCGACTTCACAAAAGTTTGGTTCTTGAGTGGTGTTTAAATTCAATTGGTGTGCAATTTTTTCAATCAAAGACCCGGTTCCAAAAATATTAAAACAAGGGTTTAGAGCGGCGGCACAAGTGAAAACCGCCGGTAGTTCTTTAAAATATTTTCTTAATTTTTCCTTCATTGTATCCGCCATGTCACAATATGGTCTACCTCTAACCGACAACTCGTTTACTTTCAAACACATTTTAAACAAATTGTGAAGTACCAATGAACTTGTTGGATAATAAACCCCCGATAAAGTCTTTGTTGATGTTTTGAAAACTTGAAGCACTTGTGTAACAGTTTCAATAGCTTCCCAACCCGATGGGTGGTAAGGCGAACACTTTCCACGACTAGCCAAAAGGTTATGAAATTCTATTAAACTTTCCTTTTGCAAAATAGCTTTTTCAAACATAATGCAAGTCGAGTTCCACCTATGAGCAACGTCCCAATTGGGTCCTAAGCATATTCGACCCGCTTCCTTACAAGTTTTAATATATTTTGAATGTCTTTGCGTGTTACTAAATATACTTCGTAACATTCTTTTGAAAGCTTCTTTTTGTGTTTCAATAACCCTTAAACCGTCTTGAACGGCCAAATTAATGATGTGTGCAACGCATCGGCTATGGAAAAAAGTACCCTCACAAATCGGATTGTATTTTAATTTTAAACGCATTACCGCTCTCGTGTTGTTTGAGGCGTTATCAAAAGATATTGAAAAAACTTTATTTTCCAATTTGTATGTTGTAATACATTTGTCGATTACTTTATATATAGCTTCACCGGTGTGAGGGTAATCGAACAATTTAAACAAAATCGTGCGTTTCATCATTTGCCACGTCGCCGGTTCAATCCAATGGGCGGTGACACAAATATACGAATCGGGTGAACCGTTCGGTGCGGACCAAACGTCGCTAGTCAAGTTAACACCGGTTTCTAATTTTTCAAAATAAGAAATTAATTCTAGTTTAGCTTTTTTCCACAATTTTAAACAATCCCTCCTAAGAGTAGCACGACTTACATGGGTGTATCGTGGTTGGAGAGTTTGTTGAACCATCTTTGTATAGCGTTGGTTGTCGAAGTGGTTGAATGGAAAACTTTCTTGGATTATAAACTTCGTTATTTCATCCCTAACCATATTGAAATTGTAGTTGAAAATATTAGCGCCATCACTTGCCATGGAAGCTTGACCACCAACTTGTTGTTGTTTCAACGCCTTGCAAAACGGTTTTTCGACGTGTTGCTTCAACGTGGAGTTTGCGGTTTCGGCGTAAAAACCTTGATAATGATGACAACACGCTTTTCTTTTACCGTTGGCCATCTCGCACAAATCAAAATGTGACCAAATCTCGGGGTTGCGTTTTGTTGGAACAACACGAATCACCGTGTCGGTTGTAGACTCGCCAACATGGACCGAATCTTGGGCACTAGACGTTGCCATAGCGTTTTGAGAGTTATCGAACAAGAATAAGAGACTTTTTTAGAGTTTTTGAAGATTCTCAAGTGTTGTGGTTGAACCTAAACACCCACCACCCTTTTATACTATGTTTGAGATGAGTTTTGGTCAAAAAACAAAAAAAAAACAAAAAAAAAAACGGCTATAACAGGCCTCTAACGGTCATATGACCATTTTTTATCGCTGGGCACAAAAAACCGGTTTAACCGGTTTTTTTAATAACGTTATCGGTTAACCGGTTATTAACCGGTTTTTTTAATTAATCGATTTATTAACCGGTTTTTTTATAAACCGGTTTTAAAACCGAACCGGTCCAGAAAAATTGTAACTGATTAATAACCGGTCAAACCGGTTGTAACCGAACCGGTTATAAAAAAAACCGGTTTTTAGAAAAACCGGTTCCGGTTTTTTTTCCGGTTTCGATTGCGTAATCAGTTTTTTTGTACACCTCTAAGTGCACTATGGAATTCTATAGCACCTTCACGTTCAATTCAAGGTGCGACCCATTTGACAATGATGGGGTAGCATTCCGATGTGGTGGAACTAGGTACTCGATTTCGATGGCACAATTTGGGTCGATAGTCGGGCTGTATGCGGAGGAAGATGCGGGTAATGAAGAAAACACCGGAGGGGTGCGAGATTTGGATGAAAACGAGCGCCAAGTCGCTTGGGCTCAAATTGGAGAAGGGCACTACAACCCGAGCAGCACTAAGAGCACTAAGCTGAGGGACCCACTTTACCGTTACATCCATAGGGTCCTCGCTTACTCTCTTAGCCAAAGGCATGATAGCAGTGGCGTTGTTGGGTTGAGAGATTTGGTGGTCCTTCATTGCATTCATACCCGCAGACACCTAGATGTTCCGTACCTCCTGCTCCGTAACATGCATCTGAACCGGCTTGCTACTTCACCAACCCCTATCTTCTTCGGGGGGTGGATATACCGTCTCTTCAAGCATTTCGTGAACATACCTAGGTCCTTCGAAAGGAGCCCATGGTCGGGAAGAGTAGACATACACATCTGCCGCTCCATGAGCTTGATCTATGAGGCTGAAGACGGGACAGTTAGCTTCCAAAGGATGCAGGGGCATGCATGGAACCCACAAGAGGCACTCGTCCTTCACGCTCCACAGCATCATCAATACCAGTACCAGCCCCACGGTGATCCGGGCCAGTCCTCCTCACAAGGAGGTGGTTTTCCTAACTTCCAAAGTTTACATGATTTATTGCAGGAAAACCTCATGTGCACCAGGAACACCTATAACATGGCAAGCAACACGTATGCCCGGGTTGGAACAATCGAGAGAAACATATCCGATATCCAAGATGATATTGGGAATATCCGGGAATACATAGCGGGGCATGGTGGAGGAGGAGATGATGATGAGGACGAGGACATGGACTAGGCGGGAGGAGCGGAGGCAGAAGCGGTTGGTTGGTGATCCCACAGGTTAACCCCCCCTTTTATCTTGAATAATTTCCGGCCTGCGTGCCGTGTGTTGAACAATTTACTTTCCTTTAACTCTTTTTACTTTCTGCATTTGTTTTTCTTTTTAACTTTGTGATGTGGATGTTGAACTTGGTAATTTAGGATGTTTGCTATGGTTTGGTGTAGTGTTTATTGATAAAACAGGTACATACGAGGCTTAGAGCACTAAACATTAATGCTACTAAAGCCGGGACAGGAAAACCGGAGCAAGAAATCTGTTTTTCAACTTTGCAGATTGTCTACACGGGGTCGTGTCCAGCCGACATGCCCCCGTGCCCACCTTATGTAAGTTTTCGTTACTGGCACCTGAACACGGGGTCGTGTCCATCGAACACGGGGCCATGTCCAGACGTCCAGTAACATAAAATTTTGCTTTTTCACACCTTTTTACACATTCAATCAACCTAAAAACTTATTTTTGGGACACATTGAAGACAATGTGTAATTTAAGTGTGGGGGGGGGGGGGGGGGGGATGCTAAAACTTTGAAACTTGCAAGTCCTAAATACAAGCCTTACACAAAACTCTATTGGAACCGCTAATCACCCCAAAAAAATTTTCAAAAATTTGTCATTTTTTTTTACTTGTCTAGGTTTAACATGGGAATTTCAAATTCTATAAAGGTTATATTTTTACAAATTTACAACCGATAGCGTCGTGATAAAAAGAATCAACATAAGAAAATTATGAAACGGCATGACAAGCTTAGTTAAAATTTGATTATATATACTTGATCACATAAAAAACCCATTCCCACAAAAGTGAGTTTTGAAGCTTTATTGAGCATACAAATACATATCTTTAAACTAAATGCTCATTTTTCGTTTCTTGTGTGAATAGCCGCTTGGTTCTTACAACTCTAGAACTTGCCACGACGATACATTCCCGGTCCTTACCAACTTAAACCCGAGTAAGTAAATGATGGAGACATTAGGACTAACCCTTTTTATTTCTACACCATTATTTTTTTTTTTTTTTTACCACCTACCCAAAATCCCCCTAGTTAACCCCTTTGAACCTAAACCTTTTCATTTCTTAACCCAAACCAAACACCCTTTCACCCGCCAAAACCTTTTTTTATTTTTAACCATTTGTTTTAGTAACAAGCTCGGTTTTTCATATGACTTTTCAAAAAAAAATGTTGATGATGAAGCAAAAGAAATAAACAAGCAAGTTCATCAAAAATAACTTTGTTTGAATAATGGCTTCATCAAAAAAAAAATTTCAAAAATAAAAAGTCTTACGAAAACCGATGTTTTTTACGCTTTTCGCCATTTTCTACTAACCACTAACCCAACCACCTATCTTTAACCCAAGCCTAACCCTTCACCCAAAAAGTCCTCTTGATATTTACAAAGGTTTTTAGTTAAAAAGGAGGAGGATTGATTGCTTGGCAAGCCTATGGTAGGAGTAAGTTCCATGCCGCTCTCGAGTGATTCACTAAAATACATCTTCGGCCGAGTGTTGAGTGATCCCCCGTGAGGTATGTGAACTTGTATATAAATGGAATTTTAAAAAGGCATGTTATGCCCTATTAAGTAATTTATCTTATGTAATGTTTCATATAAATCATGACGAATAGGATTGTAAATAAATAAAAATAAAACTTGATAAAGAATCTTGGAAATCCCGACACTCTATGACAAGCCCAAAAACTTTCTCTTCTACCTATTCCATTTGGGAGTGTAAAGCCACATTATAAAGAGTTTTGCTTGAGGACAAGCAAAGATTCAAGTGTGGGGGTATTTGATGTGCACAAAATGCAACATATAAATTACATCAATTGTGGCATAAAACTAACCATTTTTTAGTACTAATGTTGAAAAAAGTGTGTTTTTGTCTTCCTTTTGTATTTTCAGGATTAAATGAGCTCAAATTAACAAAAGAAGCAAAAAGGCAGCTAAATCTAACATAAATACAAGAAAAGGAACAAACGTGGCATGCCCGACCTCCCCGACAGCATCTTCCCAAGCAAAACAAGAGAACAGAAGGCTGAACACGCCCCATGCTCAGTGAACACGGGGGCGTGCCCAAGTGCCAGCATAAAAGACAAAGCTATAGAAGCTTCTATCGCCCACCACGGGGTCGTGCTCCGCGGACACGGGGTCGTGCTCAGCGGACACGGGGCCGTGGTCAACTATAAGATTCGCAGAATCCAGGCAAATCTTGACAGTACAGATATGCTTCTGCACACGGGGGCGTGCCCAGCGGACACGGGGGCGTGGTCAACTAATGCAGACAAACTGCAATTAATGAAGATAGAGAAGAGGATGGACACGGGGTCGTGCCCGACCTACTGTTCAGGCTATAAATAGGGGTGCTTGGCTCATTTGCAAACCATCCCTTGGCACACCACCTCTCTCACACTTCACCCACCACCCACCACCACCATAACACCATCATCCACCACCATCATCCATTGTCCATCATAGAGTGTGTGAGTCATCTCGGGATCCAAGATTGATCGTAAGAGTTCTTGACAATCAAAGGTAATGTTTGCCTAAGTCTCTTACATCACTTGGTGAAGACAAGTGTCTAGTGTAATACTTTTTATTTTTAATCTTTTTGCACTTTTTACTTGGTTATGTATTAATGACTTTAATAACTAGTTTCTTATGTTGAAGGTGATTCTTCCTTATCGTTTGTCCGTGGTGTCTTGGCATTATTTTACTATCTATATAAAATAAAAGATTTTCACCATTCATATCTCCACGGTCTATATGGAGGTATGTTGGCTACCTGGTCGGGGGTTAAGGGAACGGTTTGGTAAGAGTCTTGCCTTGTTCAGTGTATAGATCCTGCAAGGACCTGGGTCAAATTTAGTAGGACCTCCTTCAATACCCACCGGTATTGGATGGCGGGGGTCCAAACTCTTTGATCCCCTCATATGTAAGCTACTGTTAATACTTTAACCCGACTACTTAGGACTGTGTCCCTGCTGACTCAGACTACTTAGCCGAGGGTAACGTCACCTTCAAAAGAGGGGCCTACCATAATATGCATTAATAACTTAATTAATTATCTTTCAATAATCTGACCCTTTAGGATTGTATCCTTGCTGACTCAAACTACTGGGTTGAGGGTAACGTCACCTTCAAAAGAGGGGCCTACTACAATAACTAAGATAATCTCTTAAAAAGTGCAAAAGTGCGGAAATAATCAAAGGTTACACTAAACACGAGTCGGAGCCAAGTGATTCATCTTGTCTATCTGTTTTTATTTTTATTTTTCAGCATTTTAGTTAGTTTTATTTTTCTAGTTTAAAAACCTTTTTCTAATTTTTGATTTGATTAGACGTTGAGGATAAACCGGTACTAAAAGCTCTTGTGTCCTTGGATGACCTCGGTATCTTGCCAACACTATACTACGCTCACGATGGGTGCACTTGCCCATATGTGTGTTTGGCGTTAGTAAAATATCGTGTTTTATAAATTTAAAACTTGGCTAAAAAGTGTTAAAAAGGGCTTAAAATATACATTAAAAACTAATAACACTCACGCACATCATAAACGTTTGTAAACAATTTGTAACATGTACTTCACCCCCGAAGTTGTAAAACTGAAAACAGTTAAAAGAAAAGGGGGACATGAACTCACAATCTTGCGTTCTTCGAATCCGATGTAACTCAAAGCTTCTTCTAGTGTGCACGACTACCTACAGCGTACTACGGTTTATTAGACGGATAGGTCGTGCCTTGACTTAGACTTAGTTAGTGTCTTTGAGTTACGTTTCCTTGTGTCATCAATATTATTTCAAGTTATATAATTATTTGTTAAAATAATAAATATTTTAACTTAAATTATATTTATTTAATTTTGGAATATTTGTTACAATAATATATTTTAACTGGACGCATTTATGTGTTTGTACATGTATAACTTCCCAAGGATGGGTGCATTCATACTCGTATTCTTAACCTTGTGTATTTTTGCCAAGTATCGGTGGCGTATTCCGGTGTATTTATACGTACGAGAATACGTATTCTTATTGTGTTTATTAAGTATCTTATACTTAATTTTCGTATTAATTTTTCCGGAATAATATTTCTAATAAACATTCACCAATATATATTCTCAAAATATATATTTTAAGAAATCTTACATAGAAAAATTATTTATAATTTTTCTCTTGGCAAAAATAATTGTATTTTCATTTAAACCTTAAAAATAATATATTTTCAAGTTTAACTTAGAAAATATATATAAATCTATTTTTCACCCAAAAATAATGTATTTTATGTTTATTTAAGAAAATATATATTTTCTCCCAAAAATAATATATCTTCTAATATTTTCAAGAAAACATATATATTTTTATTTACCAAAAAATAATATATTTTCTCCTTGTAAAAAATATGATATATTTTTGTAATAATTATAAAATCATATTTTTGTGTGCTTTCCGGATACTTAGGAAAGCATTCTGGACCATTTAACCATATTTCTGCATAATATTAAGTTGTTTAAATGCTGAATTATGCAGAATTTTGCAGAATTCAGCAGTTTGTGTGAGTTTCAAGCACTTTCCGGCACTTAAACTATCATTAGGAAGGCAGTTTTATGATCCTTAGTTTCCTACACACTATACTAGTGTAACTCTTGGTTTCTGGCACATTCTGTATCTCAATACCACGTCTGTCTAAGTACTGAACTCCGTCAGCATTTTTCTGACTTGTCTGATAACTGTGCTAACTTTGTTTCGTGCATCATTTGAATCAACAAAGTTTGCATGCAATAATGATATGACATTTTTTAAATATATGATGCACATGTATGTATGATAACAATAATCAGGAAATATTCATGTCATAAATGTTAAATCAGCACAGTCATTAAGCACTAATTACTGTCTAATAATTGTACGGATACATGCAAATTTGACAATTGTCACATTCTCCCCCTGTTAGGAAAATTTCGTCCTCAAAATTTAGACTACGTTAACTCCTTAGGGTTACGTTATGCGTAGATGGGTATGAATAATACCAAAGTGAATAACCACGGAACCAAATCAAGACTGTATCATGTGAATCCAAGGACATATTACAACAATAATAACCCAGCGGTTAAAAGGTATGTGTTTCAGAATTTGTTGACAAAGGAAACGGGACGTACAGACCCATTATCTAGCGTGACTTAGTTACCAGGGGTTCAACAATTGTGGAGTTTCGACCAATAGAACTCCAAATGATCATTCACAATATGCAAATGAGTTCTAGAAACAATAGCATCCGCTAGATGAACTCAAAATCAGCAAGCTCAAATGTAATAGTAACATGAAAAATGATCCGTCAAGTTTCGAACAAATAACTGAATAAAATTAGCGTGTTGACATTATTGAATTGCGAGGATACATCGAAATGAAACATGACCGAACCTGGTGTATCATCGTCTTAATACATAGTTGCATTGAAAGTGTTTAAATGATAAGTCAAACAAAAGTATGCGTAGTTTCGTATGAAACAATTGACCATAATTAGCACAAGCTACAAGTTTATACCGACGCCACAAGGTGTCGTAGTGCATGACATAATTCAATATTAGCGGTGGCTGAACAAGTTCACCGTGTTTGAAATCAAATGAAAGCGCAATGAAGCAAATCTAAAGATTTGTTTCGAACGACGTCATAGGATTTTTAATTGAATATGGAACACCAAAGAACTATTGTTTTTGATCTAAGATGAAAAAGCAATAAATACCGCAAGGCATTCGATTGATAATGAAAGAACCATTAGGAGGTACACTGAAATATAAAACGAATTTATGTACCATTGTCTTAACACACAATTGCGTTAAGACTGCTTTATCATGATAAATCTGAGCGGATTTAGAGCAAGTCAATAAATAAACAATTAAATCCGTGTGTGAGATGGGTAAATGAGATTAGCGCAAGCTTCAATCTAGTGTATGCATCACCACAAGGTGTCGAAATCAACAAAAGATTTAATGGAGTCGTAGACCGAACAAGTCTACTATGACTCGGAACAAATGAAACGCTTGCTAAAATGAATTTGAATATGATGCTTTCAATACATCATATGGTGTCTTGAATTGAATATGACAATAAATATATGTATCGACAAGGGAATTTCGGCATGGTTACAAAGATAAACCATGTATGTAACTGGAAAGGAAAAGAAGTTTCAAGAAAGTGTGTTGACTTGATAACAAAGGAGCCAACCATTACGATAATGTGGGTCATTCGAATCATAAATCAATAATTAGATTTAGCGACAAAATATTTGAACTTTGATGAAACGCTTATTCGAAATGAGACCACATGTGTAACAAACGATGCATGCGTAACCTATGAATTTTCAAGAAATGAAGCAATGAGTATTCGCTATAATGAAAGAAATGCTCGTGATACAAGGACCATTAAGAGGAGTAGGAATGTGAAAATCTACTCATTAGATGCAAAGTGGGAATTTCAATAAAAGAAATTTGAGTGCTTTACCTGTTCGGTTAACTAAAATGGCGTGCATGACAAAATACTGGTGTTTGCCCGAGTTAATAGACGTGGCTCTTACGTGGTGACCTTTAATGAATTTCGACATAAGTTCCCGAAGGTCCTAAATGCATGTTTCGTAAACCCTCAAAGTTTTGTATTATGTGTGTGACTGTTTTGTGTACCGTGTATACCACACAACATTAGCGCACATTTAAAACAAATTTGACTCACTGCTCTTTGGTGTACTTTCTTCCTGAATCCGTAGCTGATGATAACTCGATCAAAAATCAATCTTAGAATAGTAGTTGGATCCTTGCAGTTGGTCGAATAAGTCATTAATCCATGACAAGGGATACCGATTCTTGACGGTCAGTTTGTTCAACTCCCGGTGTTGATGCACATACGAAAGCTACTATCCTTCGTCTTGATGAACAATGCTAGAGCTCCCCAAGACGAGAAGCTTGGCCTTATGAATCCCTTGTCTAGCAATTCCTGAAGTTTCGTTGATAACTCTTGCATCTCTGAAGGCACAAGTCGATAAGGTGCCTTGGCTTAAGGCGCGGCGCCTGGAACCAAGTCAATGTAGAACTCGACTTGTCGTTGAGGAGGTAATCCTGGCAAATCTTCGGGGAAGACCTCAGGATATTCCCTTACCACAGGGATATCTTCGAGCTTCGGTTCTTCGGTCTCTTTATCAACGACATGAGCTAAGAAGGCAACACATCCTTTACGCAAAAACTTCCGTGCCTTCAAACGACTAATAATCCGCAGAGGTGTATCCTGCTTCTCCCCATGAATCACGATCGTCTCTTCATTCGCCCATCGGGATGCGGATAACCTTCTCATGGCATACAATCTCTACACGATTACTTGACAACCAATCCATCCCAACTACGACGTCGAAGCTTCCCAATTCAACTGGCAGAAGATCTAATGAAAACTCACGCTCTCCAAGCTCTATAACACAACCTCTAAATCACTTCATTCGTTTTTACTAACTTCCCGTTAGCCAATCCTATTGAATACTGGACATCTTACTTACTAGCAGCTGAATCAAGCATGTTCTTAAAGTCTAGAGATACGAAGCTAAAATCGGCACCAGTATCAAACAGCACAGATGCATAACGTTGACTAATAGGGAACGTACTGATAACCACCTTTGGATCCTGGCGTGCTTCCCTAGCTCCGATGTTGAACACTCTTCCACGTGCCTGATTATTTTTAGGGCAATACTTCCTGAAATGCCCCACATCACCGCAGTTAAAACACCCTTGACCACGTCCTTGATCATCATCATTTCCGCCTTGATAGTTGTTGTTGTCGTTGTCGTTGTCGTTGTTTCCTCTGCGATTTCCACTATCATCTTGACCTCCATTTACACGTCCAGTACCATGCCAACACGTTTCCTTGGCATGCCCCACTTTGCCACAGTTGTCACATTTTCCATATCTACATCGCATAGTATGATGACGTCGGCAATTGTCACACTTCGGTAGGTTACCCATGTACCCTTTTCCCTTTTTGGCATTATTGTTGTTATTCGCCCGAGTACCCTTCTTGAAATTGGTAAACTTCCTCTTGTTCTCGCCAGATGACTCCACATGAGTCTCCTTTTTCTCCTCAGAGATTGAAAATTTTCCCAACCTAACTGCTTCTTTAGTGAGCGCCACACTTAAGTCAATAGCATCGGTAATTGTTGGAGGCTTTGATGCTGTCACCATGCTTAGAATCTGAGGTGCCAGTCCCCAGATGAGTCGTTCCATCCTCTTAAATTCCGGTTCCACCAAATACGGAACAACTCTGGACAAATCATGAAATCTCTGCACATATTCAGCTATCTTTGGACCTTCCATTTTCAAATTCCAAAATTCAGTTTCCAACTTCTGAATTTCTGCCCTCGAACAATACTTCTTTTGCATCAGCTCTTTCAACTCATCCCACGTCAAAGCATACGTCGCAGCCTCACCCAAAGTTTGAACCTGAAGGTTCCACCATGACAGAGCTCCATCTAGAAACAGTCCAGAAATGTATGTGACCTGATGCTCTGGTGCACATTTACTCATCCGTAGAACAGAATCCATCTTCTTAACCCATCTCACAAAATCTACGGCACCTCCAGTACTGTCGAAGTTCAAAGGCTTGCAGTCCAAAAACTGCTTGTAGGTGCAGCCTGCGACATAAGCAACATCGTTCACAGGAAGCATTAGCAAAGCGCACTTGGAAATGTCCAAACGTTTTGTAATGTGTCTTATGTGACTAAACATTACCGTTGGGTGGGTTATTTCCTGAGGTACCTCCGCTGTGTTCGGAGCGAAGAGCCTCGTGCTGTGCGATGGCCTGTGAGATGCTCTCTTGTAATTCTGCCTCTGTCGTCGGCAGAGGGTTATTGGTATCGGTACTCCTTCGTGGCGGCATTCTTCTTCTAAGAAGAAGGTCGGATAGGTCAGGTCTTATTTGTTAAATAGTTGTCTAAAGGTCGTATGTACGTATGTATATAAGCATTCATCAGAGCAAGCAATCATGCAACAACATAATCATAGCACAACATGTAAATCCACAAAGTGTTTAGTGAGAACATGACGATTGAGCTTTCATTAATTACCGGCAACAGTTACATTGTTTACAAAGTGTATGACATCAATAGGGACGTAGGGTAAGTCTGCCAATATGCCAAAAATCACATGGTTAAAAGTGGTCTTCTAAAGTCTTCATAATCTCGGCTTAATAGTGGTGCTCTTACAAAAAGTAATGCATCTGCATAAGACCAAAAACCTACTGTACTGATGGCGAGGGAGGAGGAGGGAAGAAGAGGAAACTGAGAACATGTGCGAGCTCCTCCTCAAGCTTGTACACACGACGAAGCAAGTAACTGATCTGCTGCTCGACAGTAAGGAAACGAGCATCAAAACCTTGAAAAGGTGTAAGAGCAGCAAGTGGGTGTGCAAAAGGAGATGGTGATGAATATGGAGGAACGAAAGTAGACTGACAGGGACACGGTGGGGGGCGTGGTGTCAGCTCAAGCTCCAAGACTCAACGACTCATAATCTCAAACTGAAGCTGAAGTGATAAAAGCAACTCATCCCGTGTGTAACCAACAAAATGAGAGGGATGATAGGGGTCTGAAATCGGCATAGAGTATGGTGGGAACCATCAGAATGGCTCGTCAAGTGGTGAAGAAATGATGGGAGCAAACGGTGCAGTCTGAGGGATCTGATGAAAAGCTGCTGAAGCATAAGGATCGTAACTAGGATGCTGGCCTGAAGTACCTTCCCCTGGTCGGGGTGCAGGGATGTCCTGAAGAAAAACAATCGGCAAATCAGTGTGATGGACATCGGACTCTACAGGAAGGAGGGGAGTAACATCAGCGGGTGCGGGTGGAGGAATAAATGGCTCAGCAAAAGGAGGGTCAACAGGTGCAGGAACTGGATCGGGAAGGAGAGGTACAATGTCTGGTAAACCAAAAGGGATATGGTCATGATCAGGAATCGGCTCAGGATCAACAGGTGCCACATCAGGCTGATCAAAATGAATACGGTCCGGCTCGGGATCATGCTCGAGATCGTGTGGAGGAGATGGTGCAGCTGACATAGCAGTGTCATCGTCAGAATCAGTAGCATAACGTTGTAATCCGACCACCTGTAAAGTTGAAGACGTCACAGACTCAAAAGAGTCTGAGACCGAGTGCAAGCTGGAATCAGAGGATATCTCAACAACAGGAATCTCGGGAGGTGGGATAGCAACAACATCCTCATCTATCTCTCCATCACCCTGGGCGTCAACAGGAGGACCATCTACAAACAAGTCGATATCGTCATCAAACAAATCATCGAAAGGCCAATCCTTGGGAGGAATGACCACGAGAGGAACAAGATCGAGGACCGGAGCCACGATGTGCTCACCATCGGGATAACCAATGATGAGGTGATCATGGACTGGAATAGGAATGACAAAAGGACCCTCGTCAGGAAAACCATCAGCAAGGGGTAAATCATCGCCAAAGTCGGGCAACGCGAACGGCTGGAAGTCGTCCTCGTCATCGGATAGCATGTCAGGATCACTCTCAGTGTCTGACGTAAGTATCTCTGGCTCAGGTGCAATCTCATCATCTGAGACGATAGCCATAGGGTCATCAACGTCTGATAATCCGCTCTCTGAAGAAGACATGATGCCTGTACCATAACAATCATAACATGTGTACATATATTAACCATTATCACTTAGTATGCAATCAAGACAGTTATCACTCAATCATGTAGTCACAGTATCCTTCATGAAACTTTTCTATCTTTCCTAGTCTACCCTAGACTAAACCACCAATGTGACCTTGCAATCGTGTTTCTCGTCTGTCCTTTTGTAAAAAGTTTGTTCCATGGATCTGGGCGTTTTGTGTATGCAATGAAAACATGTTGTAAAACTATTTTTCATGAGAGCCCTAATGATTGTAGTCTAGACTCGAGCAAGAATCCTAGTTCACTACAATCGAAGCTCTGATACCAAACTGTCACACCCTGACTTTTGCGGAAGCGTGATTATGTGTGACTTGCTTAATATCATTGCATTCAACCATAACAAACAACTATATGATAAAACCAAGATGTTCATCCCTAGATAAGTTTCAAAATATTACCGACAACATTGTTTTAAAATCCAAACACATACTTCATGTTCAAAATACAACGCCAACAAAGTTTTAAGTTCCATAAGGACTTGTCCAAAAGACACTAATAAAAACTAGGCTTTGAATTATGTATCTTATCCAGGATAAGATGCACACTCCAAACCCTTCGACACCGGATGACATCTTTTATTTCAAACTAACCCTTGAAAAACTTCCAACGCCCGCCAGATCCATTTCAGTTCCCTGAAATACATGTAGTTTGAAAACATCAACAAAAATTAAGCGAGTTCATGTGTTTTGTATGTGAGCTCGAATAAACTTTGTAATCATTGTAAGTATGTATGTATTTGTAAACCCTGGTATGAAAGCAAATAAGGAAAACAGATCGATTAATGGTTTGCAAGGCCATTAATATGTGTGACGTGATGCATGAAGGCTCAATCCTAGCGGATTTTGTACCGGGCTTCCGGCTGGAAGACATAGTCACCTCATGGGCCAAATCCCGGTCCTCATGGGTAGGGCTCGTAACACCCAAATAGACCTATCACTCATGTCCCTCAGTCCTTCTACGAGGATTAATGGTCTTAAGTGTTGTACCCACCACTCACATGATCTAACAGTTCATTCCTTAGCTAACCATACCATATGTAAACGTTTGTAAACAATTTGTAACATGTACTTCACCCCCGAAGTTGTAAAACTGAAAACAATTAAAAGAAAAGGGGGACATGAACTCACAATCTTGTGTTCTTCGAATCCGATGTAACTCAAAGCTTCTTCTAGTGTGCACGACTACCTACAACATACTACGGTTTATTAGACGGATAGGTCATGCCTTGACTTAGACTTAGTTAGTGTCTTTGAGTTACGTTTCCTTGTGTCATCAATATTATTCAAAGTTATATAATTATTTGTTAAAATAATAAATATTTTAACTTAAATTATATTCATTTAATTTTGGAATATTTGTTACAATAATATATTTTAACTTGACACATTTATGCGTTTGTACATGTATAACTTCCCAAGGATGGGTGCATTCATACTCGTATTCTTAACCTTGTGTATTTTTGCCAAGTATCGGTGGCGTATTTCGGTGTATTTATACGTATGAGAATACGTATTCTTATTGTGTTTATTAAGTATCTTATACTTAATTTTCGTATTAATTTTTCTGAATAATATTTCTAATAAAAATTCACCAATATATATTCTCAAAATATATATTTTAAGAAATCTTACATAGAAAAATTATTTATAATTTTTCCCTTGGCAAAAATAATTGTATTTTCATTTAAACCTCAAAAATAATATATTTTCAAGTTTAACTTAGAAAATATATATAAATCTATTTTTCACCCAAAAATAATGTATTTTATGTTTATTTAAGAAAATATATATTTTCTCCCAAAAATAATATATCTTCTAATATTTTCAAGAAAACATATATATTTTTATTTACCCAAAAATAATATATTTTCTCCTTGTAAAAAATATGATATATTTTTGTAATAATTATAAAATCATATTTTTGTTTTCTTGATCTCCAAAATACCGTTTACCAAAATATACTTATGAATTTAATTCCGGAATATTTAGTTTAAGTTATATTACTTGTTTGGTTTCTCCAATATTTTGGGTATAAATTATATATTTATTTTCTTGGAATTTTGATGAGTTATATTATTTCAAGTCCTAAAATAATATAACTAATACACATAATATGCAAATAATCACACACATGGTGACATCTAAATATATATTCTCCTAAATACATATTTAGTCACTTTTATTATCAAAAACCAACATCCAATATTTTGTAATTTTTGTAACAAAAATTATGGAAAACTTTATATGAAAATTCATGGTTAAAATATACTTGTAAATATTTGTTTAAAAATATTTTTCTAAGTGTTAAATTTCTAGAAATTTTTTTTCATAGTTTCCCCTTAAAAATGGAGGTTTCCATGCTTTCAAAGCATATCATTTTCTTTTATAAATCATCACAATCAACAACAAATCAACCAATACTTACCAATTTGCCAAAATCAAGCTATAATCACTACTTCATGAACTTGAAAATTTATAAAATTTTGTAGTAACTTACTAGTGTGTTTAGTAGGATTAGTTACCCTTTAAAGTGTGGTTGTTTATTTAAAACCATCATTCTTGAAGAATTTAGATGTTTACAACTTGTAAATTATTTTTCTAAAAATATTTATTCTTGAGTTTTTCTTGTTAAACATATATTTCTACACTTGATTAACCACTAAAAATGTGGTTAGTTTCTTTAAGAACCAAGCTTATGTAAATCTTGTATTTTTAACTTGGTTTCTTGAAAAATTATTCTTGAAATCATATGTTTACAAGACTTATATCACACTTTGATCATCATACTTCAAGAAAACATTAAATCTTTCAAGTTCATGCCTTACATAAGGATGATCACTTTGATTTCTAACATAATCATCCTCTCATCTTGCTAGATTATGTCTTTAATCACCTTCTAGCAAGATCATATGATGTTTAACATCATAAACACAAACAATCAACAATCAAGAAGCATAATAACACTTAACAACATGTATTCTTATGATTTTTAAGCTTATGTTTAAGATTCATGTTCTTGATCATTAGTGTTCTTCATGTTAAGTTACTTGTATCATTCTTTAACCAACTAAATAAGATGTAAAAATGAATGTAGATGATCTTACTACTAGCTCAAGGCTAGGGATGAACACAAGAAGATGAAGATGATGAATGAGGTGGTTAATAACACTTGCAAGAGGTCCTTCAACTTCCAAGAGCTCCTAGCTTCTTTGCATTGCTTCTTACACCTTTGTATGCTTGAAGAATGGATGAAGATTGAATGATGAAGGCGGTGGTGCTTGTGTGGGTTACGACCGAGAGTGGGAGGAGAGGAAGAGAGAGTGTGAAGTGTGGTGAGTGTTTGAGAGTGAAGTGTTCATGATCTTGTGGTCTATCTTATAATTCTCCAGCAACATATAAACTAATGTGTAATGTGTTATAAAAAGATGGAGACAAGATCAAATATAATAAACCAATAAAATCAAGGGGTGGGCCATGCTTGTTGGCCGTAAATAGGTGGGGGGTCTAGATTAGGGTGTAATGTTTAGTTAGATTACTTAGTTGAAATCCAAGTGTTATAGTTAGGTGTTTAGTTATTAGGATGCTATATAGTGTGTTATGACGTTCGGGGACCATAACTAGCTTGGAAATGTTAAAACAATGCTTCTAGTGAAAATTTGGTGTTTCGGGTAGTGTCTGGTTGTTCGGTTGGTTACTGGTTCGTTAAGGTGCTAAACTATGCAGTTTAGTGTGCTTTATGTTACCTTTTGTGACAGTTGTGATTCCCGACACTTAGGAAAGCATTCTGGACCATTTAACCATATTTCTGCATAATATTAAGTTGTTTAAATGCTGAATTTTGCTGAATTCTGTAGAATTCAGCAGTTTGTGTGAGTTTCAGACACTTTCCGGCACTTAAACTATCATTAGGAAGGCAGTTTTATGATCCTTACTTTCCTACACACTATACTAGTGTAACCCTTGTTTTCTGGCACATTCTGTATCTCAATACCATGTCTGTCTAAGTACTGAACTCTGTTAGCATTTTTCTGATTTGTCTGATAACTGTGCTAACTTTGTTTCGTGCATCGTTTGAATCAACAAAGTTTGCATGCAATAATGATATGACATTTTGCAATATATGATGCACATGTATGTATGATAACAATAATCAGGAAATATTCATGTCATAAATGTTAAATCAGCACAGTCATTAAGCATTAATTACTGTCTAATAATTGTACGGATACATGCAAATTTGACAATTGTCACATCGGCAGCCTTCAATGTTTCCACGCAGCGTCGGCGATGCCAGGGGTGGTCGTCGGCAATGCCACTCCCTGGTCTCCGATGCTGTTTTCCCTTGTTTTTGTGTTTTGAACAGGTTTAAGAGCTAAATGGGGGTCATTAGTTGGGAGTTACAAAATTTTGAATAGGAACATCGTTCTTGGAGCCTTTGGGGAGAACCATCATCATCCAAAACCATTCCCAATCACCACCATAATCCACCATCATCAACACCCGAATCCTAACCCTAATCATCATCATCTCATCATCAATCACCAAACCTCGCCTCCATCACCCCTCACCAAACCTTAACTCCACCACTCTCCAAGGTTGAAGATCATGTTCAAGTTCAAGCTCTCGCCAATCGTTGATCGTGTTCCGTTCGTCATGAGCGGCTAATCTTCTCGGGTTTCACCCCGATGTAGGTTTTTGTAAGATTCTAGGGTTAAACATTGTTTTTGAGATTTGATTTGTGACAAGTTGTTTTATGTTTTTGAAACCTTTGATAATTGTCTTGCATTTGTATCGAATTCGTGAATTGTCGAGTAAAGATTAAATTTGACTTTGCGAAATGTTTATGTGCAATTATGCCTTGTCTTAGGTTAGGATTTACATGTTCTTAGTAACGAGGTGCATTGCGGTCCATCGTCTATGACGTTGATAGCTCTTGGTACCTAAGCCACGCGACACTAAATCCGTTAATCATATATGAAATTGAGTTAAATCTAAAACGTGTAGAAACTCTAGGTCTTCAATTCCCGAACCGGGTGTGAACCTTGTTTCAAATTATTGTTTTAACCAAGTAATCAAGTTTTCGTGCAATAAAAAATATTCAAGCTTTAGTAGTTAAGTCATTTAGCATCAAACTTGTTGGTACACTCCGACACCCTTTTTCAACAAACAAACAATTAAACCAAATTAGCAAGCTTCATAAATTGTGGCAACATTAATAATCAATCACGTCCATACGCAAACCACAAACTCTTCATGGTTCGACCCCTTACTACCACTAACACATTGTTAAGGGTAATTTGGGCATTATAAACTGATATGTGAATACACTGAGTATTCACAGATTACACAGCAATGGATCACACACAGTGAAAACACACATAAGCTAGGGTTTGTTTCTCTTTCTAGAAAGATATATTGTACATAAAGTGATAGCAGCGGGTTCAGGTCATTCGAAGCGGGTGGGCCAATGACCATGGGTTACAGTTGGAGCAAAATGGAGCTTCATTATACTTTATGGAGGTTAAAATTATCATGCATATGGAGAACCCCACGTTCACATGTTCATTTAAAACAGTTAGCACTTTGTTTTCTTTAGTTTAATTTGCATGCTTTCTTAGTTGTACTTCCTGCATACTAGCTAGTACTTTAGGTACATAATTAGTATACGTGGGTATGGTAGGTTTCTATCTTTTTGTTCATATATGTATTCACCAAAAATGAATGAAAGACAGTGAGTTTTGAGTAAAGAATTTGTTTTGGTTAATTTTCTCTCAATGGATTTTGAGGTGAATTAATTGTGTCTATGCTAGCTAAATTGTGGCATATTGAGTGGTGTTCTTAGACCCGAATTTATAACCGGAGTGGTGATTTCTGTATCTTCGGAAGTGATTCGCAGCCCTACTGTTGGTTTTGGTGGTGTATCTATATCCAAAACGAACCGTAGATCTATCTTTTATTTTACTGTTTTATTTGAACAGGTGATTCGAGGGTCATACTCCTATCATAAAGTTTTCCCCAAAAGTCTCTTTCTCATTGCATATCAAACACACACACACACACACACACACATATATATATATATATATATATATACAAGACTAAATCCGGAACACGAGTTCCGGATTCACAAAGACAAACTCGGACAACACATGTCCACTAACTATCCTTCGAATTTACAATATAAATTCGGAATACATAATACCTTAATACGAATTCTGACAAAACAAAGACTATAAGTTCCTTCCGAGTTTATCCAATAAACTAGGAATCACTAATACATATAAATTCAGACAAAACATTGAGTCTCCGAAATCATGGGTTTGGAAATAGCATGACCGGATGGGACATGTTTTCAAAGGGAAGGGAAGAATGAGTCAAATCTGAATAAAAAGCGAAAAAAACAGAGAGATTAGATGATGGAAGCGAAAACATTATCCTTCGCCTGAAAATCGCAGTCCACCACCATTACCATTCACAGCAGAGGCGCAGCTGAAGACGACCTAAGTTAAAGGATTATGCTCATGGAAACAAACTGGCACTTGCTTTGTTTTCTGCAACTTCAAATGTTGGAATACACAGGTCTTTTATCTAAACAGAAGGCTTACATGGCAGGTGCTCTTGATCCCTTGCTGTTAGGCGGTATGTATGATCACAGGGTGGCAAGATGCCATGTCAGCACTAACCAGTTGAGTGGCATGAGTTCTGTTAAATGAATTGATGTGACTGTACACGTGGGCCCAGAAAGCATCATTCTTACCTCTATTAACTGTAATTTTTAAGTTTACAGAACAGAGACAGCATATTAACAAGAACCAACTAACATGTCAAAATCAAATAAACCATAAATATATGAAGAAACAATTCTTTAAATTTTTCTTTCACACAATTTGTTCCAACATGAGGTGTTATACCGTAGCGAGTAATTTAATCCGTGAATAATGAAGCAGCAACGCTCTTCAACGATTCACATTCTTTCTGTAGATCAGATTCTGTGTGAGCAGCCGAGACGTATATTCTAATCCCAACAGGAAGGCTGCATTTATCGACAAACGATCTTTTTGAAGTCGTTACAAAAACCGAGTGTTCCTTCAGTACCTGCAATGGCACCATTTTCACAAATGCACAAAGTATGACTTGTACCATACAACCCAATAATGCATACTACTGGAAAGACTTTTAAACACTTACCCGATCAGCAAGATCTTCAAGTAATTGAAGATCACTCTTCACTGACCCTGTGGACTTTTTAAGTCGGAGGAATACAAGAGGTGACATTATATCGTTTGCAAGTTCCAGGCCTTGTATTCCCAACAATCCTGATTTGTAAAAACATAAAAAAAAATGGCTGCATATTAATAAGGTTTAACAAAACATCCATAAAAAATAAGAGTAAAATGCCATTTTCGTCCTTGAGGTTTGGCCAGTTTTGCGACTTTCGTCCAAAGGTTTGTTTTTTCGCATCTGGATCCAAAAGGCTTGAAATCTTGCCATTGTCATCCAGCTCGTTAACTGCATCCGTTTTTCTCCGTTAAGTCAGGGGTATTTCCGTCTTTTAAGTTAACTTAAAGGGCAATTCGGTCTTTTCACTTTATGTAAAAAGACGGAATACCCCTTAAAAAGACCGAATTGCCCTTTAAGTTCACAAAAAAGATGGAAATACCCCTGACTAACGGAGAAAAATGAATGGAGTTAACAAGCTGGATAAAAATGGCAAGATTTTAAACCTTTTGGATCCATATGCGGAAAAACAAACCTTTGGACGAAAGTCGCAAAACTAGCCAAACCTCTACTCAAAAACTAATGTGGAAAATAACACTGAAAAGAATGTAATAAAACATTATCAAGGAAAGACAAATAAAGGCATCTTGAGGGCCATCTACCCAGCACAAGACGCGTTAGCAGGTATTGAAGGGTTCTAACGGTTAAAAATATACAAAGATAATGACAAATAAATAAATAAATAAAGAGCCGACTTGTAGGCTAAAATCTATCACCTGTGCTTAATAATTTGGAATTTTTTCGTAACTTGGTTATGAGTTGAGGGTTTTCCTCTATGACATCAATAGCAGCGATTGCAGCACTCGCCAAGTATGGGGGAAGAGATGCAGAAAACACATAGCTTGAGCTACTGAGGCGCTACAGAAACACAACATTTTAACATAAGACACAAACCCATGCTAAACTTTTTACAATTATCTTGTAACTTTGTAGTGTTTGTCTCAAAATTCGCCGAATTAATCGGTCCTTTCTTGAACTAAACAAATCGGTATCAATATTGAAATATAGAAAAATCGTGTTGACCTTGAATGTCAGACATGTTATAGGTGTAGGAGTGCTTACTTGGTGATCAACGACTCTGTGACTCCCGGTGCAAAACCCGCCTTCTGAGGCCAATGCATGTCCCATAGCAGCTGTTATTATATCTATCTTATCAACCTACAACAGTAAGACCAACATCGCCCTTTTTACTATATATATCAATTATACATGTATATGTGCACACACACAGACACACACACACACATGTGTGTGTGTGTGTATAGAGAGAGAGAGGAGTTTACTGGAACATCGTAGTGTTCAGTTAGACCTCTACCAGATTTGCCAAGCACACCGAAAGAGTTGCTCTCATCTAACAAAACACGAAACTTGTATTTCTCCTTCAGTTGGATAATCTCATCAAGTGGAGCAATTTGACCAGAATTCTGAACAGTTTACAACATATATTAAACATCATAAAAAGCCCAACTTAAGATCCAGATTGTCAGAAGACTTGGTGAGCCTAGGGGGTGCTAAAAGGGTCGTGTTCGCGGGTTGGTGAGTTCACCCTGACCTGAACCTGAAAATTTTAGACGAACCCGACCCGTACCCGAAAATTGTGTCATACATATGAACCCGAACACGACCCGTTCAACCCGATTTTTTTTATTTTAAATTGTTTTCAAAAATTAATATATTAAAATTAAAATTTACTATAAAAAGCACACCCAATATAATTTATGACACAAATATTGTAAAAATATAATATAAATGGGTTAAAAGGGTCAACCCGCCAACCCGACCTGTTTAGCTAAACGGGTTCATGGATTCAACCTGAAACTGACCCGAACTCGTTTAGACTAAACCCAAACCCGTGAATTTCGTGTTAGGTTCGTGTTGTGTTTTCGGGTTGGCTACCCAAGCTGAGATCAAACGTAGTGTGGTTCAAGATCAGCAGCTCAGTGAGCCTCACAAGGCAATCCCACCAAGCCTATACGAGTAACAATATATATCTAGCTTCTGATTGTAACTTGGTAGAAAACGTGTGTTTATTTGTAATGTTCACTTTAGTTTAATACGATACGAACCCACATTAACCTAGTTCTGATTGCGACTTAATGAGTTCAAGTAAAAGAGAATTAGAAGCATAACTGACTAGAAATACCTGGTATACAGCTTCAACAACAATGTAGCGTCTCAGTTTCTTAGCGCGCTTGTTGTCTTGGGTTACTTTTTCGAGTGTACTTTGTAGAGACTGCATGTCGTTGTGCTTAAAGTATACAATTGTGCTTCTTGACAAGTATAACCCATTCTGTATCCCCCAGTGCACACCTTCATCTCTACAAATATAGCTAAGCGGACTTGTAAAAGAGAGCTTATTACACATACAGGCATACAGCTTCGTAATAAATGGCAAAACTTACACAACAATGATATCTCCTTTCTTACAAAATGCAGGAATTGCACTAAACATAGTTGAGAGTCCATAAGAATAGAGTATGGAATCAGGAGTTCCCAAAAACTCTGCTATTCTGGTTTCACAGTCAAGGTGAACATCTAAATAAAAAAAAGATACGGTTTAAAGAGTATATACTTGCTTTCTAAAACATATAAGGACTTGATACCAAAGTGCAATAAGAAGATGTTTTATATTACTAACAGATATATACCAATGGTTCCATAAAATTGACGGGGACCACAAGAGCCAACACCATATTTCTCCAGCGAGGTAGTACAAGAATCCTGCCATTTTAAATTTATTTATATAAATGAAACTATATGTAAACAGTTAAAGTAAATTATGAGGGTAGGGTACGTACTCACAAGCAAATTTTCGTGACCCATTAATCCTAGGTAATTTGCTGAAGCAAAGTTAACCACTTTTTTGCCATTGATTATTGTATGAGGTTCTGCAGAACTGTAAGTAATGCACCAGTTATAATATGTTTTGTGCACTATATGGTTAAGTCAAGTCAATGATTTTTCATATTCATATTAATATATAATATGTAAAAAATTTCACTGCATTTGAAATTTTGTAAAAGTTACCAAGAATCTTAATTATTATTATACATATTAAATTGAACTTGTGATGAATAGTAAAACAAAATTTTTCTGTTATTATATTTATTTTTTTAATTTCCCATTTCACACACATTAACTTATATACATTTTTAATCAATTTAATTCTTATTTAATTTGATATTTTTTCCTATAACTCACGTTCATTATTCTTTCTAGCTGAATACGCGATTGTATTTAATATATTTTTTATCGACGTATTTGTATAAATTTTGTTGAGAAAAAGAGTTCTGTTTAACATAGTTTAATGGTGAACCGAATTGATACCCGCATCGGTTCTGCTATTGTTTGTTATTATCGGATCCAATACCGATATTCTTTTTTTATTCTCTATCGACGTCGCTACCGCTGTTGTTATTATCGGAAACACATTTATTTGTGCGTGTTATTGACTTTAAACCGAAAGTCGGTACAATAGTGATACTGTTACGAACCAAACCAATAACGAGCGAATTCCCACCACATCGCGCACAAAATATATAAATTTAGAACCCTAATGAATAGTAACATCAGTTTTTAAGATATTAAATAAAAAAATTATGTTCCAGTTCACCCATTATATTATATACTAACTTAAAACACAAAGTCGGTGGCAACAGCCACCGACATCACCCCTCAAATTACAATTTTGTCAATATGATATTGTATCAATACCACATAATATCAAGTATATCAGCCATCTCTTTTTGTTCCACGTAGCAAGCCACATGCAAATATATTATAAACTCTATATATCATCCATTGTATATACTAACTTAAAAAACAAAGACAGTCACCGACATCACACCTCAAATTACAATTTTGTCCTTTAATATAACTTTCATTTTGGCTCCCTCAGTATTTTCCATTTTGACTCCCTCATTTTTTTAACTAATTTGTTTTTCTCCTAAAACTTACACAATAACAAATCTATCACCTAAATTTCTAACTTTTCACTTTTACTTCCTTGGTTTTTAATTTTTTTTTCTTTTTTTCCCTTTGTGTTTTTAGTTTATATCACGTTTACATGTTGCTATAAATTCGAAACGGGTAGTTGGTTCGTCACAATTTAATACATTTCGTTAATCGTATCGTATCTTTATACGTTTCTTTCGTGTGCTTAAACACGTTAATGTCACTATGCCAACGATCTTAACGAACGATAATGTGCCCTTAAATGTCACGCCACAACGCGCGAGCACCTTATTTTCATTCTTTAACTTAAAAAAAAATATTTCCTTACATGCTTATTTTTATGGACATTTCGGTACATATTCATGTATCGGCATTGGACGTAAACAATACACATTTACGTTTCGACTTAAAGTTTTCCTAAAAATGAGTTGGGTCTAATATAATACGTTTTCATGCCTATTTTTATGTATGTTTTAAGTTGTTATAGGTTTTGATGTAAACACTTTATTTTCTCACATGCTCATTTTTATATGTACATGTCAATATAAATTCATGTTAATGAACATGGTCAAATATAATACGTTTGCGTGCTTATTTTTATGTACGTTTTTAGTTGGTTTATGATTTGACATACGAGTCACTATGCGTATTGATGCCACTAAGTCTTAATGAAAATGTAAGGGTTATGTAGTAATTAGGTGGAACCCCACTAAATGAACCAACCCGGTTTGGATTTTGTTATTTGATTTAAATGCTTATGTAAGTTACATTGATTTATATCGGATACGTCAAAACACACGTTTTTATATGGTTGACACATTACACAACGCTTGCGCTAATCTATTTGATGTTTGCGATGTACCCGCGCCGCAACGCTCGTGGCCTTATTACTAGTTATACCTTAAATAATACACAATTCTAACCCATTTTGTTTTTATTTAATTTGATTTTTCCTCTGATAACTTGCGCTCATTATCTTTTTATTTTAAAAGATGACTACGCGACTTTGTTTAATATATTTTTCTCGGTGTTCATGTATGAACTTTGTTGAAAAAAATGACTTTAAACCAAGTATCAGTACCATACAGATACCGTCAGCCGTCAAGGAGTCGAATTCCCGCCGCATCGCGCGGGGAAATATTGCTAGTATAGTATCATAACCATAAATATGAATATAAATTGTCCCAAAAAGTAAAAAGGATATCTTTTTTAGCACTGTGGCCCTACATTTGAAAGGTAACTGTGTAGATAACATATATGCACAGACATGTATATATGTTTGTGTAGTTATATATGCAAGTACATATAGGTGGATGTGTACACATATTATGTGTATGAATAGTAGATGCATGTATGTATACGTGTGTCTATTGAGAGAGAGAAAGAGAGAGACCTTAACAATACTGGAACTTTCTTTTTCATTTCTTCTGTTATAGGTGGTATAAGAGATTCTGGTACCCATTCATCACACAGCTCATCAATCTCCTACAAACATCATAATAAAACAAATTAAAAAGCCAAAATATGGCATCAAGTAAAAACAAAGAGTCAAACCTTTGTCGTTAAAGGGCGTTTAGGTGGCTTGTAACTCTTCTGAGATAGTAAGAAAATGATAACAACTAAAAGTAAACCTTCTACAAACAGATGGCCTATAAGTCAACATCAATATCATAAGTTCATTAGTACCAATTAACAAAGGACTCCTTTAAAAAACATACCTCCAATTGGCACCCCAAAAACAGCAGCCCGAGCAAAAGGCACATCATATGCAAATGTGATCAATTCAGATACAGACCTTGTTTCTATTCACCACACTCATCAGTAATCATCCTTTCTCATATAATCACTTCATCTCTCTAGAAAAGTAAATATATTTGTATCAATATCAAAAAGAAAGCAATATGTTAGGCATTCAAAGCAAAGTATGTCTATTAGGTAGATCCATCTTACTTCATTCCTGATGAGCACAAGTGAACTAACCCTAAAAGAAACAAACAATTAAAAAAACACACACACAGAATAATGATGAATTAAATAGCTAAACTAACATGATAGATTGAGACTCTGGGATTTCAAATAACTTATATTCCAAAAACAATTACTAGATCCAAAGAAATAAAGAATTAACACTACAAAACTAAGTTTTGTCAATCACAGAAAACATAACCTCATTTCAAATCCACTTCCAATTGAATAACACGCTACTAGTTACAAAACTAATCAACTAACAATAAACATTAAACAGTGAAATGATTTAAAATCAAATCGTCAATGAAGATACGAATGATGATTAATCTGGAAGATTTTTTTTTTCTCCAAACCAAACCGTAATATCATTCCACACGAAAAAGGGCAATTACAAAGCAATGACAGGTAGTCGGGCAACAAGTTGCGCTGCCACCCCCCTTTTGAATAGAAAAACCAATTCTACTAAATACAAAGTTTGAAACCTTTAGCGACGAAGAATTACTATTAACGACTTTTTGAACCCGATTCAAAAGTCGCACAGCGTCAAGAGCGAGACCACCAAAGGTATCAAACGCAAACGGGACAAACACATGTTGATTCTCCAAGCGGGACAAACGGGAAGATTTGATACTTGCGCAACAATAACAAATAATAATCATGAATAATATAACGGACATAACTCATCATCATCATACTCAGTAAATCCCACCAAAAGCAAAGCTAAGGTAGGGTCTTAGGAGGGTAAGATGTAGACAGCCTCAGTGGCGAAGCTTGAGATTTCCGACCGGGGGGTCGAAAACATATATACCCAAAAATTTCAATACGAAAACTACACTCTCCACTACTGAGCGAAAAGTTCGGGGGTCGACCGCCCCCTCCCACCCCAACAAAGTTGCGCCCTTGGACAGCCTTGCCACTACCCCGTAGAAATAGAGAGACTGCTTCTAACGAGACCCCCGGCTCGATAGTAAAAAGGCCGATTAGTGCACGTATCCCTTGTCTTCCGGCTATCAACACCACCAAATGATGCATGATTAAAGCGTTCATCGCTTTTAACGTTATTTTCACAAAATTAGTAAAATAACATTAAAATTAGTGCAATTTCGCCCATACATATATACATTATATCCGCACAACCGCCGGGCGTGATAACGGACATAAATGATTAACCTAAACAATAAATAGTGAAATGATATAAATCGAATCGTAAACTAGAAGATAGGAATGATAAGACGGTGATTAATCTAGAAGATTCGATACTTACTTGACGATACCGAATGATACTCGAAGTACGTGATTAACATAAACATTAAACAGTGAAATGATTTAAAATCGAATAGTATACGAAGATAAAAACGGTGATACTTAACGATAGCGAATGATAATTAAGAATAATATAATAGAAGGGTAATTGTTATACAAATAATTTTAACATACTAAACATACAAATTGAATGAAAACTAAAAAATGGCATTTTTATAATTATTAATAACTATCAACGTTACTCTACAAATATACCTAAAAAACCTTAAAAAAACCTAACTCCCCCCCCCCCCCCCCCCACCCCCAAAAACCTAAAAAAGAGATAGTAGATCCGGTGGATTTGATGCGGAAAGTATATGATTAACCTTACTCCGTGTGATATGGAAGGAAGAACGATTAGTAGATCCGGTGGATTTGATGCAGAAAGCGTAACAGAGATTCAAGAAGCCTAATCTGTGGGAGGGAGCGAATGATATAGAGAAAATAGCAGACGAATAGTGAGTACTAAGCTCCAGCAATGCGTTTGATGGGTCAAATAAGCAATGTTTTAAAAACCGTTTTTAAGTCATATCGGGCTGTGCTCTAAAATGGTTCAATCGGTTGAACCGGGTTGTATCGGACGGTTGAACGGGTTACTAGTTAACCCTATAAATTTCACAAAATACAAATTCATCTTAAAAAACAATCCAATCTCAACTATGATTTATGTAACATATCATAGTTTTATATAAAAACCACTATTTTTGTTGTAAACTATTAAGCATTTTAATAATATTTTTATTAGTTATAAACAATATTGAATTGCAAGAGGTGAATAGGGGTGTTCATCGAATCGAATAACGAATTTTCGAATTACTTGAATCGAATTTTTCGAATTTTTTACTTGAATTCTCTATTTGATTAGTATTTGAAACTCGAATTCGAATCGAATCCAATTCGAATAAATTTGATTTAATTCAAATTCACCCTAAACAATAAATTATTTTACTTTCATATATTTTAAAGTACTACAAACTAATTACATTCAACATAAAATATAATAATCTGCAAAATTAATTAACTATCAATATGTCAAAACACTAAAAATTAGAAGATAGGTTGGTTTTCAGTAGCGATTTAAGTTATGTAAAATATAGAAATAAGTAGTATGGATTATTTGACAGTAGATTTGGTAATGTAATGAATAATAAACTTGTCACTTATGGAGATAGTTCATAATTTGGCCAAATTTAGAAATTATATGTGTGTGTATATTTGTTGTGTGTGTATATACATATATTAAAAAATTATATATAAATGGAATTCGAATTTTGAATCGAATTGAAAATCATAAATTCGTATTCGGTTCTGATTCGATTACTGGACCCGAATACGAATCGACTCGAATTTAAACCTTTTTAATCGAATTCATTGAGTCAAATTTTGAATTTTTCGAATCCGAATCGAATTCTGAACAACTCTAGAGGTGAGTAACAATTTCAAGAACGACGAAATATTGGAATAGAAGGCACTAGGTTAATTACCGGAAATATGGAACATCAATATTACCTTAATATTGTATTTTATTAAAATTAAGAAATCAAATATTAAGATAATGCAAACCGGTTCAATGGTTTGAACCGGTAGAACGGGATTTACCGCTGGTACATAAGAAATACCGTATTTGGGTTTTACCGTCCTTTATAGTACCAGACTCGTGTCCGATATCCGGTTTAACCAATATAATCGGCCGCTTCATACCGCTATTTAAAACATTGCAAAGAAGAGAGGCTCCAGATAAAGTATAAGTATTTGCAGTTTGGATCCTTAATTTTTAGAGTATGTGCATTGTTCAAGCCCTGTAAGAGCATTCACATCTATTTCACCATTTTTTATTTTAAATTACACTAAAAAAATACTATATTTTTTTTATCCTTTTCAATTAAATAATATTTTCTTATACTTTTATTTTTATCTTTTTCTCTCTTCTCCACTCACAACCACTTTCAAAATATATTAAAAAATTATAGAAGGTCAACAGTGTCCCATCAAAAATACAGATAAACAGTGACATTTTCTCTCTTCTCCACTCATAACCACTTTTTATACTCTTTATATTAAAAAAACTTCACTCACACAATTTGGTGGAATAGATGTGAATGCTCCAACCCCTTAGTTATGGGGTTATATAACTTGAGTGTGTAGTAGGGTTATGAGGAATGATACATTAAAAAGTGAGTTTTGCCTAAGTAGCCTTAGAAGGATTGTGACGAAGATATTTGACACTCCTTATAAGTAAGGACGTTTTGGTACTAAAACATTTTGGTCTTTATAAATACGAGTAAGGATGAGTACGGTACCCATTCGGTGCCGAAAGTACTGGTACCGAAAAACGGGAAAAGTGGGTAACCGTATCAGTACCGGTACGGTACCGGTATTTACCGGTGTTTTACCCGTAAATACTGGTATCGGTACCGAAAAATGGGGAAAGCGGGTACCGATACCGATACCGAATATGCCCGGTAGGTTCGGTACCGATTCAGTACCGGTACCCGGTACCAAATGCTCATCCCTAAGTAAGAGTATGAAGATGACACGTGGCACCTCTTTGTTTAAAAAATACAACAAAAGAAATCCAGTACAAAAAATATAGCACAAAAAAATCTAATACAAAAAATGTAGCAAAAAAATACAGCACAAAAAATCTAATACAAAAAATATAGCACAAAAAAAATTAGCAAAAAAAATATAGCATATAAATTTTTAGTACAAAAAGTCCAGCATAAAAATTCAGCAAAAAAAAAAAATTTAAGACAAAAAAACTCAGCAAAAAAAAAAAATTAAGACAAAAAAACTCAGCATAAAAATGTAGTACAAAAAAATGTTATACAATATAGAAATACAACACATTTTTTGAGTTTTTTTAGTTGTCATATTTCATATAACAATATGGTACTCAAATTAAAGATAAAAAGACGCTCGATTTAATGGTGAAATTTTTATGAAAAAATAATGTGGTATAAAAAAGTTATAAATGTTTACAAAACAGGGGTGAAATATGTATGTGTCTTGCATGTGTAAAGAGAAAATCAATAAATAGAATTTTCCAAAGATACCCTTACACTTCTCTTTTTTCCTACATTTTCATCTTAACCATGGATTTGAAAAATGAAGGGTTAAGATTCATTCTCATCATACTTATGCAAGATAAACTTTTTATTTGATCTACCCTATGGGGTTATACTGTAACTCTCCGCATTTTTGTACTTTCCTTATGTAGAAAGCTGTATTCGTATTTCTATATTTAGAAACATTGTAATTTGTATTTCGTTTCAATCTCGAGACTTTGATTATAATGAGAATTCACTTTAATATTCATACATATTACCTTTCATATTTGTGTTATATATGCAATCGATCTTTAAATACGTGTTTATACGCAAAACTAAGACTTAAAATACACTTTGGACACCTAAAAACAAGTTAAAATACAAGAAAACGACATAAAATAACCTAGTTACAAAGTGCAGGGACTAAAAGTGAGCAAAACCAAAAGCTTTTCCATCTCCTTTCTCCTCCAATCACCTTTCACCATTCTTTAGCCAATCATATTTCACCATTTTCCACATCCTTTCTTCTCCAATCACCTTCCACCCTTCTTTAGCCAATCAGATTTCACCCTATTCCACATCCTTTCTCCTCCAATCACATTCTACCTTCATTAACTCTCAAACCCTAATCAACACTTATAAATTCAAGCCTCCACCACCTTTTAAACACTTTCCACACACCTAATATTCTCTCAAGTGCTCTAATCCTCACAAATATCTCAAAGCAAGGAAAAAACATTCAAGTGTCTAAGTGAGTTTTCACTCAATTTTCTTAACATTTCTTCTTCTTTCTTCTTTCAAACTACTTGGATAACCTCTAAAAAGGTTTCCACAAGTTTGCCATGGCAAACTAAGGTGGAACCTCACCACATCTGACTATCTGAGGTCCAAAGTAGTATAAAAATTCTGCTTTGATGTATATTTTACTTGAAACTTAGTGGAATCTTGTACCCACCATGCTCCCAACTAAGCTTATAGTTGTGGGTTTGTGTTGTGGTTGATTTCCACCAAAAAATAAGGCTCAAAACCTCTTTAAAATTCTGCCCAAAATGTTCTAAGTGTTGAAACCATCCAAGCTTCCAACCTTCAACGTCGGAAGACTTGTGTATGAGTAATGTGTGAACTATGGAAGCCTTATCTCTCCAAACTTGTTTCACTGCCTCACTTGTATGTTTTGGTACAAAAACAACTTCCATAAAGTGACAAGGCTACATTGCGCCCTTGAACACTTTCCATGCTCGAGATGTACACATCTAGTTTGCTCACTTGGTTGTTTTAGTTAGATAGTTAAAAATTAGTCTTACATTCATGGCCAACCGAACTCATCAACTAAGTTGATGAGTTTGTGCTTTGGTGAATTATACAATCAGGTTTAATGGATGGAAATCATCCTACCTCCATGCTTAACTTACATGATAATACATGACAGACAGAATTATAACTTATACTATATAATATATACCTAATAACCGAGATTATCTTCGTTTCTAGACTCCTCGTTTGTGATTAATGGGCAAGTTAGGACCCATGAAAGTACATGAAAACTTAGTGTACAAACGAGTATCTAGACAATATATACTTTCGTGCACGTATACTTTCCATACTAATTCCGAATCCAAGCTCTCTACAAACTCCATATACTCATACGCCTTTTATAACAACCCTCGAAAACGCCTTAATATACCCTGTATACATGTAACCAAACCCCTATAACCTTAGTTTTATTAAAATCAAATAAATTAAATAACTTGAGTCTCTCACGGGCCGCGACATGGATACCAGGGTGTGTCGCGGGGTGCGACATGCCCTTTCTTGCCAGACACCCAGCGTGCCACGTGTCCCGTAACGTGTTAGACCTAGGCCTGTGACCAGGCGACCCTAGCCGTAGCTAGGTTGCCCTCGCGGGGTGCGAGAGAGACCCTTAGGCGGGTCGCGAGGCACGAGAGACCCCCGAAAAAGTGTATAAATGGAGCTCTTCAGCAGCAGTTGCAATTCGTTCATCTTTTCTTTCTCTCTGTCCCTATAGTGCAAACATAATAGCTTGATATTATACCCCCAAAACACGAAGCTCTGCCCCGTTGTAAGTATTTTAACCCCCGATCACTAATTCGTTACCCTACCCTATTGATTTAGGACCCACCAACGCATGTCAAGGCTCTACCCGAGTAAGTTCGTTGGAGTTATGTCTCGTGTTGTATGGCTAATGTGATTTGGGTTATTTTACTAACACGCATGCATTGTATGTTTTTAATAGAAACTCGAGAAAATAATCAAGAAATATTACCAGGACGCCCATAAAATACCTAAGTCTACAATGTGAATCGTTCTCTTTTTCTCACAGTTTGTGAGCCATTATTTCAAATGTTTTCCAAAACTCTAAATGTTTATCAGTTATAATTACATTGATTAAGTCTGTAATTCTACAATTGCTGCAAGTATTATGGGGTTTGTATACAGTACTTGATAACCTTCACAATTGGGCACGGGTATCCAATGTGTGATATGACCATAGTCACAGATCTGTCGAGTGACAAGTACTGAATGAGTAATTGGGTAGATATAAACATTGTAATCGCTCATAATATTGTAAAGTTATAACAACTGATGCTTTTATAAATTGGGATGTACTCGCCAGTATTTCTTGCTGATAAAATGTTTTTAAAACGCGTTTCAGGTAACTTAATGTGAAGCTATAAGAAGCCAACTATGGAGCACTGAAGGCTTAAAGAAAGTGGCTATAAAGTTACCTAAATAAAAGTTTATGTTTTCAACAACTAGTGTTTATCCCTATAAAGATATTATGAATGTAACATGGGTTTTATCCCGTTTGTTTATCATAAAAGTTTGGTGTTTTGAAACTCCGAAATTTATTTCCTAACTACGATCCTGATGTCTCATTTCCGCTGCCAAATTAAAAAACACCGATACCACCGCCTGTTGCTCGCATCTCCCGCTCCCGGGGTGGGGTCGGGGTTGCGACACCTTTGTTTCCCAAATGTAGGATAACTTTGGTGCTCCACCCTCAACGACTCGGCAACTCACGTTTACTTTGGAAGCTTAGCAAATCGTGAGTGTACATGACCCCCTTTTTATTTTTTGACACTTTTGGGTGCAATACTTATAACTGATCAAATTCACACAATCACATGCAAATACGCTTGACACAAACAAACAATCCATTATGCATGCTTAATTCACGATGCTTAGAAATTCATACATGCTAGAATCCTTACTTACACTATACTTTGTTATTAACTTTGTACAAG
The DNA here is from genome assembly GCA_030545235.1 of Helianthus tuberosus. Lineage (NCBI taxonomy): Eukaryota > Viridiplantae > Streptophyta > Magnoliopsida > Asterales > Asteraceae > Helianthus > Helianthus tuberosus. The sequence goes on along the minus strand of CM060376.1, from coordinate 139,943,386 downwards.
CCTCCCTTAACATGTATAGTGCTATAGGATTAACACACCACCCGTATTCTTGAGGTCAAGTTAAGTCATACAAAAACGGTCATCTCGTTGCGACGACATTATTACGATAGTGGGAATCTTTAGGTTGACAATTATGAGATGCATGTTAGTGTTGTAACGATATGTCTTAGTTTACGATTATGCCATGTAGATTCGTTTAAACCATTTTACACTTATGCTAGTAATTCAAACTTGTACGGTAGCCAATACTTTATGTGCTGACATGTACTTTAATATGTATTGCAGGATCTTGATAATGATACGTTGAAAGAAATCTAGTAGGACGACTAGAAACACACTTTAAATTTTGTTTATGTATTGAACTTTGTTTCTTGTTTAAGATGTTGTACTTTGCTTCCAGATGTTCTATTTCTGATTTAGAAATGATATGAAATTTTACTTATTAAATACTTGTCACAAATAGTCATTCTGAAGTCTCTTGCAATCTCGTTTTTGTCTCACTCTGATGTTTTCGTCATTGGTTGGGGTGTGTCAGATTGGTATCAGAGCCATATGTCACACCCCGACCGCGTCAAAACAACGAAACCGCGGCGGAAACGTCGGGGAGTGGAGCGACAGAATTATTGTTTCACAACACATGGATTAAAGTTTTGTTTTATTTAAATTATTAAATATTTAACATTGTATTAAAGTAAAACAAACAAGTTCACATATTGTCTATCATCGTTATTAAGTCACTAAGGACTCGTCCGATCCTATGTGAGCATGCATCCTAGTCGCAATGAACATCATCAAACACCACCTGAAACATATGTAAAATAAAGTCACGATAAAAATGCCGGCGAGCACATAAGTTTTGTGAGTGTGTCAGATTCATGGCTTGTATACATGTTGCAATAATTCGTCCGACTACAAGAGTTGATAATTGAAAACCTTGTTTTGGAAAGTGTTTAGTATTGCAATATGATTAACCAACTCAAAACAAGTTGGTTATAGTTTATAAAATCTCGTTGCCATGAATCTTGACTAAAAAATTTGTTTATGTAAACCAAATTGTAAATCGTTCTCGTAATAAAACTCGTATGGTTTATATCGTATAGTAAACATCGTTGCGTGTCATCGTTTGAAATTGTTCGTCCAAGTGAAGTAAATAACGCTACGGATTGTAATATGTTAAAAGCACTTATATATAAGAAGTACCAGCGGCGTATCTACCATGCTTTTATCACATTATATCTGTCCCGTTATCTAATCACATACCAAAAACCAATCGTTCTATTCAATCGTGTTGTTAATCGTTTGTTCAGTTCGTTTAACTTGTTCAAATCGTTTACATCGTTTAAATCGTTCAATCGTTCTTGTTTTAATTGTGAAAACTAACTTTTGGTCATCTCGTTGAATACATTCAAACCTTCGTGACTCGTCCATTGTTCAACTCGTATTAACAAACCACCAAAGGGTAAGTTAACAATCATCAGGTTTTGTCGTTACCCACATTATCCCCATACATAACCGTGGCGATAGTCCGATAACGGGATTTGTCAGATCCTATGGTACCATAACATACTACTGGTCAGCTTGATCATTGTTAATGAATGTCATTCGTTATGTAATAACGCCCCAACAAGTTTGTTCACATTATCGAAATCGTTGTGTTTAATATAAACCATAATATTCGTTTTCGAAAACATCGAAATCGTTTAACACATATGAATCAACCAAAAACAAATGAAAATAGTAAAATAGGGGAACTATGTACTCACTTGAGATTGCAAAGTATCCTTGATTGAATGAACTTAACAAAGCTCGGGCAAATTAAGGAAATCAAGTGGCACCTAGTAATCGGATAGCTATGATAATAAATCGACACCTAAATTGGGAGATCGGGTAGAATGAGGTCTCGTAAACCAAATGAGTATTGAAACTCATGTGACGTGGTTTAACAAAGCCTACATTCTGATTCGGAACTTATCCTAAGTGCTTACGACCCGTTATGACCCGTTAAGGTAGTCTACGCTACTTTAACGCGTCATTCACGCGAATGCGCGTTCGAGACGCCTAACTAGTCCTATGACAAGTATTATATGTCCTAACATGTTTAAATATGTTGCATAATCAGTTTAAGTGTCAAAAATTAAGTTACATATGCTTAAATTCAAATTATGCCTGAAAAGGGCATTTTGGTCGTTTACCTAAGGTATATAAACTACCTATCATACAACTAATTAAACTAAGTGACCATAAGGTATAACCTCGGAAGGTTATTCCCTATACAACTATGGTCACAAAATATGTTTGGTCGGATCCTAACGATCGACCAAACGGGTCGGGTTCGAAAGTCTAAGCGGTTGTCAAGACCGCTTGACTTACGACCCTATACAAGCACTAGACTAAAAGTGACGAGTTAGACATGATAAAACATGTTTAACTAAGTTAGAAAACTGATTTGATATCAAAACAAAGTGTTTTGATACCCGAAAATAGTTTCGTCGCAAAATGCACATAATCGTGCATTTTGACCGAAACTTTGACTCGTCACTTCGACTAATCAACATGGTAATCAGTAGGTATAGTCACAAGGAACTGTAACCATCGTGATTACGCTCACGTTGCAAAGTTCAAACGAACTTTGTCTTGACCAATTCATGGTCAAAGCAGAAAGTCAAACAGTGTTTGACTTTCTTGCTTGAATACATAACCAAGCATGAAAGATCACTTACAAAGGGTCCAAGCTTGGAGATAGAACAAAGAAAACTCAGGTATGAAGCCTTCAACAAGTGTGAGAGCTTCAACTTAGAGCAGATTTGTGAAGAAATGTGATGATGAGCAAAGAAAATGGCAAACCCCCATGGCTATTTATAGAAGTCTTAAAGCCATGAGATCATTCCATGTGTTTCTAATCAAGATCTTGGCCTTACACTTGTAGTACATTGATTAGGCAACTTGGGGAACACTTAAACAAGCCCACAGTATGCAAAATCAATGGTTAAAACCAATGGGAACATGCTGTTTTGCCAAATACAATGAATCTGCCAGTTAAGGCTGTCGCGCCCTGCGTAAGAGTCAACACAGGCTTACGCGGCCCGCGAGGGAAGTTTCAGAAAATGTCAAATTTAGTCCCTGCATGCATAAAACTTAGTTTTTGTTGCTTTAACCCCCGTTAACCCCATTTCAAGGCTCCACAAGGATGTTAAATCATAGGGAACATGAAATATGCTTGAAAACATCTTGGATGCCGGTTCGTTTGGCCGTACGGTCATGTTATTCGGTTAATTACGACGAAAACTCGAACGGACGCGAAAACGATCCAAATTACGCGACGAATGGTATTTTTGCATTCCAATAACTAAAATAAAATATTTTAATGATTACAAATTTTTTTTGATGTCCGGATATGTTCAGAACGTAAGATATGCGCGTAAATGCAAACTTATGCACTTTTTGACGCTTTTAGTCCCTATTGATCAAACAAGCGCATTTTCGCCTACCGAACCCCTCAAAGCCTATTTATAAGCTATGTAAAGGATATTTAGGGTATTTTTAGCTTATAATCTTGTTCTGGAATGTTCGTTGCTATACAAATCGACAGACTTTTGCAGTTTGTCGCAAATAGTCCTTGTGATCGAATAAACTTGTTTTTGGCACACCAAACCCTTCAAAACTTATTTCTAAGTTATGTAAAGGTTATTTAAGGTATGCTAAGCTTATGTCACTGTTACGGAGTGTTTGTCGCGTTAAACTGATTACGTTTACGCATCAGTTTGCGTATAACTTTCTAGAGAGCGATTTAAAGCTTGAAATCGAACTAGAATCAAAACGTAAAATTTTCAAACATAAATACACAAATATTGAGACAAAAACACATCGTTTCATTGATAATTGATATTGTTTTACATCATTCAGTAATTACAGAGCACAAATGTCACACCATAACCATAGGGAATTAGGAAAATTACCATGATTTGACATAGTCTATGGTTAGGAATCCCGAACTTTGACCATTCTTGATTATTCATGTTAATTATACAAAATTCTTTCTAAATGCTTCATCTTTTGCCTAAAAATATGCATATGACTTTTACTAAAGACACTTATTCCACAAACACGAAGGCAAGAAAACACTCGTATTATACCAACGAGACGATTTCACCAAAATAGGCGTGAAACCCTCACTTTGGTGAAGGATTCTCAATCCGTGTTCTCGATTTTTATGAAATTATACATCAAGTTAGGAGTGCATCCTCACCTCGATGAAAATTTCACTATACTTATTATAGTGAACCCTTACCAACAACTCGGATTTACTCCTTATCTTGTTTGGTAAGTACCAACCACGTTTAGGGGACGACATTATCAAGTTAGGGGTGATATCTGCATCTCGATACATAGTCCCACTCCTCAATTTTCAATCCCGCCAAAGTCTCGAACTTTTAATTGGCTAAGGACATGGAGTAACCGAAAGGGTGAATACCCGTTAACCGATATCTCGGCGAGAGTGTTCTACCTTTTAGGCCAAAGCATACTTCCTAAACTCAAAAGAATTTTCGGTCACTCTGGTTTAGTCTAAGTTTCATTTCGTAACAATCCAAGTTTTAATCAAACCTTTCCTATATTAGTATCAAATTTTACGCATATCATAATAAAACCTTCCTTCCTTCCTTCAAATTAAAATTATTTTCACGACGGTTATATACATATCATACCTATCCTTTCGTATATTTTACCACACTATTTATGTGTACGATCTCAAAACGTCACCCATAAGGAAGAAACTACTCATATTCCCAAAAATGGAAGTATCATCATGATGATAGGAATGATTCCCTTACCTTGATGATTTACTCTGCTTCTCTCCTTCTTACAAAGACTTCACCAACGAGCTAGGGTTGATTTCCTTACCTCGGTAATCGTTACCAATTCCCTTTCCTTAAAGAAACCTTACCCTTGAGTTAGGAGTGATGTCCGCATCTCAATGGGGAGATTAAATCACAACTTGACCAACTCCATGATAACCACTCGATTAAATCTTTTACTTGAATCATTCTTCATTATGTCAAATTTTCAAACCTTCACATGAATCATAAATTTCATTATTTTACCAAAAGTATTATAACTATACAATCTATTTAAATAAATCACATGCGTGATAATCTCATTCATGCCTTAAATATCTCCTTACCCGATTTTCTAAAGTCTTATAATATGCTACCTATCAACCTAATCGAACTAATAAATTTCTTGCCCACGAATTTCATAATTGATCCAATCACTACAACAGACTCACATTATACTAATATACTAAGGACACTTTGTTCCCAATAGGAAACCAAAGAAAACTTCTTCTCGCATACGTATAATTCTTATAGATGTCGCTTCGTTAACCTCGCTTAGTTGGTAAAACATAATCAACCTGTTAGACTCTGTATGCACAAGACACATATTAAATTGATGTGGCTAGTACGTTATGATCCAAGTCAGGTCATACCCAATAACAAGCTAGACAAACACTTATAATATTTATCTATGATATGATCAAACAAATAAATATTAACACTTAGAATATTTAGAAATTGGTTTTCTAAATAATTGCACTTGAGAAACTAATAAATTATTTGGATAATTTATTTTGAGAGAATATTTTATTTTGTTATTTAATGGGTTAAATAACATTATAAAAGGTTATGAGATGTTGCATAAAGTCTTGTAAACATGTGATGTTATATTTATAAAAGTTATAAATAAAACAAGACTTAAATTTTAAAAAGAAAATTTTGAATTTTTTTTAAAGAAAAGGCCTATATGGCCGGCCCCCTTATGGGCTTCCCAAGGTGGGATTTCACCAATAAAATTGCATGCAACATTCCTTGGAAAGACACACAAGATCACAAATTGATTTGGTGATTCTTTCACATATTCTCTCATACATTTTCACACACTTAGTAGACAAGGTTTCAAGTGCAAAGAACTCTCATATTCTTTCTAAGAATTTTCGGCCAAAGGGTGGATCCACAAGAGTTTTATGAGTGGAAATCCTAGCAACATAAGGTGTTTTGTTGGAGGCTTGGGGTATGCTTACTTGAGGTTTTCTTATTTGAAGACTACCATTCAAGAATCATCATCTTCTTCCATCTCCTTGCTCTTTAGACGGTAGTATTCTTGTAACACCCTATGGTTGTGTTTTTGATAGCATGCATGTTCGTATATGGATCCGGGTTATTGGGTTTTGCATATTAAAAGGTAGTATTCTAATAAGTAACATGTTTTAAATAATTATTCCGCTGCGTTTTCATTTTATTTGGATAAAATGACTTTGATAAACATGTGAAAACCCCAACAATGGCATCAAGAGCCGCTTATATGAGTGCATGCTTCATAGGATTTAAAATTTTTGGGTTTTGGGTTTGGAGAAACCCTATGGCCGAAAATTTTGACCATGGTTCTCCTTTTGTTTTTCAAGATGTTTCTCTTACATGCATAAAGGAATCTTGAAAAACTATGTCATTTGGATAACTTGTTTGTTTGGACTAAAGGTGTTGATGGGATTAAACATGCCAACTAAACATAAAGATGTTTAACCGATCCCATATGGCTAAAAATTGCAAAGGGTTGCAATTGTCAAACGTTGACTATCTTGTTAATTTAAATAATGGGATAAAGGTCACCTAACCAATATTTAAATGTAACGTTGGATTCTTGATTTTAATTATTAATTGTCTATGAGACATAAAAGGGTATTAATGATTAAAATATAATAATGTCGAAAATACTAAAATTGAACCTTGTTAAATTTTGTAGATGGCCGCTAACAATTACCCAAACCGTCCTTAACCTATCACTAAGAACAATCCTTGAAAAGGATCGTCTTAATGATAACAATTTCATGGATTGGTATCGAAACTTGAGAATCGTTCTCAAGCAAGAAGATATCCTATGTGTTGGACGATCCTATTCCCGATGAACTTCTTATGGAAGATGAGGATGCCTATAACGATTGGATTAAGTATACCGAGAATTCTATGCAAGCCTCTTGCCTCATGTTGGGAACTATGATTCCCGAGATTCAAAAGGATTTTGAACATCACGGGGCGTACGACATGATTACCCAATTGAAGGAAATGTTCCTACAACAAGGGTAGAACGATTCGAAACGGTTCGGGCGCTTCATGCATGTCAAATGGAGGAAACCCAACCGGTCTCATCTTATGTCCTTAAGATGAAAAGCCACATTAATCGCCTCGAAAGGCTCAATATGGGTAAAAGGGATTTACCCATTCTAATGATCAATGAGGGTGGTAACAAGAAAGGACATCACCCCGACTCCAAAGTAAATGTTGCCAAAGGAAAGGGGCACTTCAAAGGGAAAGGAAAAAAGAAAGGCTAAAGCAGAACCACTGAAACCATAAGGAAAGAAGGCAAAGGTTGCCACGAACGATCCATGCTTTGAGTGTGGTGAGATAGGGCATTGGAAAGGAAATTGTCCAACCTATCTCAAGGAGTTGAAAACAAGAGGGATGCGGGGGGCAAACCTCAGGTACAATCTTTATGATACATATTGACCTTAATGTTATTTCTTCTAACACATGGGTATTAGATACCGGTTGTGGAACTCATATTTGCAATTTGTTGCAAAGGTAAATAAGCATTACAAGAAGGGAGACATTAGTCTCTTCATGGGCAATGGAGCGAAAGTTCAAGTTGAAGCCCGATGAGACTATGTTTTAAAACTTCCAAGTGGTTTGGAAATTGTTTTGAAAAATGTTTTGTATGCTCCTAGTTTGACTAGGAACATTATTTCAGTTTCCCTTTTGAGGCAATATGGTTTTGATTTAAAGTTTGTAAACAATGACATTTATGTTTCGATGAATGACATGTTTTACTTTAAAGCTATGCCTTCAAATGGTATTTATGAATTGGTTCATGATAATATGTCATTTGATAGTTCAATGTACCAAGCAATCACCAAGAAGCTCAAAATGGATTTGATTGAGACCTATCTTTGGCATTGTTGCCTTGGTCATATAAACAGAAATCGCATGTAAACACTTCAAAAGAATGGTCTTTTGGAGACAAATGAAGTTGGTTCATTTAATACATGTGAATCTTGTTTACAAGGTAAAATGACTAAGAAACCCTTTAGTGGCACCAACCAAAGGGCAAAAGATTTATTAGGTATCATACATTCAGATGTAGGTGGTCCTTTTAAGCCAATGACTAAGAATGGTGAAAGATACTTCATTACTTTTACCGACGATTATAGTCACTATGGTTATATGTACTTACTAAGACACAAGAAAAAAGCTTTTGAAATGTTCAAAATCTTCAAAAATGAAGTAGAAAATCAATTCAATCAAAGTTCTTCGTTCCGATGAAGGAGGAATCAAACTCTATTGGATATGGTTCGATCTATGATGGCTAGGAGCACATTACCTCTATCATTTTGGGGTTACGGCTCTCCGCGGCCTGTATACTATATATGGCCCCAACCAAGAAAGTGGATAAGACACCTTTGAAATATGGCATGGAAGGGCTCCATCATTATCATATTTGAAGGTATGGGGTTGTGAAGCTTATGTGAAGCAATACACCCCAAAATAAATTGGAAGTACGATCCACTAAGTGTATCTTTGTAGGATATCCTAAAGATAATATAGGATATGATTTCTACGATCCAACAGAGCAAATGGTTTTTGTTGCTTGAAAGGCTGAGTTCTTGGAAGCTAAGTTCCTTATGGAAGGAGCTAGTAGAACTGTGGAACTTGATGAGGATTGAGAACCACAAGCCGATACACGTTTGGTTGATACTAGAACTCAATAAGATGTTGCTGAAAACGATCAAGTGGTTGATCAATACACACAAAACATTCGCAAATCTGGTAGAACTAGTAGTCCACCGAAAAGATAGGGGATTTTTCATGGATGGATGCTACGTGGTAGATTCGGATGAACCAACCACATACCATGATGCAATGTCAAAATCTGATATTGACAAATGGCTTGAAGCCATGAACGTAGAGATGCAATCCATGTATGACAACCAAGTATGGGAATTGGTTGTGCTACCTCTTAACTCCAAAGTAGTTGGAAGTAAGTGGGTTTTCAAGAAGAAAACCGATATGCATGGTAACTTGGATACTTATCAAGCAAGACTTGTAGTAAAAGGTTTCACTCAAACTTAAGGGGTTGATTATGATGAGACCTTCTCGCCTGTGGCAATGCTGAAGTCAATTAGGATATCATTTGCCATACTTGCATAATATGATTATGAGATTTGGCAAATGGATGTCAAAACGGATTTCCTCAATGGATATCTTGAGGAAGATGTTTGTATGGTTCAGCTTGAAGGTTTTGTCGATCCAAAACATCCTGACAAAGTATACAAGTTAAAGAAATCAATCTATGGATTGAAACAAGCATCTAGAAGTTGGAATCATCATTTTGATGAAGAAATTAAGAATTTTGGATTCATCAAGAACTCCGATGAAGCCTGTGTGTATAACAAGGCTAGTGGGAGCATCATCATTTTCTTAGTACTGTATGTCGGTGACATTCTACTATTTGGAAATGACATTCCAACCATGGAAGCTGTTAAAACCTGGCTTTGAAGTTGATTTTCCATTAAGATCTTGTAGAAGACGCCTATATTTTGGAATAAAGATCAAGACGGTTGATAGGGTTAAACCAAAGTGCATACATTAACAAAGTCTTGAAAAGGTTCAAGATGGAGAACTCTGAGAAAGGTTTGGTACCTATTCAAAAGGGGACAATATTGAGTGCGTCTCAATGTCCAAGCTCAAAGGATGAGCAAGAAAGAATGAAATGAATCCCATATGCATCTGCTATAGGATCCATCATGTATGCAATGATATGCACTAGACCGGACGTGTCATGCGCTTTAAGTATGACAAGCAGATACCATCGAACTCCAGGTAACAGTCATTGGATGGTTGTTAATGTAACAACCCGCTTATCGCTCTCGTTACTCTTGTTACGCCTAGCACCAGAGATTCGGATCATAATGTAAACTATATCGCTTACTACGCTACTTCGCATACTTTCGCGCTGCAACGCTTATTACTATATGCTATGTCACAACGCTTACGCTTTAAAACGCTTTCGCATACACAATTGCACTATTACTACGCTACTCGCAAACGCAAACTCGAAACGCTATTATTTATGCTATGACCTATTATATTATATTAAATTACTAGTTATATACATATTATTATTATCTATGTATCAAAACTTGCTTAAACGCGTAAACGCTGGCACGCGCAACTCAATTTATCGCACTGAAACGTAACGTAACCCGATTCTTAATACCTTACTAAAATATTTAAAGTACTTACAATAATTAACGCAACATAATGCATCAAACGAATCGAAAGTTGGGAAACTAACTCAGAAGTCCGAATGGGCCATCCATCAGGATGGAGCCCATCCGCCAGGATGGAGCCCATCCGTTAGGATGGAGCTCATCCGAACATGGTCTATCCGAACATGGTCCATCCGAACATACATCCGAACATAGCCCATCCGAACACAGGACATCCGAACATGGTCCATCCGAACACGGTACATCCGAACACGGTCCATCCGAACACGGTCCATCCGAACACGGTCCATCCGAACACGGTCCATCCGAACACGGTCCATCCGAACAAGGTCCATCCGAACATTTTCCATCCGAACCTTACCCATCCGGATACCAGCAGCCCTCAACTCTATAAATAGGAGACTTGTGTCTCATTTCAACACTCTTGTCACTCCAAACCCTCTCAAGCTTCAACCCGCGAATCAAGACCAATTTGTAAGCTTTCTCACTCGAATCTTCTTCTTTCTTCATCTCTAATCACTTCTACTCCATCTTCTTCATCAAAATCACATAAACACTAACTTTTCTCTCGAAATCGCCTGGTTTGGACCTCTTGAAGGTGGTTTCCACTCGGTTTTCTTAGGCAACTGTTGTAGAGCATCATTTAATCAAGATTGGTTCTAGATCTAAAGGATTTTCACACTTTTAACTTAATCTCAACAAGATTTAACACTTTTCATATGTTTTCAAAACTTTTCTTCAACTTCCACACTAAACCGATGGAATCTGGGCTCATTCAGACTCTCTACTTGTTCCTTAGTCGAGAGCCGGCTTGAAAACAGATTTCCACCGAAGAGATGACGGATTAACGGGTTGAACATGGATCTTCGTCAAGAACAGTAAGTTCGACCGGATGGGCTGAGACCATCCGATCGAGTGAGCTAGGCTTGGAGTATTCCCGTTGTTTGACACGTCGTCACGCCGTCTCCATTAAACTTCAAACCTTTACTTAGAAATTTTTTACGAAAACTTCAAACTGTGAACCATCCGAATAGCCATCCGTCCGAATGGCCATCTGTCAGGATTGCCATCCGTCAGGATGAACATCCGTTTGGATGACCTGTCCCTTATAATTTTCAATACTTAAACGCTTTCATTAAACTTCAAATTTTACACGATTTACAACCAACACACACACTCATTCGAATGGCCATCCGCTCGGATGGGTTATCCCCATTCGTTCGGATCATCAGTCGAACGCTTAAACTGTTAACGCTTTTCTCAACGACTTATGCTTCTCTACACAGGCTAACTCCATGTGCTCCCTTCAATCCAATCCAGATTGTGTTTACTCGTTAAACACTCACTGTGAGTATACTCGAACCCCTTTTTTTAACGCACTTTTGGGTGTTGTATACGTTCTATATCAAAACACCATGCACAACGCAAACACTTTATGAACGCTAACTGCTCCCGCATGTTATACGTGATCTATGAATGCTTCTTATTATGCTTATACAGTGTTACACTATACCGCCTCTAGCAACGATAGTACTACAGTTTGGACTCAGCACCTGTCGGGGACAGGGGTTGCTAGGGATCACATACTCTGCTTACTTCACGTGTTCACAGTGGTGAACATGTGTCGCGTACACTCTACTCGTACTCACGCTGTTAGGAAGTATCATTGTTGGTAGTTTACTTGCTTCGCCCGTTACGTGTTACATGCTGGTTATGTGTAAACGCTTTTATTACTATATCTATGCAAACTTGTATACTCGCCAATACATTTTTGTATTGACATTATTTTAACGTATGTTGCAGGATAAACGCAGATTCTCTCATACCTTTTCACACACTTAGTAGACAAGATTTCAAGTGCAAAGAACTCTCATAAGTGCAAAGAACTCTCATAAGTGCAAAGAACTCTCATATTCTTTCTAAGAATTTTCAGCCAAAGGGTGGATCCAAGAGAGTTTTATGAGTGAAAAACCTAGCAACATAAGGTGTTTTGTTAGAGGCTTGGGGTATGCTTACTTGAGGTTTTCTTATTTGAAGACTACCATTCAAGATTCATCATCTTCTTCCATCTCCTTGCTTTTGGAAGGTAGTATTGTGACAACCCGAACTTTCAAGGTGGGTGGCGTTTAATCTTGTGAGCTTAACTTGTGTTAAACGTCCTGTGCTGTTATAACTCCGTTAAACTTAAAGTATGATAATTTTGTTGAACACTTGTAACCTTAATAAACTTGCTAAACGTAAAACATGATTTAATATGTTGCGTGTGTAGTGGACCAATTTAGGCACGTATAGGTTTAGTGGGCCGCACATATAAGTGGGCTACACACATCACAGGTGTGGTTTAGCACACACCACATGTTGGGCCGCATGTGTCCATCTCGGCGCACACACACACACACACGTTACACTTGGGCCACAGATTTCATTTGGGCCGGCCTTTGTTGGTCGCGTATAGATTCACGCACACACATAGAGGATTAGAGGTGGTTACCATAATCTAGCATCCTCATCAAGTTCTTACCAAACCCTAATCCCTCTCACACTTCTTGGAAGCTGACGACAGGCCCCCATTCCCTCTCGAAGTTCTCATTGTTTTACGTTGAATCTGGTTAGTGTTTCCTCCATAGTTCAGTCGTTGAATCTGATTGATCATGTTATTATTTGATGTTGTTTATTGATTAATACTAGTATATGTGATCGATGTGTGATTTTGATTAACAAGAAGTGTATACGTATATTCTGTGATGATTATGTTATATTAATGTTATGTGAAATTGAATGTTTGTTATTATGATGGTTATGTTATGGACCGATTAGCATGCCAATGGTTTGTATTGTGATATATGATAGTGATCTATGTTGGTGCGATATGAACCACTGATCTTGGGTTTAGATAACATGCTAATGGGTTGTATTGTTTACATATGATAGTGATAGCCTTATGCTTTATAAATAATCTGATTTCTTGATTGTGGAAAGTAATTATGTTACCTGTTCTGGAACAAGTATTAATGATCGATGACTGATGTTGAAGGTTGTAATGTAACTGTTAGTCGATGATTAGGGATCTTGATATGTGAAACCGTGATTGACTTGATTCGCTGCAACCATCTGTTGAGGGGCGACGAAAGACCTCCTCGACGAATGACTGGAAGTTTCGTCACTCACATAGTCGATGAAATACTTGAAGTTTCGCCACTTGCATTGTCGACGAAACACCAAGTGTTTCGTCACCCAACTTGTCGACGAAAAATCTTGATGTTTCGTCGTGGTCATGGTTTGTCGTTAGGCAGGAAACTCATCAAACGATTGTGGGTTATCATGTATATGATAATGTATAATGAGGTATGATCATAAACTAAGGTTATAGTAGTAATTAGGGAAGTAGTTGGACCCTACATGTTAACCGGGTTATGTTGACAACTAATCATACGTAGACTTGAATTGGGCTGTGTATACATAACCATACCATACATGTTTTCAATGCCCATCACATATAATCATAAGTGGAATATACTATTTGGGATATATATTAATTAGTGGATTGTATATACTATTTGAGCTGCATAAACTAGACCAACAAGCACAAGTGTCGCTGGGCCGCACACTATTTAGGGGACAGCAGCACAGCCAAGGGGGGTTGGGCTCAATGGGCCATGTACACGTGTTTGAGAAATACGTATATGTTAATTGCATATTGTTGTTGTGTGATTTTAGTAATCTATGAACATGTAGAACCCAATGAATTATCAATATGGGGGATCCAAGACACTTAGTACATGAAATCATGATGTATGCTTTAAATTGTTGAGTTGCATAATAAGATAACTTGTATGATATTATACGGTGTAACTTGTATAATATGTGGCAAAATTACATGATTCAATGCGAGTACGAAACTGATTGTTATTGATAAACCATGTTAGGAAGTGCTTGATCAATTGATAACGAAGTAACTAATCTTACCGAGCAAACCAAGGTGAGTTCACTGCTCTTTTTCCAAGTATGCGTCCCGGGGAGGGACATCTGGTAAACGTTCCGGGGAGGAACGTCAGGTATGTGGGTTTGACTGGAATGTTAAACCTGGGTTGTTGGTTAATACACGTCTGTATCTATCACTCAAGTCTCTCCTACCGATTGTTGTCGGGGAGGCAACGAGGTATTAGTTAGTAGCGCTACTTAGGTTTGGCACCCTCACACCGCACCGGGGAGGTCGGTGATGAACTAATAACCCCCATCTTGACCATTGCTTTGATAGAGGCAAAGGGGTTTTGGGCAAATAATTTGGAGCCATCTGCTGTAAGCGTGTGATTAACAACATCGAATTTGTGAAACGTTTTAATCTGGTAACTAAACACGTTAACAAAACTTTGAACTCACCAGCGTTGTCTGACACACTTGTCTGCATGCTTGCAGGTCTATAGGTTTATATCATTGGGACTTGCTGACTGGGATGCTGGAGTAGTCATGGGTCGAGATACATGGAATCGCAATACAAGCTTAATGGTTTATGTACACATGGTTTATGAAACATTTAACAAATGAGTTATGCTTCCACTGTATGCAAAGAATGATATGTAACGTTTATAACACTTTATGTTAATGAATGAAAGTTTATTTAAATATAATTATGAGTTCAATGTGATTGGTAGCTAGATCCTGGTACGTCACATGCCTCGCAGGGAATTCCGCATGTGGTATTTTGGGGGTGTGACAGTTTGGTATTAGAGCCACTGGTTATAGTGAACTTGGTTTTAAAACGTTTTTATAAAACCAGACTATAACCGAATAGTTCTGAAAACAAGAATACGACCATGACACTCAGCTCTAGATAGCAAGGTTCGTCTCTCGTTTACTCATTGCACAGCATAACTAGTGAACACTTACATTTGATATTGCATGTGATTACACGATTAACACAACAATATGAATTCATGTATTACTTGCATGTGTTAAGTGATTGATAGTGTGGTGTTACCCTAGAGATTCGTGACCCCTGTTTTGTGATATTCTTTGGTTGACATCTGAGTTTGAGGAACCATTTGACATGAGTTAGGAGGAACTGAGATGAGCATGCAAATCATAATATTATTGTGGGTGCACACATAATAATAATGTGGGGTGCATGTGAGTCCCAATGAGGCTTAACAAGTGAAACAGGGGTTCTGCTATCTTATTTGATCAATGTGAAACGTAACAAGTCTATAGGAGTCATAGCAGTGATTGTCTCCTACTCGAACGTGATCTTTTCACTCCTCTCTGAATCCTTTCAAATCTCGATGCTATCGAGTATTACCTGAACACCCACCTGAACGCTTAGCAAACCGTGTAGAATGCTAGGTGCTTGTACGAACGTCCCTGAGTGGATGTTGCAGCATCAATGATTGGTCTATACCCCCCACTCCCCTTTGTTGTTGGAACTCAATGTACTGACGTCTTAGATCCCGAAGTGCGATCACTTCTGCAACACCCTGGAAACATACCGTGCGTTACCCAGTTAACTTGCAAGAACGGTGGACAAGAGGATGAGCGTAGAGCCTCACCAACCTCAGTATTAGAACGACCCTAATTACTGGCAGCGAACATCAGTAATTTGACTTCGATCGAATCCTAAGCGACTTATGAGAGTCAACTCTTATGCATCAATTGGGACATAAACAAAGACAATCGACTATAGGGTGGAATGTGTAACTGTCAGCACAATGAGTAGCGCATTAGGACATGGCATGGAATGTGAAAAGATCGACTCTGTTGGTGAAAGATCGTAGCGCTCCGTTTCAACCAACGATATTAGAAGCAACAGTTGCGGCAACATCAAGGTACTTGTAATCGTAGCCTACAGTATGGAAATGAAGGTGCCTACGGCATGGATTGGCCGTTCAGGACAACAACCAAGGGGATGACGACAATACTGGAAATTCTCGTAACGAAAACAACAACACTGGAAATGATGCTCATGGAAGGGCATTTAGGATTGACGTAGGTGACGCCAAGCATAATAGCAGCATGGTAGCTTGTATAAGTAGCCATGTTTTGGTTAACCCTGATGCTTTTTGAAACCAAACCTGTTGTGGAAGCAACTGATGGCAAGTCAAATGAAACCTCATATGCCCGTTGGGATGTAAACTCGACCTTGTGGGACAAGTGTTCGACATCTATCCTCGATAGTTTGATGCAGTAGTTAGTATGGATTGGTTATCCATACATCGCGCAAATATACCATGTGAGAAGAAAACTTTGCGTATCCCTCTCCCTAGTGGAGAATCGTCATCTGTTCCAAAGTATCAGAGTTGTGTAAAGGTTAGCATCAATTCTGCAATGAAAGCCCAGAAGTGTCTACGGAGGGATTACCCCGCCATTGTTAGCAACCGTTATTGATGTTAAGGCTAAGGAAGAGAGGATCGAGGATCCACCAGTTGGTTGTGATTTCTTCCGATGAGCTACTTGAAGAACTTCCAGGATTACTTCCACAACTGTTAGGCAGAATCTCAGTTTGATCTCACGCCAAATGCAGCTCCGAATACTCGCACTCTTACCGTTTTGCACCCGGAGGGTTGCAAGAACTGTCAAATCAACTACAGGAACTGTTGGACATGAGTTTTATTGGACCTAGTTTTTCACTTTGGGGAGCCCCAGTTATATCCATAAATATAAGCCTTTTCGTTGTGTTCTGATTATCGAGAACTTAACAAGGTGGCAGTCAAGAACCGTTTGCCTCGACCATGTATTGACAACCCGTCGACTAGTGGGAAGGACATGCTTCATTCGAGGATTGGCTAACGAACGAGCTATCGTCAGAGGGAAGTCCAAGGGGAGGATGTTCCTAAAACGGCATATCAAACGCAGTGTGGTCATTGCGACTTTGTATTGTATGACCTTTGGGGATTAACCAACACACTGACAGCTACATGGATCACATGAATCGACCGTGTTTATTGATTCCAGGAGAAAGGAACATCATGGGTGGTATTTGCATCTATATTATAGCACCTGGGGGAGGAGTCACTCCGCGCGAAATCTTGTTAAATGTAACTTCTAGATTCGAGGGGTACATTCTTGGTCATGTAATCAATGAAGTGGGAATACACGTGGACCTCGCTAAAGATCCATTTTTATTAGATATTGATCGGCACCAAAGAAATCCATCGGGGATACAATAACTTCTTGGTCTAGTTAGATGCTATCGCAGATACATTGTGGAATTTTCGAAGACTGCACAGCTTTAACCTCTTTAGCACAGCAGGGTGATGTGTACTTGTGAGTGACAGAACAGACGTGCATCTTTTCAGCCTTTGAAACCCAACTCTGTAATGCACTGAGCATCGCTTCTATCCGAGAGTATTGAAGATCTAGTGGTATACCTTGATGGTTCGAATCAGAGTCCCAGTTACACACCGATGCAACACGAGAGAGTGATGACTTACGGAATGGGGTTACAAAGAGGAACTGCACGACACACAACCTGCGATGGAAACCGTGGTCTTTGGATTTAAGTTGGAGGCATTACTTGGACGGTACCAAATGCACTACTTAGACCGATCACAAGGGCCTACCGTGTATCCCTGTTTCGAAGGAGTTAAACATGTAATGACATCGCCGGATGAAACCTTTGAATGATTTCGACTATGAAGCCTAGACGCGTATGAGCCTCGCAACACACCAGCAATTCCACCCTATCTGATTAGATTCGCTTGTCCAAACTGAAACACTGAAGGAAGAAAATTTTCAAGTTGGGTCCATGCGCGGTATGGAGGAGCAACTTTTGCCAAGACGGACGATACTCGCTATATCAGGAAACGAATATGGGTCTCAATATACATCAATCCAAGGGAACTTGTGTTGAGTGAAGCACACCCGCCTCGATATTCTAGTCATCTAGATTTTGATGGAATATATTAGGATCTAAGGATTTTGTACTAGCGACTGGGCTCGAAGGCTTACACAGCGAAGTATATGAATGATGTTTGACTTGTGGGAAAGTCAAGGTGGAGTATCAGTAACCAGAAGCACCAAAACAGAAACAATAACACCTGGGTGATCGTTGATTGTCCTACGTAACCAGCGCACTTTATTGCAATCAAGGACACCGATGAGTCGTCACAGTTTGTGAATATTCCTCTAGGAGAGGCGGCTTTTAGGCACGAGGTGCCAACCCCTGTTACCTCCAATTTTGAACTATACCTGATTTATGGCGGCCAAAACACAACACCCTTGGCTCACCACTCGACATGAGCATTACTTATCACGGTAGGACAACCGGACGGAGTAACGAACCATCCTGACACACGAAGACATGCTGGAGCACGTGCGTGACCGACTTTAGTAAACATCTGGAAGGACACTTATTTTTAGGTGAGTTCTACTACAGTCGTTATCGTTTTAGTATGCATACAACTCTGTTTGAGGCATTGCATGGTTGATAATGCCAACCTCCTTGTTGGACTGAGGTGGATGACAACCTAATCACGGGTCCAGGACTTGCACTCGGAACTCTTGGGAAGATTGTTTAGATTGGAAACTGTGTAGCGACAACGCGTGATCGCCAGGAAACCTAATAACTTAGGAAACACTGGGAGTTCGCCGCAGGCGAACATGTTATATTGGAAGTCTCACCCCGGGAGGGTGCGGTATGCTATGGAAAATGTGGCAAGCTTAGTTCACGATGCGTAGGGACATTTGGATTTCTGGAACGAATCGGTGACATGGCTCACAAACTCGAGTTAACTGACTGATTGGATAACGTTCGTGATGATATTTATGCCTCAAATCTAAGGCAGTGTTTGTCTGCTGAAACGCTTGTGATACTCTTATTAGTGGATCAGGACGTCAAAGTACACTAGCATAGTCGAATTCCAAATCATGAGAGTTTGTTGGAACTCAAGACGTGGACCGGAGTTCACGTAGGAATGCAATGATTGGAGTAAGCTATAGTATCCTCGGTTGTTCAAACGGTTGAAGTAACTCCTAATGTTACTGGAGAATTTCGAGACAAAATTCCCTTTCAAGTTGGGGATGATGTGGTACCCGCGGAAAATCCACAGTCATCCTAATCCTGATCTATCACCTCGCTGTTTTTTTGGGTTACTTATAAAATTTCGGGATGAAATTTCTTTCAAGTTGGGGATGATGTGACAACCCGAACTTTCAAGGTTGGTGGCGTTTAATCTTGTGAGCTTAACTCCTGTTAAACGTCCTGTGCTGTTATAACTCCGTTAAACTTAAAGTATAATAATTCTGTTGAACACTTGTAACCTTAATAAACTTGCTAAATGTAAAACATGATTTAATATGTTGCATGTGTAGTGGACCAGTTTAGGCACGTATAGGTTTAGTGGGCCGCACATATAAGTGGGCTACACACATCACAGGTGTGGTTTAGCACACACCACATGTTGGGCCGCATGTGTCCATCTCGCCACACATACACACGTTACACTTAGGCCACACATTTCATTTGGGTCGACCTTTGTTGGTCGCGTATAGGTTCACATACACACACAGAGGATTAGAGGTGGTTACCATAATCTAGCATCCTCATCAAGTTCTTACCAAACCCTAATCCCTCTCACACTTCTTGGAAGCCGACGGCAGGCCCCCATTCCCTCTCGAAGTTCTCATTGTTTTACATTGAATCTGGTTAGTGTTTCCTCCATAGTTCAGTCGTTGAATCTGATTGATCATGTTATTATTTGATGTTATTTATTGATTGATACTAGTATATGTGATCGATGTGTGATTTTGATTAACAAGAAATGTATACGTATGTTCTGTGATGATTATGTTATGTGAAATTGAATGTTTGTTATTATGATGGTTATGTTATGGACCGATTAGCATGCCAATGGTTTGTATTGTGATATATGATAGTGATCTATGTTGGTGTGATATGAACCAATGATCTTGGGTTTAGATAACATGCTAATGGGTTGTATTGTTTACATATGATAGTGATAGCCTTATGCTTTATAAATAATCTGATTTCTTGATTGTGGAAAGTCATTGTGTTACCTGTTTTGGAATAAGTATTAATGATCGATAACTGATGTTGAAGGTTGTAATGTAACTGTTAGTCGATGATTAGGGATCTTGATATGTGAAACTGTTATTGACTTGATTCGCTGCAACCATCTGTTGAGGGGCGACAAAAGACCTCCTCGAAGAATGACTGGAAGTTTTGTCACTCACATAGTCGACGAAATACTTGAAGTTTCGCCACTTGCATTGTCGACGAAACACTTGGTGTTTCAATACCCAACTTGTCGACGAAAAATCTTGATCTTTCGTCGTGGTCATGGTTTGTCGTTAGGCAGGAAACTCATCAAACGATTGTGGGTTATCATGTATATGATAATGTATAATGAGGTATGATCATAAACTAAGGTTATAGTAGTAATTAGGGAAGTAATTGGACCCTACATGTTAACCGGGTTATGTTGACAACTAAGTCATACGTAGACTTGAATTGGGTTGTGTATACATAACCATACCATACATGTTTTCAATGCCCATCACATATAATCATAAGTGGAATATACTATTTGGGATATATATTAATTAGTGGATTGTATATACTATTTGAGCTGCATAAACTAGACCAAACAAGCACAAGTGTGGCTGGGTCGTACACTATTTAGGGGACAGCAGCACAGCCAAGGTGGGCTGGGCTCAATGGGCCATGTACACATGTTTGAGAAATACGTATATGTTAATTGCATATTGTTGTTGTGTGATTTTAGTAATCTATGAACATGTAGAACCCGATGAATTATCAATATGGGGGATCCAAGACACTTAGTACATGAAATCATGATGTATGCTATAAATTGTTGAGTTGCATAATCAGATAACTTGTATGATATTATACGGTGTAACCTGTGTAATATGTGGCAAAATTACGTGATTCAATGCGAGTACGAAACTGATTGTTATTGATAAACCATGTAATTAGGAAGTGCTTGATCAATTGATAACGAAGTAACTAATCTTACCGAGCAAACCAAGGTGAGTTCACTGCTCTTTTTCCAAGCATGCGTCCCGGGGAGGGACATCTGGTAAACGTTCCGGGGAGGAACGTCGGGTATGTGGGTTTGACTTGAATGTTAAACCTGTGTTGTTGGTTAATAAATGTCTGTATCTATCACTCAAGTCTCTCCTACCGATTGTTGTCGGGGAGGCAACGGGGTATTAGTTAGTAGCGCTACTTAGGTTTGGCACCCTCACACCGCACCGGGGAGGTCGATGATGAACTAATGACCCCCCATCTTGACCATTGCTTTGATAGAGGCAATGGGGTTTAGGGCAAATAATCTGGAGCCATCTGCGGCAAGCGTGTGATTAACAACATCGAATCTGTGAAACGTTTTAATCTGGTAACTGGTAACTAAACACGTTAACAAAACTTTGAACTCACCAGCATTTTCTGACACACTTGTCTGCATGCTTGCAGGTCTATAGGTTTATATCATTGGGACTTGCTGACTGGGATGCTGAAGTGGTCATGGGTCGAGATACATGGAATTGCAATACAAGCTTAATGGTTTATGTACACATGGTTTATGAAACACTTAACAAATGAGTTATGCTTCCGCTGTATGCAAAGAATGATATGTAATGTTTGTAACACTTTATGTTAATGAATGAAAGTTTATTTAAATATAATTATGAGTTCAATGTGATTGGTGGCTAGATCCTGGTACGTCACACGCCTCGTGGGGAATTCCGCATGTGGTATTTTGGGGGTGTGACAAGTATTCTTATAACATCCTATGGTTGTGTTTTTGATAGCATGCATGTTCGTATATGGATCCGGGTTATTGGGTTTTGCATATAAAAAGGGTTTTATATCTAATAAGTAACATGTTTTAAATAATTATTCCGTTGCGTTTTCATTTTATTTGGATAAAATGAATTTGATAAACATGTGAAAAACCCAACACAACCAATAGTCAACCTAACTGATGAACGCAAATAGTTGACCCATACACCCTCGAGGCTTCGATTCACAATAATAGACCCCAACTTAGAACTAGCTCTCCTAATATAATTACCGGTAATGTGGCTAGGTTCCAAACATCTCATTAATGAATAATGGAGATTGATGAAGAACATTGATGCCGTTGTTTAACCTGGTAGGTCCATAGTACACATGCCAAATCAATAAATCATTTGACATCACCACTTCGAGCATGATCGTTGGGTATGGTTATCACCTCTCATAAATTGGCCTTCCAAACTCGTCGAACACATTCTCCATACGCAATGTGTAAAGTTGATGTTACCAAGCATCCCCGATAGGCTAAATCTAGCTTCCTGTGTGTTGTACAAAGGTGAAATGTCAAGGCTAGTTGGTTCACACAAAAACTCTTTACCATATCAGATAATAATCGCATTACAAAAATATTTTAGGCTTTCTCTTGAGGTCCTAGCAGACATAGCTAAAAATTCATCGTGTACGTCAGTAGCATTACCAGTTGCGAGTTGTTTTATCATTGATGTGCATTTTTCTGTCTAACCCTTCTTGAAACCATTCAAAATTGACGTTTATATTCTTAACAGCGGAAGTCGGTGATACTTCTATCATCGTTAACATCATCATCATCGTATTCGTGCGTGTGTTTGATATGAACGTGTATGTGTACGTACAGAGAATCAAGAAGAATGCTTATGGATATTATCTTGTAAATATCTTGGTAAATAATAATATTCACAGAGATTACATATATATACTCGGTCGGTTAGTTTGATAACCGCCACTAACATAATAACCTATGATAACTGTAATATTACATAATAATAATAATAAACAATATATATGCTAAGTTTATATCTAACACCATCCCCTAAACTTAGCATCGATAATGGCTCGTCACGTCGGCTTTGATGATAAACGCATTTTTCTTTAAACTTGTCATGATTCGTCCATAGATCCACCTTGATTTGTTTCGTGATGCCGAGCACGGTAATATTGTTGTTCATTACCCATTTTGTCGCTGAAAGTCTTTGATCTGTCGTTAAAGCCAATTTAGTGTTGCTAAATCGTTCTGTCGCTAATCTGTCTTCTGTCGCTATCTTTCTTCTTTTGTCACTAACTTTCGTCGCTAAAACTGGAAATCCATTCTTTCCTATTTGTTCCCGCCATTCCTGCGTACTTCCTTTCTTCATTTTAACTTCTAATTTCATTAACTTCTGCATTCTTTTCTTAATATTCTTGTCTTCATGAACGGTTTCGGTCACCGGAACATCATCTTGCATATCGCCTTCAATTAAGAAGACATACGAGTCTTCATCCTCTTCATCGATGCGGTCACCACCGGAATCGTAGTATTCTGTTTCTTTAATTGAATCATTGTGATCCTTCTGATCACAGATTGGTTCTTCCTGATCTTCCCGATCGTAACCAACCATATAGATATTCGGGGTGAAGCATGCCCCATTGTGAACATCTGTACTTGCCGGATTCAACATCGAAACGTCTTCTTCGTCTTTCTTCTTGGATTCCCCTGTTTCTTCTTGTCTTCCTTCTGATTCTCGCTCTAATAACTCGATTTCGATTTCTAATTTCATTAGAATATCTTGCTTCATTCTTGCGAACATTCGTGATCGCGGAGTCGTGCGATCGGGATTGGATTCTTGTCCGTCTTCATATCCCCTGTTTTTCTTCTTCATCCGGATGTGCCCGGAATCGTATAATATCGATCGATCTTCATCGATTTCCCACCATGGCTCTGATACCACTTTCTTAACAGCGGAAGTCGGTGATACTTCTATCATCGTTAACATCATCATCATCATCATCGTATTCGTGCGTGTGTTTGATATAAACGTGTATGTGTACGTACAGAGAATCAAGAAGAATGCATATGGATATTATCTTGTAAATATCTTGGTAACTAATAATATTCACAGAGATTACATATATATACTCGGTCGGTTAGTTTGATAACCGCCACTAACATAATAACCTATGATAACTATAATATTACATAATAATAATAATAAACAATATATATGCTAAGTTTATATTCTAACAAAAACTTAACCATATGCATTCTCCAAGAAACTATGTTAGCGGAAGCCGTTATCTTCGCCTTCATCATAATCGTTCTTGTACTCGTGTTTGTGTGTGTGTTTGTACAGAGAACAGAATAACAGAATGGATATTATGAATATCTTGGTACCGAACAAACTGTCGGTAAATACATATATATACAGGAATGTTTGGCTGTTAATTTGGCGGGAGTAACCGGTGTCAACCAACCAACATTTTTGTTCGTTCATATCGTTACATACATACATAATAATAATAACTTTAATTATCCTAATTACACTTAATACATAATAAAATAACGAAATTAAGTTTAATATTCCAACACACTCCCCTAAACTTAATTCAGTTTTAGAGAGTGCTTGAGAACACTTTTGTTGGCCTCATCCACAGTTTGTTCTTCATGTACAGGGCCTTCATCCACAGTTTGTTCTTCATGTACAGGGCCTTCATCCACAGTTTGCATCTTATTCTTCTTTCGCTTTCTCCTAACTCCTCTACTCTTATTAATCCGGTGACAACATTCATGCCATATATCTGCCCATACTCCATGTTCTGTGCCGGTGACGTTGTACTCTGCCCTCGTTCGTTGAATTCTGGTGTTGATGACATCCCTGAGTAACTGGGTTGCCTTGTCATGTTCTTTTAATTTGCAGAAAGCAATTAAGTGTCCCATATCATGACAATAGTAACATCGCTTCTTCGTAAGATCCTTCCTTCGTCGTTCGTTCCTCTTTATCATCCGTCTCTTCCCGGGAACATGTAATTCTGATCGTAATTCTCCGATTTCCAACCATTCCGGTTCTCGTTCCTTTTCTCTGTTCTTATGAACATTAAACATCTCCTGTTGTTTCATACCTTCATTACCGTGATCTTCCTTGTTTACATCACTGTGAGAATTGAAATTTCCCATTTCTATTTCCGTTGTATCTTCTCGTCTTTCTTTCGTATCTCGTTCCAGTAACTCGATTTTGATTTCTAATTTCATTAGAATATCTCGCTTCATTCTTGCGAACATTCGTGATCGCGGAATCGTGTGATCGGGATTGGATTCTTGTCCATCTCCATATCCCCTGTTTTTGTTCTTCATCCGGATGTTCCCGGAATCGTATAATATCGATCGATCTTCATCGATTTCCCACCATGGCTCCGATACCACTATGTTGGCCATCAGATTGTGATGCAGCGGAGTTATCATATAGACTCGTATTCATGATACCAAAACAGATTGATAATGAATCGATAATGAGACAATGGTGTAAGATTATTGTGGACAAATTAATGGTGGTTAAATTGTCTTGGTGCCGAGTGATGTTCCCGGCAATAAACAAAAATACATTGAAGAGGAGAGACGGTTGGAAATGGCAGTTGAATTTGGCGGGAATAACCGCCATTCGAAAGACTCGGTCGGTTAGTTTATATGAACGTGTATGTGTACGTACAGAGAATCAAGAAGAATGCATATGGATATTATCTTGTAAATATCTTGGTAACTAATAATATTCCTGTGTGTTGTACAAAGGTGAAATGTCATGGCTAGTTGGTCCACACAAAAACTCTTTACCATATCAGATAATAATCGCATTACAAAAATATTTTAGGCTTTCTCTTGAGGTCCTAGCAGACATAGCTAAAAATTCATCGTGTACGTCAGTAGCATTACCAGTTGCGAGTTGTTTTATCATTGATGTGCATTTTTCTGTCTAACCCTTCTTGAAACCATTCAAAATTGACGTTTATATCCCTTACAATTTTAGAAAAATAATCCTTGGACATCCAAAATCTCGATCGAAACATACCTTCATCATATTTTAGGTTATCGACAAAATAATCTTCCATAGAAGTAGAAGCTCATGAGCGTTTTCATGATCACGTGACACATAATTTTTTTTATTGTGCGGTGCCTTCAACTTTGGATGCGGCGCTAACAACTTTGGCAAGAAATTCGAGCCCCCTAGAATCAGATGACTTGAACTCATCCGAGGATCGGATGATGGGGGAAGAATAATATCACATTTCATTATGTTGAGTTTGTAGAGTAACAGGAATATGAGTAGAATTACAGGAGTGGTAAAAATTGATAGCATATTGGTTATTTTTTGTGATATATAGGGTTTATTTATTTGTTTATTTTTCCTGAAAAAAATCCTTTAAAGTAACGGCTACTTTCGAACTTCTTTCTGACAATCCGATGCATATGCGGCGGTGTACCCAATAACCCGATGAACCCAATTCCCCATCCCGAAAGCGCCCCTCACACTCTTATGACATGAACCGTTTCAACTAAAACTGAAAAATTAATATATGTTAAAAGGTACATATAGAAAACATATTAACAAAAATAAAATAAGCGAATGTACTGGGTGAACCAGATCTAACCCAACTTCTTTTGACCGGAACCTATTAGACTTGTTTTGACCCAAACACGTTTCAACTCGTATCTGAATTGTATCAAGACAAGAGTCTTATCTTATTTTGTAACGAATTTTTTTTGCAACCCGTATCTGCCGTTGATAGGGTGCATTAACGTATCATAAAAGTAAAACCTTCAATCATATCATTCTTGTAGTGTGGTTCCACTGTTACTTAGCTTCGGTTTGATATAGAAAAACTTGAGTCATTCAGAAAATGGTGGCGAGTCCATGCAAAGATGGACTAGGTTCTGTTGGTACTTGGTGTATAACTCACCAACCGCGATAACCACTTCATTTTGTGGGTTCAATCCACGTAACACGAGCAGATTATCCTTGATCGATTCTTCATTAGGATCTAGGTTTTCTATATATTCAGCATGAACTTCCCGGCAGGCAATGATAAACATGGCAGCTGTATCGGGTTGCTGAGCCTCATGCAGTGCTGCTAATGCATCTTGCAATGAACCAGCTGCCACATACATTATTAGTGCCCTGCATTCCATAACAGTAAACTTCATCCACCATATTGTTCTAATGGGTCAAGTCAGAAGTCAGGTTAATTTTTTATAACGTTAACGTGTCAGGCGGGTCAAATATTTGCAAGTGAATTATACCTCCAGATGTTGTGTTCAGCGTTCAAGACATGCCCTGCCCATCTTTGCATTACCCTGCAAAAATATAACAAATGAGAGGGAATGTTGGGGACACGTATGGTCAAAGCAAACATGCTCTTTGAGGTGCGTGTTTTTAAACCAAGATAAGAGGCCAGCATAGAAAAAACTTGTCGGGAAATATATTTGCACCGTTTCTTCTCTTAATGTGACTTTACGAGGTGAATATGGATGCGTACAGTTAAGGCACTATATTAACGATAGAAGATTTGAACCTTGCATAATCAGTTCCTTTCAAATGTGTTGCTGCCAAAGTTGCAGCATCTGTCCAACATCCGGCATCTTGGAGCTGAAAATATATGAACATAACTTACGCCTATAAGAATCAATAACAGAAGTCTAATCGAATTATCATGTTTTAGGTGTATATCAGAAACTATAATAATTTCCGTACAAGAATTATGTAAAAGATAATTAATCCTAATTGCTATTCGATTTAGAGTTAGGTTAAACCAAAAACATCATAAGTGATCATCAATTTATACCAGTGAAGCAAAAACACCATCATTGTTGTGATAATGCAAAAAGGAAAAAAATAAACATTTTGCGAGAAAAAACAGTTTCCGGCAGTAGAATACGACCTGTGAACAAGCTTCTTGATATCTCCCTACAGCACAGAGCAGATGCGTGCCAGACAATGACCTGTCCGTCCTCACCATATTTGCTGCAACTACCTAGATATAAAGATGAAGTTACCAGATCAAAATTGGCAAAAGTTCCCGACATATTTCATGTTTCAAAGTGGAAAGCAAATAGAAAACCTTTACCTACCTTAACTGCCAGTTCATTTAGAGATCTTGAAACTGCAGATGAAAGAGCAACAGCACGCAAAGCATTCGGATAGAAAAATGAGCTTTCTGGTGGAGTAGACAGCAGTAAATTGACAGCAGCATCCAAGTTACCAACCGTCACAAGCCTGATATATTATCGTAAATATAATCAGCACATGCAATTAGCAATTGGCTTATTAGGAATCATCATTATCAATGTAAAAAATAAAAGAATATAACAACCGAAAGCAGATAATGAGATAAACTCACTCATGTACACAGTTCTGAATAGATTGTTCACCATCCAGTCTTTCATGCCATGCGATACGCTCACTAGCATTTTCCCACAACTCGTGTTGGTCAAAAGCCATCATCCTAAGTTGACCATCATTCTGCCAATACACATACCAATAAATATATTCGTGTTTGTGTTAACAACATGTAAAGAACCACAGATCTTACCACTAAACTTGTGTGTGTTGACCCTGCTACAGATCTCCCCTTGGTAAACGTCCTAGTTAGTATAGATGTATCATCGATCGATGTAGATGGATATTTTACAGGTGCTCTTTTCAAAGACTTGTTAGCTAACATGTTCAACAAGTGTTTTAGTGCATGAGGTAATTGCAACCAAAAGTAAGCCTCTAAGGTTTCTCCAAATATGGCAGCCGCAAAAGAAAACCGTGCAGCAGAACCCTTATTGATTATCGTAGCATATTGCCGCACCCTTTCGTCATCAAGTATACAACCTGAATAAAAATCGAAGATGAAAGAAAGAAATAATTGGCAAAATGCAATGAACTTTTCTCATAAATGAACACTATACAGCTTACCTTCTCTTCGGTAAGGGTCTAATGCTTTAAGAAGCAATTCTGGGACAACAGAATCACCAACAGGTGACACATCAACTAAATAACTACGAAGATCACCAACAGATGATGAACTTCTTGATATTTGGGGAGTACCCTTAATATCTGGAACCGCACTATGTGTATCAAACCATGAAGGCTTTACCCCATATTGCAAGATCAGCCTTAATGCCTGTTGTTAAAAAATTAACTCCATTTTATGCAAAATAAACTATGTTTAATCAGTTTATTGTGAATTATCTACATCTAAAAAAACTCAAACAAATTACAATCAAATGCAATTCAACCCTCTTAATGTTCCGAACGAACGGATAAACTAAACATCTATCTTATCACATTTTTTGTGCTTTTTGACATGTTTTTTTTTGGTGAGTTACGAGTAAAAAGTTAATATTACCATGGCATGTGGTGTAGGAAGCAATACAGGAGAACATATTGGCATTGGCCGAAATCGTTCCTTCACACATCCAGGATGACTTACATTGCTAGTTCTTTTGTCACTGAACGGAAATATTTTAAATGTTACAGCAAATTTCCAATAATGTTTAAAGCTATGTGACAGAAATTCAAAGCATGTGACATGTGATGCATACATGTTAACCTGAATAAGACGAAAGCTACTATCGGCTCCAGCAATACATAATATCAATGGATCATTTTTATCGGTTCGCACGGGTAACCAATCAAGTTCCAGTACAAGGGTTCCTGGATACTGAGTCTGCAATAAGGAATTTGCTAACGGATCTTGTGAATCCTGGAAATAAACAGATTTTAATTCAATTATGTTTGGTTTAATAAATATTATTCGAATGAATGACAAACGAGTAAGAAACTTCTATATGATTTGCCATATCTTTTCTAAAGTTGGTGCATATCTATCCCAAAATGATTTTTTTTGTTGGTAGCTTAATTATGTACCTAAAATATGTTGACAAACACCAAGTAAGAAAAGAAGCAAAATGCTACTTTTCTCACTTACAAGATCAAACACAGAAAATGTATTGTCGTTAAACAATACGGCAATACGTCCAAGGCTACGATCTCCAGGAACAACAGGGGAGAATTTGATTCTTCTAATGCCTTCCCTGTGAGTGCTGAAAGAGGATGATTGCCCAGTTGTCACATCCCACCACCGAACATTCCCTAATCTATCCCCCATGACCTGTCATGCAAACCAGTCATCACAAAAATCTTTTCGGATTGCACACACATATGTACATATACACAGTAACGGAAATATATAAGAAAATAAACTAACCACATGAGGAATACGATAAGCCATTGCCGTAATCAGTCCTTCAGAAGATATGAACGATGCATCAGGCCACTTCGGTCTGCACAGCCGGAAATAATCATCATGATACATCCATTGTCAGCCCCATAAAGCATTTACAAACGACTAGGAGTAGTACCTGAAATCTCGGATCCTTCGTCCATGAACCTCAAACACCCCAAGTGCACCATTTACTAGAGCAAATGCAAAACTTTCTATAAAGTCCTCTTGAACTCCATCTGCATGTTACTTTTAAGCCTTAATGAAAACCTTACTTCTTCTAAGGACACAAAGAAAAAAGTACCAAGGGATAAATCAAGTGAAAAGAATCTGACTAGAATCTGTAGCGGCCCCATCGGCAGTCTGATCTTGGGAACTAGCTACAGATTGCTTAGATGCTCCGCTTTGACTTGGTCGTGGAACGGCAGGAAGAGTCCATTCCAAAACTGTGAACGGAAGAGCTAAAGACCTAAGCTGCAAAAAAAGGTAAAGTCATATATAAAATTTCTTCATAACTTACAAAAATGCATACAGGACATTTGAATAAGACAGAATAATGAATGTAACAATAAGAAAGTTGATTCTTTATATAGCTCGTAGTTCAGATAGTTGAAGGCAGCAAACAAGCAGAATGAGCCCACGTTTGTTTACTGTTGCTTATAATGAGAAGATGATTATCAACTGACGACGTGATGCAATAATCTAGAGATGTTTGTTTAAAATGAGATAATCCAGTTTACCATGATTGGAGTTTTTGTCATTGCCCAAACCTCCACAGGTGCATCACGAAGCAAGATCAAAAGATACCTACATAATGCATCAAGGCTGTGTCAATAAAAGTTACTACATCATGCAGATTCTTTTTATTAACAGAACACACCACTTTCATATTTATGATAAGTAACAACAATACGTATTAGTACAACTGTACAACCTTCCAGAAGAGGACACCCGCAGAGCTCTAATTGGCGCACGCTCAGGCTTTTGTAGAACCCTAAATGTTCGATTATGACCACTGCGAAGGCATGTAACAACAAGCTTATTGACAAAGCCTCCAGATTTCTCATTTCCCTGAATTAAGCACACAATTCTAGTATGTGATTACAAATGAACGTAGTTAGTAGTAGAACTCGTGTATTATCTAGGCAATATAGTAAATACATGAACCATAACAGACATGGAAACAAGGCTAACCAGTAAATTAAAATGTTAAAAAAGATCAACCGGTTTTAGTATATATTTAGTACCAGACTGTGTGAGAACGAGACAAGTCTAGTATTTCCAAGCCACCTTAACCCTCTTACAACGCCATCGTGAACAGAAAAACTTGCGGCTACAGCATTTGCGGATACATCTATAATGTCGATTGAGCCATTTTGAGTTCCCAAAGCAACCAGTGGAACAGCCACAGCGGGATGGTTTCCTCCACCTTCATATATAATATCTCACGGATAAATGTCATGTGTAACACCCGATAGCAAAAACCGCAACAAGAACCATCATATTTGGTTCAAATAACTATACGAAAATCACACAACTCACTTGCCAAAGTAGCCGTCAAAGAAGGAGATGGTACAGCCAACATAGTCACCGCTGAAGAAAGCAGATGAAGCTGACCAACAAGGTTGATCTGCATCATGATTTTAATCAACAAAATGTATGAATAACTAAAGACAACAACCAAAACTTACAAGTATAAACCTTATAATCAACAACCATAGAACTAATGCAATATGGGGTGCATGAGAAGTTACGTATGGTATGAACCTTTAGTGTTAGCTTGTCCGGGCTTACAGTGGAGGCTGAAAGATGCCCCTTGCCTTTCATGGAATCACTGTAAGACAAGACTCGCGTACCAGATTTTGGATCCGGAACAGGAACAGGCGCTTTACTAGCTTTTGTAACAGTTGCAGCATCTGATGTATCTTTTGGATCATCCAGAGCGCCTTCAGAAGTCAAAAGCCAATTCCAGATCTTTCCATCATCAGAAATCGATATCAAATGTGTTTTACAAATGACATTCGATTCATCACGAAAATCAAGAGGGTTATCAAAATCCATATCAGATTCCTTTTCAGAAAATGAAGTGCCGTACGAATCAGAAAAATGCTTGCTAATATTTTGCAGTGTGGAATCAGATTGAGAGATAACAACTGCAAGAAGTGAGGGAGAAGGCACAGATGTGCCAATTGAAGGCACTAGCTCTTCCATCATACACATATCATGTACCTGTTCTCCTCTGTAGTAATATTAAAATCAGAACAAAGAACATTAATATATGCACATAATATTCTGCCGCTAAACAAATACCATTGACTCATCATACGGGCCATATGGGTCACACAACCCGTACGGTAGCTTATACACGGTTGTATAAGGCTTATTTTGACATCATATGAGGCAACAAATTTATACGGGTCGCTTGGTTTTAAAATGCGCGATGCTTTTTGATCCCAAAAGCCGATGTACGATGTACACGCATCACGTATGCGAGGCGTTATTAGAAAAATACTAAAAATTATTAATAGATAATATTGTTACTTGTTAACTTCTAAACACTAAAAAGCTAGGGATTAAGATAAATACAAAAAAAAAAGCTCTGGTACCACCAAAGAAGTTTTATCTATAACCAAAATAAGTCTTTAACTCTAATGTGTACGAGTAGTCTATGTACAAGGAACTCACTTAACAACTTCTCAGCTCATTGTAGAAGCTTATTAAGCATATTCTAAAACAGTAAATAGGTCGTCTTTTAGGTTTTTTTATTATTTTTATTTAAACAGCCTCCATCTCTTTCGTTCTTCTCTAAGCCTCCAACTCTCCATCGTTCCTCTCCACAACCTTCTCCTTCTCTCTCAATTGTCAATTTTACTATGTGGTAGTCAATTTCAAATATGCATGCAAGCGTATCATGAGCCCGTTATCCTTGCAATATGGAATCGCAACACATTGCTGCAACTGATGCCATCTCATCAACACATCACGCATAACGCGCTCCTGATGCGCGCATTTTGAAACCAAGATGGGTTTTATAAGAGGGTGTTCATCTAAATCATACGGCCGTATGAAGTGTACAAACCGGCAAACATGCTAGTGTACACTTTTGGGGCAATGTAGCACGATCTAGTTAAACCAACATAAACAATCAACAATATTACTCACTCCTTAGGCCGCCACGCAGTAAGCCGCCCATCAAAATGAACACAATAAACCAACACCATGCTCGGATCCGGCAACACATCAAGAAACTTCCCACACCTCCTCGGCAACTTAGCACGCGACAAAGCCGTCTCATACTGCAGATCAAACACCACCAACTCCCTCGGAAAAGTCACATACAATAGATGCTTCCAATGAGGCGAAAACGCAATCTTCACCACGTAACTCGGAAACAAACCCGAAGCCGGAGTATTACCATAATTATTATTAACCACACCACTCTCTCTCTCCATCTTCACCAATTCACTCACATCATTACCAACCCTAAGCTCTTCCAAAACGACGTCGGATTCTGAAACACTTCCATGCACTTTAACAGACAACAACAAACCTTTCAAACCAACAACACAAAAATGACGGGAATCAAACGGATCACGTTTAACACACGATAGTATTTCCGGAACGGCGTCGTATTTGAAGAAGCACCGGCCGGTGTGGATATTAAACAAAGACAACACCGAGGGTCCAGTTAAAGCAGCTACTGTCCACGTGTCATATCTGGATTGGATCCAGCAAAGGTCCTGAATACCTAATTTTGCAACTTGATTGGTTTCTAGAAACATCGAAGGAGAAGATGATTCAGATTCAGATTCAGGGGATTTGGCGCGAAGATCGAGGAGGCAGATCCGGCCTTGACGGTCACCGGCGGCGAGGAGGAGGTGAGAGGGAGATGAGGTAGGGTCGTGTGAGAGGAGATCTAGCCGGAGAGTGGTAGGGCACCACCGTACGGCGGTGATGAAGGGGGAGATTGAGGAGGCGGAGGTGGCGGAGGGTGAAGGAATAGGGAGGACGGTGATGAGTTGCATGGAGCGAGTGTCGAGGATAGGGACGGTGCTTCCGGCGGCGTAGGCGAGGAGGCCGGTGGAGACGAGATCGGCGGATCCGTTGTTGTTGCGAGAAGGTGGTCCCGGGAGCATGCAGTCGGAAGAATCGGGTTGTGGTAGTCGGGTTAACGTCATTTTGTGGTTGTAAATGTCGCCGGAGATGATGATTCCGGCGGATGTTGTTAGGATGGAGGCCGGCGTGCGTTGCAAAAAAGATGGTTGTAGTAATGTACGTAGGGGGGACTATTTTCAGTTTTGGTACCTAATATTTAGGTAGTTTACAATCCCTACCTAAAGTTATCTATATTACCTAATAAAATAATTACCTAGGGGTATAATTATTACTCCATCCGTCCCATTAAAAGTGTCATATTTTGAATTTTCAAAGTCTTTATTTATAAACTTTGACCTTAAATAATTTTGTTTGTGTTAGATAATATTTGATGAAAGTTATATGATTTGAGTGTGTTTTACAAGTGTTTTTATCGGGTTAATTTTCATCAAGTTTTATATAACACAAAAAATATATAATTAAAGTCAAAGTTTATAAATAAAGACTTTGAAAATTCAAAATATGACACTTTTAATGGGACGGAGGTAGTATTAAGAAAACTAGTGAGTGTTAACCCGTCCGCTGCGACGGGACATACATTATGTCGACATGGTTTCGAACATAAAAACGTTGACAAACTAATCATACAGCGACGATATATTCGGGAACCACATAAACCTAACGCTATATAAACGGAAAAAGCAAAAACGAATAAAAAAGAGTCGTTTAAGGAAAAGATAAAAATGTGTGAAATGGTCGCGAAAAAAGCAAACCAGAACTAGGAGAACTAAATTCATTGTCCAAGATGATGATGAAGAAACCCCTGGTGCATGTCCTATCAAAAGCACTATCACCACCGCTACGCATCAACCATCCATCACCACAACCGCTGCACTCACCTTTACATCATCTTCCACAAAACCTCCACTTGACCCATTGGAGTTAGAAAATGTATTACAAGAGATACAATCTTTCTACTCCACAACTCACATAAGCCAACTTACATTTCCATCCCTCAAAAGATTTCAAAAGCCTAAAAATGTACAAGAATATCTTGAATTGAAAGTCAAACATGCCGAAAAGATAGCTGCTTACAAAAGCAAAGGGAAAAGTGATAAGGAGGCTCAGCAAATCATGTCTGCAAAATTCACTAAAGTGAATAGACTTGAAGACTTTGCTAAAGATGCCAGTCAAAAGGCTTCCAAAGGACCAGTTAGCAACCCTGATCTCAAAAAGGAACTAAGGGAAGACTAGAAGCTTTAAGAAAAAAAGATCACTCAGTCCTCCAAAAGCCAAATTATGAAGACCTACCTATCGGTTCCAAGGCCAACACATCTGAACTTCCATATGCAAAATATGTCTCTTCAATGGTAAGAAGCCATCTCAAAAGATAGAAGGATATGTCAGCGAAAGATATAAAAAGATATGAAGATGATACTATAAAGGAAAGGATTAAAAATGTGATTATGCATGGGCATCCTGATGCCAATCCTGCAGAACAGTGTGATGAGCTTGAAAATTGAAGATCTGTAAGATCTAATGAATCTTACACTCGAAAGGGATCATGATGACATGTTGCCTGAAAGATTTGAAAGGCAATTCAAAGCCCAAGTCAAAAGCATGATGAAGAGGAATAAAAATTGATCTAAAAAACATATGTTCTGGCATCATCTGTTCTAGGGGGAGATTGTTGGACCTACAAAAGAACATATGATATTCAAAAGCCAAAACTTGATCCATTGATCAAGAAATAAACAAAAGATTGAACTACTCTCTCCCCAAAGATAGTGAATCTTGAACACCTACTCAAAACACCTGTTCAAGAACAAAGCAAACATCTGATCAAGACTTGGAAGAGTTGTTCAAGAAGAAACAATATCTGGTGAAGGCTAAAGTCTGTTGAAGTCAAAGGTCTGATGAAGAATACCAAACCTCTGTATGGCCAAACAGATGTTTGGATAACTGCAACAGAGGATAACTTAGACAATGGTTTCCTAATTCAACAATATTTATCTTATCAGTGTTTAGACTAGTTATAACAGATAATAAGATTTGCACAGATGATTGCAACATCTGTGGAATCTTTTCTGTTAGAAATGTTAGATGTCATTGTTAGGGTGACACCAACCATTCACTGAACAGAGCTTTTGTCCTTAGTATAAATAGATTACACCTGTTAGTGATCTATTATCACACACATTCCTTTTCTCTTGTACGAACTGATTTGTTAAGTGACCGGATGTAGGGGAGTCTATAGAGTTAATTGAATTGTAAAACAGTTGAATCTTTTATGATTAATGAAAAACAATCGTTGATTATGAATTTCAACTTGTGAATTTTATTGTTAATTATCAATATTTGTTTACAAGTATCAAACTCAGTACTAAAAGTCTTTGTTTTTTTTTATAAAATGTTAGGCTAATTGTTTATACACTATCTAGGTCAAAATATGATTACAATGTTTTGATTACATTCTTGTTGGTTTTTGATTTATTTATGTATTTCATTATGAACTAAAAGACTTTGGTTTTTCATATGATCTTATGTGTTCACATGCTTATACTTATTCATTGATTGTTTATTATGCCACATGATCTTTGTTGAATGTCTTTCATAGGATAGATTCATGTTAGCTAAATTACTTTGTGTCTACGATTAGTTTGTGGTTAAGTGTGCACAATTACCATAGGAATAGATTTCATGATATGTCTAAGTTTAAGTGTTCTACCATCATTAAAAGCCGTGGGGTGACAGGTTGTCAACTAGTCTCGAGTGATTAAGATTCTCAGGTCAGATACTTCATGAGAAGATCCTTTAAATCATCGGTCCCTGTTTGCTAGTTGTGTTTGGTCATATTACCTTAGTTTCCTTAGATTGCCACACCCGTAAGTTAGATTATCTATAGGATCGTTCATTAATAGAGTAGGGAACCTATGAGGGAATCCATCTTAAAGACCAGTAATTTAATAGCCTATTAGGGTTCCCTAGGTGTCTTTTCGAGAAGGGTCGATGGCCCTGTTCGGTTTCTCGGTAGGTTTAGTACTCTAAGATCCCGGTTCCATAATAATTCCATAACCGATAAGATGTGTCATACATATGTAGGATTCAGACTTAGGTAGTGTGTTTACCATAATCTGATCACATCTCCCTCTTAGTTCGTGTATCTAGTCAGTTTTAGTTAATTTAGTTAATATCAATAGTTTGTTAGAAAACCCCCCAAAACAACAAAAAAAATTAGTCGAGTCAGTTCAGTAATTATAATCGAGTCTAGTAAACGTAATTAGAGTGTCTCGTGAGTTCGATACTCGGACTTGCTTTAGCTATACTGCATTAACGGTACACTTGCCGGTTGTGTGGTCTAGGTTTTAGAGAGTCTGATTTTATAAATTTAAAACTTAGTGTGTCATGATTAGGTTAGTATTAGTTTATTTTAATTGACCACTTCAAGAACATCAGTGATCAAGCAGAACTAATTTGGGTAGGTTTGGAATTAGTGAGGTTTACATTAATAATTGGATGAATGAACCAAACAACATAGTAATTGTTTAGTAAGTTTAGAAAAATCAGTTCATGCCAATATATTAAAAAGTTAATTGCCCGGATGGTCCCTGTGGCTTCACGTTTTTTCACGTTTAGTCCCCACCTTTCGGAAATAGCAGGTATGCTCCATATGGTTTGTCATTTTGTTACTCGGATAGTCCCCTGACATTTACTCACGGGATTATCCGAGTTACAAAATGATAAACCATAGGGAGCATACCTACTATTTCCAAACTAACTAACATCTACTTAGGCGACTATCCGAGTAACAAAATAACAAACCATATGGAGCATACTTGCTATTTTCAAAAGGTGGGGACTAAACTTGAGAAAACGTGAAACCTGTGACACTTGGCAAAATACTGGTAATTTCGTACAACCTGAACAACTATTACATTATTTCTTTTCGCATATTTGACTTGATTTTATTTAATTAAGTCTTAAAAGTCTAGGATTATACAAAAATTATATCGTGAAAGGATATCGAGTTCGCTGCATTGCGAAACAATATAAACTATTTCCTAGACAAACTAGTAGAAATGCGAACACACTATTCATACTAGGACTAGTTGTGGTACAATCCGACATGGCAAAAACGAGACATGAAAATATGTCTGCAACAAATATTACATAGAAACATTAGTTGGAAACAACTTACAAATAATACTTTCTAGAAAAATTAAATAAGTTTCTATTTCATTTAAGGCAAATTGGATTTAAATAATCTCAACTTTATCAATTTGGCCGATAATAATTCCAACTTAGTTATTTGTCGATAATAATCCGAACTGGTCCACTTTTGGCCGATAATAGTCTGCCGTTAAAATAGCTCAACGGAGTTAAGTTTTTTTTTTTTTTTCCGAATTACAAACCGATGTTTTAAGGATTTTGATCAGAATGAGGATACGAGTCGATTTATGTAAGACTTACCTCGAAACAGTGCTTCAATCGGCTTGATTTTTGTTAATTGGAAGTTTTACTACCCGAATTGAAGCACCGTTTTCGTCGTTTGAGGCAGTATTTCGAGGTAAATTTTATATCAATCAACTCGTATCCTTGTTCTAATCAAAAGCCCTAAAACATCGGTTTGTAATTCGGAAAAAAATTTAACTCCGTTAAATTATTTTTAACACAGACTATTATCAGCCAAAAGTGGACCACTTCGGATTATTATCGGCAAATCATTGAGTTGAGATTATTATCGGCCAAATTGAGAAAGTTGAGATTATTTAAATCCAATTTTCCTTAAATGAAATAGAAACTTATTTAGATTTTATTTGCCACGAATAGTTGAAACACACAAAGACCGTAGATGATAAGTCAATTTTGTGCTTAGGAGTATGATTTGCATATTTTTATTGATGCTAATTAAATTGATAGATTACTTGATGATATATAATCAGTTGTTCTAATCCTGTTTGCTTTCAGTATATTTAGTTTATTCTGTTGGGTGCTATTCCGTTCCGAAAGGATGTTCGTCATTAGAGAAATTGAACAACTTGAAGGCACTTGGGATAAGGTTAGTTATTGCAAATGCCTACTATGAGGGCAGAAATTCAAAAATCCGTTGGTGACAAAGATGTCATTAGGCCACTCGGTGTGGGGGGTCATCCAGGCCCGGCCTGACCCGGCGACGCCCCCAACACCATTTCCTGGGGGTCAGCATCGTCTTGAACGGCGAATGCTAGACGTTGAGGAGGGAGCACAAAAGGACAAAAAATGTAGCTGTTGGACAAACAGCTATAATTTTTAATAAAAATTATTTTTCATTCCCACTTTATAAATATATACTCTTTATTCACCCACTTTTAACAAAATCTTTCCAATCTCTCTCATTTTTTATACACAACCATATTTTTATAAAATTATAGGCATGTCTTTTTCTTCTTCATCGTGGTGTTCGTCATCTTCTGGTGAGGGCGAATTATTTTTTGCGAACTTCGTTATGCACGCAACACAGATGATCAAGGAAGAGGAGGGAGAGGGGGAAGAAG
Source organism: Helianthus tuberosus (assembly GCA_030545235.1). Taxonomy (NCBI): domain Eukaryota; kingdom Viridiplantae; phylum Streptophyta; class Magnoliopsida; order Asterales; family Asteraceae; genus Helianthus; species Helianthus tuberosus. The sequence goes on along the minus strand of CM060376.1, from coordinate 139,903,380 downwards.
AAGAAACGTCGTCACAACCTCAAACTAGGGAAGCCGCCTTAAACCGAGACCGAGAAGGTATTTAATATTTTTTAGTGTATCTTTCTTTAATTTTAATAACGTATTTAATTTTTTTGGGTGTTAATAATGAATTTAATTTATTTTTCGTTGTTAATATTTAGCTGACCATGATAGTTTAGTGGCCGATTATTTTGCCGACAAACCTGTGTACACGAACGCGATGTTTAGACGCCGGTTCCGAATGAGTCGTCGAGTGTTCTGTTCTTACGTATAGCAGACGACTTGGCGCAGTGTGATCCGTTTTTCACACTTTGATACGACGCTAGGGGCCGTAGGGGATTTACCACTTTACAGAAATGTATGGCGGCCATTCGCCAACTGTCATACGAAACGACACCCGATTCGTTGGACAAGTATTTAAGGATGTCTGAAAGAACTTCACGTGAATCTTTGCACAAGTTTTGCGAATGGATCGTGAAGTTATGTAGCAAGAAATATCTACGGAAACCAAATGCAAACGACGTCCAAAAATTGTATCAAGCACACGAAGAAAGACATGGTTTTCCAGGAATGCTCGGAAGCATTGATTGCATGCACTGGCCGTGGCAGAACTTCCCTACTGCCTGGCAAGGTCAATATACTCGGGGCGATCATGGTCATCCAACTATAATACTAGAGGTTGTTGCGTCACAAGATCTCTGGATTTGGCATGCTTTTTTGGTCTGCCTGGTTCACTTAACGACCTTAACATCATCTACCAATCACAGATATTTGACGATGTAATAGCAGGAACAGGTCCAGACACCAGTTTTACGGTTTGGGGGTGGAATACAGGCGTGGTTACTACCTTGCGGATGGAATATGTAACATCGCGAAAACGGGTTTGGTAATCAAACCACGTTAATATTTATGAACGGGTAAAATACCGTTAGTGGTAAAAATTAACTCGGTAAATATTAGGATTTAAATAAATTAACGTAATATTAAATAAAAATGGAATAAAAGCTTTTGAGGAAATAAAGTTCATAAGGGGCCCGAGTTAACGGGACTTAAAATAAAATGGGTTAATAACTCCCCGAACCCACTAAGTTAACTAGGAATAATTAACCTAGTTAGTGATGGGTAATTAAAATGATAAACTATGAGTTATAGCTTCTTTTATAATAAATTAAACAAGAGGGACTAATATTTCCAAGAGGGGAAAACTAGTTTTAATTAAAACTAGAATAAAACACAACACACACACACCAAGTATGTGTGTGTGTGTGTGCGTGATCGACCAGGAGACAAAAAAAGGGGGATGAACCCTAGTTCAACAAATCTTTAAATTGAAGATCAATTCAAGACCCAAATCGAAGCACGAATGTGAATAAACGATCACCAAGTTAAGGGAATCGTAAGGTATGTCGAATCTTTGACATTCAAGAAGTTGTGAAATTTTGATTAACATTACAAGATGCGATTGATGTAAGAATCGTAGAGGCTATAACCCAATTAGTAAAGTATGATTGTTTACAAACAAACCCTAGTTGAAAAACTTAAAGTATTAATGTTGAAAACTAGGAAATTGTTGATTACCCATATATGTGCTAAGTGGGTTTTCATATCATTGTGATGAACACAAGATATTGTATGTTAAAATTGTAAGAAAACGAAGTTATGATGCAAGAAAGTGAAATTGTTCATGAATACTAGACCAAGGGTTGATTTGATAATATAAACTTGGTTAAAAGTTAGTAATGAACTAGATAAAAGTAGCATAAAAATCTTGCCCGCAAGGTGTTCGTTAAAATGCCTAAACGAGTGTTAATATGTTGAAATTATGAAAGAAACACATAATAGGATAATTTGAATAATTACGTGTGATAGGGAATGATACGGGTTCTAATCATGATGTTGATTTAAATTAAATTCACATATTATATGACCAAAGGTTGTTGACTTTTGAAAGTCAAACTAACCAATGATGAAGTCGAATAGTAGTTTTGACACAAAATCCGTAAGATGGAATAGTCGTAAGTAATGATGACTAATTTAACCGTCATATGAATTATGATGATAGTTTGACGCTTGACAAGCTAGGTGGAGGCTTGGGAAAGAAGCGGGTCAAACGGATCGAGTACGTGGAAAAGAAAGAGCATAATCGGATGCAAGGTAAGTAAATCTTACACCCTTTTATAGAATGCTTAATGATTATAAAGGTTTGAAAAAGATAAGCTAATGTTTGAAATGTGATGTTCTGATGTAAATTGATACGGGTCGGACCAAGCGAAAATGATGAAAACCATAATGGATGGTAAAAAGGGGTAAAACGGTAACTAAGTCAAGGAATGACGAACAAACAGTGAGTTTTTGAAATGTTACCTTTTGGGGTAACTCATAATGAGAAAAAGGGGTAAAATAGTCACGTGTTGACAAATGGAAGTTATATGGCGTAAGCCAAGATGGGTTAAATATGTAAGAAAAAGATTTAAAGAAATATGACCTTATGGTGATAATCCGAGGAGGGTCAATTGAGCGAAATGGTAAAAAAATACCATTCTCCTATAATTATGATACGTTTGGTCATTAAGGCTAAACCGGTCAAATGGTGAAGTTAACACCATTTGACAATAACGACTAACAAACGCTTGTCGAGTTTTATGCTCACAGGGATGAATAGTGTATGGAAATTTGCGTCGCTATTAAGTAGCGATTTATTAAAGCAAGGTATCTAAACGGGTCAATGATATGACCCGAGCCAGGTACGTATAAGTAAGATTATGGCTAAAAGGCGTGATTTTGGTCAAATATATTGTTGATAGTCATTCGTTGTAAAAGCAGAGACTAACGTTGACTAAAATGCCCATGAACGTTAAATCGGGTAAACGGTCCATATGAGTCGTTTAGAAACAAGTATTATGATAAAGTAAGTTTTAGTTAAGTGTTAAAGTATAGGCATAAACCCTTTTCGGATCAAATGCCTCAAATTGGTTCCTTATTGTAAAATAACAACCCGAAAGGGTAAATTCGGAATAATCAATGGATATCCATTAACCCACCATAAGGATAGTTGTGGTGGAAGTCCATTCTATAAGTAATGTGAAAATATAATGTTAGAAATGATTGAGCGTGGTTTATGGTTACAAGCGTTTAAATACCCTTAACGGGTCAAAATAAGCGTATAAACATAAACGGGTTAATGATTGCATAATAACCCGTGGTTTGAACTATGTGTGACAGGAATCATTTAATATATGATGTCCATGGGAACTTGGGCGTAACAAACAAGTTGGTTTGATGAAAGTATGAATGGGTCAAAAGCTTTGTTAAAAGTTTAATAATTTAATTTAAGCCGAGGGCTTAAAATCTAGAAAATTGGTCATCCGTGTCACACCCCGACCGCGTAAAACAACAAACCACGGCGGAAATGTCGGGGAGTGTAGCAACAGAATTATTGTTTCACAACCATGGTATTTAAAGTTATGTTTTATTTATAAACAAAGGGGTTACATTGTCTTAAAACAGACGAAACAAAGAGTACATAACAAAGTTAAACTATTCTAATTCCATTTTATGTCATTAAGGCACAGATCCGCCCTAGTGTATCTTGATCATTCCTATGCATTAGCTCCTGTAAACACATGTGAAAAATAGGTACGTCAGCATAAAAATGCCTATGAGATACATAGGTTTTGTTAAAATAGGATTCATGACTTGAGTTTAAAGAAATGATTAATAAAAGTTAGTCATGAATCTTGTTAAGTGTTTTCTTTTATAAGTCATACGAAAATTTGATAAGAAATCAGATTATATAAAAGAAATATGAATGGTTAAATGAATAACCAATAAAAATGAGTTTGTATAAAATATGTTGTTTGTAAAACAATGTTTATGGGAAAATGTAATATGTCTAAACTGAAATGGTTTAAATAACGCTACGATATGTAATATCATAAAAGCACTTATATATAGGAAGTACCAGCGGCGTATCCACCATGCTTTTATCATGTTACACACACCTCGTTAATTATATCACTTACCTAAACAAACCACCAAAAATGTATTGTTTAAACCGATTATCAAATGTTTATGTGTAAACCATGTGTATTGTCAAATGTAAATCATGTAATGTGTAAACAAATGTCATGTATGGCAAGTAAAAAGTGACTACTTAAACCATATGTAAAAATGCACAAAACAAAGTATTTGAATAAATCAAAAGTTATGTTTTGTAAAAAAAATGCATGCTTTACTGATACAAACATCTATGCGGTAATGTTAAATGTATACATTCAAGCCTTGAGACTGTAAGATAAACCTTAGAACAAATCAAAGGTTATCAAAAATGTTTTCGGATTCAGTCATTCCTTACATCCAAACAAACCTAGGATTTCAGGAATGGGAGTTGTCAAGTCCTATGGTACCACTACTTACTACTGAGCGGCGTAGCTAATGTTAATGAACGTATTTCAGTTTCGTTAAACAAACCAAATGTCATACCAAATGTAAGCATGTTTTATGAAACAATGTACCTAGTATGCTAAGTGAACATACAAAGTAGAAATGTAAATAGTGTGTCCATATGTTGTGTGAACATATGCAACAGAAATGCAATGTAAATCAATGTGTCCATATGCTAAGTGAACATATGCAACAAAATTTAATATACGAAAATCAATGTGCTAGCATGCCAAGTAAACATACATAGCAAATCATAAATGAAATCATGTACTATATGTGTACTAATGACTATATCAAGCATATGATATAAAAGCATGAAAAGCACGAAAGTAACAAGTAGGCACATGTGTTTCACCCCAAAATATTTGAAAAATAGTAAAAGAGGGGACTATGTACTCACTTGAGATTGCTCAATAGTCTTTAGATAACAACCAAGCAATGCTAAAAAGATCACGGAATCAAACGACACCTAATATAGGTAACTACGTTAATAAACGGACCTAAATCAGAAGATCGGATAAAATATGGTTTCGTAAACCAAATGAGTATAGGAACTCATGTAATATGGTTTAACAAAGCCTACATTCTAAATCGGAACTTATCCTAAGTGCTTACGACCCATTACGACTCGTTTAGGTAGCTTACGCTACTTTAACGCGTCGATCACGTAAAACGCGTTCGGACCGCCTAACTAGTCCTATGACAAGTAATATATGCCTTAACATGTTTAGAAATGTTGCCTAATCAGTTTAGATGTCAAAATTTATGTTACATATGCTTAGAATGAAATTTGGCGTAAAAATGGCATTTTGGTCATTTTTCCAAAGGCATATAATTACCTATCATACAACTAAGTAGTCTATGTGACCATAAGGTATAACCTCGGAAGGTTATTCCCTATATAACTATGGTCACAAAATGTGTTTGGTTGAATCCTAATAATCGACCAAACGGGTCGGTTCGAAAGTCTAAGCGGTTGTTTAGACCGCTTATCTTACGACCCTATATAAGCACTAAACCTAAAGTGACGAGTTAAACATGTTAAAACATGTTTAACGAAGTTTAGAAAACAAGTTTGATATCAAAACAAAGGTTTTGATACCCAAGAATAGTTTGGTTGCAAAATACGCATTTTGACCGAAACTATGACTCGTCACTACGCCTAAATAACGTGGTAATCAGTAGGTATAGTCACAAAGGACTATGACCATTGTGATTACGCTCACGTTGCGAAGTTCAAACGAACTTCGTGTTGACCATTGACTGGTCAAAGCAGGAAGTCAAACACTGTTTGACTTTCACGCTTAAAAACGTATAAAAGAACGAAAGAAGCTTACAAAAGGTCCAAGCGATGGAGATTTGATCCAGGATTTCTCAGGTATGAAGGTTTTGAGCTTCAACTTAGAGAAATGAGATCAAAGTGTGAGTTGCAAATGAAAAAATTGTGGGTTTATATAGTTTTTGGGCCACCGTTAGGATCGTTCATCGATAAATGAGCTTCGATATTGGCCTTACAAGTGTACCCCTTGTTTTAAAATACCATGGGCGCCCCTAAACAAGCCCATAGACTGATTAAAACCATTTGCAAACCCAGGGAACAACTGGAAAATGCTGTAAACAACTTTCTACTGATCTGATGCTCTGTCTCGCCCCACGTACGAGGCAGACAGATCCTACGCGGCCCGCGACCGCCTGGGATATCAGCAACAGTTTTTAAAGTTGCAATTTTGGTCCCTGCACATGTTAAATGCCATTTCTGACACGTTTAAAGCCCGTTAAGCCATTTTCAAGGCTTTAAAATGATGCCTAAGAATAGGGGACATGAAACATGCTAAAAAATATGACGGATGTCGGTTCGTTTGGTCGTACGAACACGATATTCGGTTAATTATGACGAAACACGAACGGACGTGAACAAAGATTCCAACTATGCGACGAATGGAATTTTATCAAGCCAATCACTAAAATAAAATATTTTAATGATTACAAAATTTTTTGGATGTCCAGATGCATTCAGAACGTAAGATATGCGCGAAAATGCAAACTTATGCACCTTTTGGCGCTTTTAGTCCCTGTTTGATCTAAAAGTTTAATTTAGCACACCGAACCCCTCAAAAGCCTATTTCTAAGCTATGTAAAGGATATTTATGGTATTTTTAACTTATGATCATGTTCCGGATTGTCCGTTACAGTACGAATCGGCATACTTTCGCAGTTTGTCGAATTTAGTCCCTGTAAGCGAATAAACTTGATTTTGCCGTACCAAAGCCTTCAAAACTTATTTCTAAGTTATGTAAAGGTTATCTAAGGTATGTTTAGCATATATTGATGTTCCGAAGTGTTTGTCACGTTATACTGATTATGTTTACGTATCGGTTTGCGTATAACTCTCTAGAAAGCAATATAGAGTTTGAAATTGAACAAAAATCAAAACATGCAAAATGTCAAACATATATAAACAAATATTGGGATCAAATAACTTTGTTTCATTGATAATTGAACTATTCAAAGTTTATACAATGATTACAAGCACAGATGTCACAGTCTCCCCTACTTGAGGAAATTTCGTCCCGAAATTTTATTTAGAGGAAACTTGTGAGAAAAGATGTGGATATTTCGCCTTCATTTGATCTTCACGTTCCCAAGTAAATTCTGGTCCACGTTTAGATTCCCAGCGAACTTTGACAAGTGGAATGTGCTTGCGTTTGAGCCATTTGACTTCATGGTCCATGATTTCCACAGGCTTTTCAACAAAATGCATCGTGTCATCAACACGAATCTCATCAAGTGGTATGTGGAGGTTGTCATTAGCTAAACGCTTCTTGATATTGGACACGTGAAAGGTTGGATGAACATTTCCAAGTTTAGGAGGTAACTCAAGTCTGTAGGCTACCTTACCAATTCTTTTGACGATCTTGAATGGTCCAACATATCTAGGTGCAAGTTTTCCTGTCTTTCCAAATCTGATCACACCTTTCCAAGGTGAGACCTTAAGTAATACGCGATCACCGACTTGAAATTCCAAGGGCTTGCGTCGTCGGTCCGCGTAACTCTTTTGACGGCTTCTAGCTGTCTGAAGGTTATCGCGAACTTTCTTAACCTTATCTGTTGTCTCTAGAATGAGGTCAGGTCCAGTAAGCTGAGCCTCACCGATCTCATTCCAGCAGACTGGTGAATGACATTTTCGACCATAGAGAGCTTCGAAATGAGCCATGTTGATGCTGGAGTGATAACTATTGTTGTAGGAGAATTCAATCAACGGAAGATACGAATCCCAACTACAACCAAAATCGATCACACAAGCTCTAAGCATATCCTCCAAAGTCTGGATTTTTCTTTCAGATTGGCCATCTGATTGCGGATGATAAGCTGTGCTCAAATTAAGTTGAGTCCCCATAGCAGATTGCATGTTTCTCCAAAAACGAGACGAGAATCGAGCATCTCTGTCAGAAATAATGTTCAAAGGAACACCATGTCTAGATACAATTTCATCCACATAGATTTTAGCAAGCTTGTCAGCAGATAGATCCTCACGGATCGGCAAGAAATGTGCTGACTTAGCAAGATGATCAACAACTACCCAGATGGCATCATAACCTCTCTTAGTACGCGAAAGTTTGGTAATAAGATCCATAGCGATGTTTTCCCATTTCCAAACTGGAATCACTGGTTGCTCCAATAATCTAGAGGGATGTTGATGTTCAGCCTTAACCTTAAGACAAGTAAGGCATTTGGATACGTATAAGGCAATGCCTTTCTTCATACATGGCCACCAATACTGAGTACGAAGATCCTTATACATTTTATCTGCACCTGGATGAATAGAATAACGAGACTTATGAGCTTCATCCATAAGCAAAGTGCGAAGATTGTCTTGACTTGGGACCCACAAACGGTCCATGAAATAATATGATCCATTGTCCTTCAATTCAAGATCAGGCTTAATGTGATAGGGTAGTTCCTTACCCATCAAGTCTTGTGAAACACAAGTATGTTGAGCCTGAGAAATGCGGGTTTGAATATCAGATCGAATCTTGACACAATGAAGCTTGACATGTTCTTTACGACTTAATGCGTCAGCCACGACATTCGCCTTACCAGGATGGTAGCGAATTTCGCAGTCATAGTCGTTTAGAAGTTCAACCCAACATCGTTGCCTCATGTTGAGTTCTTTCTGATTGAAGATATGCTGAAGACTTTTGTGGTCAGTGAAAACCACATTTTGTACCATACAAATAGTGTCTCCAGATCTTGAGAGCGAATACAACTGCACCTAACTCAAGATCATGAGTGGTGTAGTTCTTCTTGTGTATCTTCAACTGCCTTGATGCATATGCTATGACTTTGTTCCTTTGTATGAGAACACAGCAAAGACCCAAGTTTGATGCATCACAATACACAACAAAATCATCATTGCCCTCAGGTAAAGATAGAATAGGCGTATCACAAAGCTTCTGTTTTAAGGTCTGAAAAGCTTCTTCCTTCTTGGATCCCCATTCGAAGGGTTTATTCTTCTGAGTTAGAGCAGTTAGGAGAACTGCAATCTTTGAGAAGTTTTCGATGAAGCGGCGGTAATAACCCGCGAGACCAAGAAAAGAACGAACTTCAGTAGGAGTAGTAGGCGTATCCCAATCCTTAATCGCACTGATCTTGGAGGGATCTACATGAATACCTTGTTCGTTGACAATATGACCCAAAAATTGAACTTCCTTAAGCCAAAATTCACATTTAGAGAATTTGGAAAAAAGTTGCTCTTTCTTTAGGAGTTCCAAAGTAAGACGAAGATGTTGTTCGTGATCAGCTTGCGTCTTAGAATAAATAAAGATGTCATCAATGAAAACGATGATGAACTTATCTAAATAAGGCTTGCAGACCCTATTCATTAAGTCCATGAAAACTGCAGGAGCATTAGTTAAACCAAATGGCATAACTGTGAACTCATAATGCCCAAATCGAGTGCGGAAAGCAGTCTTGGGAATATCATCTTCATGCACACGAAGTTGATGATACCCAGAACATAGATCAATATTTGAAAAACAAGGAGCACCCTGTAGCTAATCAAAGAGATCATCAATGCGAGGTAGGGGATATCGATTCTTGATGGTAAGCTTGTTAAGCTCACGATAATCGATACACATCCTGAAAGATCCATCCTTCTTCTTGGCAAAAAGAACGGGAGACCCCAAGGTGAAAAGCTAGGACGGATAAAACCTTTATCAGTAAGCTCCTGAAGCTGCTTAGATAACTCTTGCATCTCAGACGGTGCAAGACGATATGGAGATCTGGCAATAGGATTTGCACCAGCTACAAGATTAATACAGAACTCGACTTGGCGTGCTGGGGGTAAACCAGGTAACTCTTCAGGAAACACTTCAGGATAATCCCTAACAACAGGGATATCTTGAATAGACTTACCTTTGTCTTTATCTGCTACAACATGTGCCAAGAAGGCCACATAGTTCTTTCGCAGATACTTCTGAGCTTGAGTACAAGACATGAGTTTGAGGCTACTAGCAGGTTTCTCACCACGAACCTCTAGGATCTTACCAGACGAAAGCGGGACACGAACAATCTTCTCGAAACAAACTACCTCTGCGTGATGCTTGGCTAACCAATCCATTCCTACTATAATGTCGAAGCTTCCAAGTTGCATCGGTGTGAGGTCGATAGGAAAAAGATGGTTGTTAAGATTCAACAGGCAGTTACGAAGAACATAATCGAGAACAACGGGGATCACCACTAGTAACTTCTACTGTCAAGGGCTTTCCTAGTTTTGTTCTAGTCATGCAAAGCAAAGGCTCAAAAGAATATGACACAAAACTCTTATCGGCACTCGAATAAAAAAGAACAGAAGCAGACTGAATGTTAACAAAGAACGTACCGTTCACCACCTCGTTGTTTGCTCGCGCCTCGTTAGCATTCATGTTGAAGACTCGTCCACAAGCCTGAGCTTGATTTGCGTTTGCTAACCTTGGACACTGGTTTCGATAATGAGTCAGGTCCCCACAATTGTAGCACGAACCAGGAGGATAATGAGGTCATGCAGCTTGTGCCTGTTGTTGAGCAGGCGGTTGAGCAGCTTGCTGAGCTGGGTTCTGAGCTGCCTGATTCTGATTTGCAGGAAGACGACATGTGGCGACGAGATGACTAGATCTTCCATAATTAGTACAATAACGGCACTGAATGTGTGGCTGGTGATGACCGTTACACCTGTTGCACAGAGGTGCATTGCCAAGGTAAGGTTTCTTGGCAGATGTTTGCGCAGGCTGATTTGGAGCAGCTTGGTTGGCCTGTGCAGTAACAATGAAGTTTTGGGAAGCCTTGCACTTCCTAGACTTCTTCGTAGACCTAGCTTTCTTACCCTTCTTGCTCTCACCCTTGTCAGACGACTGTTTCTTATCCTTGTCACCCTTCCTGTGTAGCTTACCCTTTTTGATCTGCGACTCAGTCAAAGTCGCAGCTAACTCGATTGCCTGACGAACTGTGGTAGGGTTACTACCAGTGACGATGTCTTGCACGGGGTCAGGTAAACCAAAAACATACCTTTCGATAGCTTTCTCGAGTGGGGTAACCATTGTAGGGCATAGCAAACTCAACTCTTCATACCTATCAGTATAAGCCCGATGTTCACCACTATCCTGCTTCAAGTCATCAAACTCCCTTTCTAACGCCCTTTGTTCATGACGGGGACAGAATTCCCTCATCATAAGAGCCCTAAGCTCTGCCCAGGTATGTGCTAAAGCAACCTCAGCACCTCGGTCTCTCATTACCCCGTTCCACCAAGTAAGGGCCCTCTTTTGAAACACGCAAGAAGCAAACTCAACCTTGCGATTATCAGGACACTGAACATGACGAAATGTACTCTCGATGCTCTCAAACCACTGTAGGAGCCCAGTTGCTCCTTCAAAACCACTAAACTTGAGTGGTTTAGCCAAATTGAAACTTTTGAAGTTGCATGGAGCATTATTGTTCTTGTTGGCTTGGTTAACTTGAGCAACAATGTCTGGGAGTACAGCAGCCATTTGCTGCGCAATGATTGCTGCCATTTCGGCATTAGGTATTGGATTTTCGCGTCGATGAGGCATTCTAAAAGAGGAAACATGAGAGAAAACGAGTGAGATGATTAGATGAAAAGAATGAGATGACACAAAAATCGACAAAAGCAAAGATGGTGGTCATTCGTCCGTACCACAAAGCAAACAAACGACACACAGTGACTAATCAAAGTAAATGGGTCAGAAATAAAGTATCGCGAAGACATGCTTTAGCCTATAAGTGGACACTCACCGCAAGAGTTTCCAGGTAAGAGTGACTGGTCCGATTATGTGGATTTGTACGAACACTCTAGCCTAGACAAAAACTCGAGGTACAGGCACCCACCCTTCCAGATTGCACGTGTTCACATTATTTAGACCCAAAACTTTGACGAGATTTTGAAAACTTGGAAGGCACAAGGCCAAAAGAATCATTCAAAAACGGATGATAAATTTTCAAAATCATTTTGAAAAATTGGAGGGTTCAAAACCTTATAACAAATCATTTAAAAACAGATGATTGATTTTCAAAAATGGTTTTGGAAAATTGTGTTCTTGTTTTGGTAATCACTTAAAGATAGGTGACGGTAGTATTTTAAGATCTAAACACAAGCTAACTTGTGTTAGGGTCCTAGAAAAGTTATAGTCTAGGTCAAAGCATTACTAATAACCTAATTCCCTATAACCATTGGCTCTGATACCAACTCTTCTGTCACACCCGACCGCGTAAAACAACAAACCGCGACGGAAACGTCAGGGAGTGTAGCAACAGAATTATAGTTTCACAACCATGGTATTTAAAGTTATGTTTTATTTATAAACAAAGGGGTTACATTGTCTTAAAACAGAAGAAACAAAGAGTACATAACAAAGTTAAACTATTCAAATTCCATTTTATGTCACTAAGGCACAGGTCCGCCCTAGTGTATGTTGATCATTCCTATGCATTAGCTCCTGTAAACACATGTGAAAAATAGGTACGTCAGCATAAAAATGCCTGTGAGATACATAGGTTTTGTTAAAATAGGATTCATGACTTAAGTTTAAAGAAATGATTAATAAAAGTTAGTCATAAATCTTGTTAAGTGTTTTCTTTTATAAGTCATACGAAAATTTGATAAGAAATCAGATTATATAAAAGAAATATGAATGGTTAAATGAATAACCAAGTAAAAATGAGTTTGTAAAACAATGTTTATGGGAAAATGTGTTATCTGTGTAAAATGTAATATGTCTAAACTGAAATGGTTTAAATAAGGCTACGATATGTAATATCATAAAAGCACTTATATATAAGAAGTACCAGTGGCGTATCCACCATGCTTTTATCATGTTACACACGCCTCGTTAATTAAATCACTTACCCAAACAAACCACCAAAAATGTCTTGTTTAAACCGATTATCAAATGTTTATGTGTAAACCATGTGTATTGTCAAATGTAAATCATGTAATGTGTAAACAAATGCCATGTATGGCAAGTAAAAAGTGACTGCTTAAACCATATGTAAAAACGCACAAAACAAAGTATTTGAATAAATAAAAAATTATGTTTTGTAAAATAAATGCATGCTTTACCGATACAAACATCTATGCGGTAATGTTAAACGTATACATTCAAGCCTTGAGACTGTAAGAGAAACCTTAGAACAAATCAAACGTTATCAAAAATGTTTTCGGATTCAGTCATTCCTTACATCCAAACAAACCTAGGATTTCAGGAATGGGAGTTGTCAAGTCCTATGGTACCACTACTTACTACCGAGCGGCATAGCTAATGTTAATGAACGTATTTCAGTTTCGTTAAACAAACCAAATGTCATACCAAATGTAAGCATGTTTTATGAAACAATGTACCTAGTATGCTAAGTGAACATACAAAGTAGAAATGTAAACAGTGTGTCCATATGATGCGTGAACATATGCAACAGAAATGCAATGTAAATCAATGTGTCCATATGCTAAGTGAACATATGCAACAAAATGTAATATACGAAAATCAATGTGCTAGCATGCCAAGTAAACATACATAGCAAATCATAAATGAAATCATATACTATATGTGTACTAATGACTATAACAAGCATATGATATAAAAGCATGAAAAACACGAAAGTAACAAGTAGGCACATGTGTTTCACCCCAAAATATTTGAAAAACAGTAAAAGAGGGGACTATGTACTCACTTGAGATTGCTCAATAGTCTTTAGATAACAACAAGCAATGCTAGAAAGATCACGGAATCAGACGGCACCTAATATAGGTAACTACGTTAATAAACGGACCTAAATCGGAAGATCGGATAAAATGTGGTTTCGTAAACCAAATGAGTATAGGAACTCATGTAATATGGTTTAACAAAGCCTACATCTAAATCGGAACTTATCCTAAGTGCTTACGACCCATTACGACTCGTTTAGGTAGCTTACGCTACTTTAATGCGTCGTTCGCGTAAAACGCGTTCGGACCACCTAACTAGTCCTATGACAAGTAATATATGCCTTAACATGTTTAGAAATGTTGCCTAATCAGTTTAGATGTTAAAATTTATGTTACATATGCTTAGAATGAAATTTGGCGTAAAATGGGCATTTTGGTCATTTTTCCTAAGGCATATAATTACCTATCATACAACTAAGTAGACTATGTGACCATAAGGTATAACCTCAGAAGGTTATTCCCTATATAACTATGGTCACAAAATGTGTTTGGTCGAATCCTAATGATCGACCAAACGGGTCGGGTTCGAAAGTCGAAGCGGTTGTTTAGACCGCTTATCTTACGACCCTATATAAGCACTAAACCTAAAGTGACAAGTTAAACATGTTAAAACATGTTTAACGAAGTTTAGAAAACAAGTTTGATATCAAAACAAAGGGTTTTGATACCCAAGAATAGTTTGGTTACAAAATACGCAAGAATACGCATTTTGACCGAAACTATGACTCGTCACTACGCCTAAATAACGTGGTAATCAGTAGGTATAGTCACAAAGGACTATGACCATCGTGATTACGCTCACGTTTCGAAGTTCAAACGAACTTCGTGTTGACCATTGACTGGTCAAAGCAGAAAGTCAAATAGTGTTTGCTTTCACGTTTAAAAACGTATAAAAGAACAAAAGAAGCTTACAAGAGGTCCAAGCGATGGAGATTTGATCCAGAATTTCTCAAGTATGAAGGTTTTGAGCTTCAACTTAGAGAAATCAGATCAAAGTGTGAGTTGTAAATGAAAAACTTGTGGGTTTATATAGTTTTCAGGCCACCGTTAGGATCATTCATCGATAAATGAGCTTTGATCTTGGCCTTACAAGTGTACCCCTTGTTTTAAAATACCATGGGCGCCCCTAAACAAGCCCATAGACTGATTAAAACCATTTGCAAACCCAGGGAACAGCTGGAAAATGCTGTAAAAAACTTTTTGCTGATCTGATGCTCTGTCGTGCCCCACGTACGAGCCAGACAGATCCTACGCGGCCCACGACCGCCTGGGATATCAACAACAGTTTGAAAGTTGCAACTTTGGTCCCTGCACATGTTAAATGCCATTTCTGACACGTTTAAAGTCCGTTAAGCCATTTTCAAGGTTCTACAATGATTCCTAAGCATAGGGGACATGAATCATGCTAAAAAATATGACGGATGTCGGTTCGTTTGGTCGTACGATCATGATATTCGGTTAATTACGACGAAACACGAACGAACGTGAAAAACGATCCAAACTACGCGCCGAATGGAATTTTATCAAGCCAATCACTAAAATAAAATATTTTAATGATTACAAAAATTTTGGATGTCCGGATGTATTCAGAACGTAAGATATGCGCGAAAATGCAAACTTATGCACTTTTTGGCGCTTTTAGTCCCTGTTTGATCTAAAAGTTTATTTTAGCACACCGAACCCCTCAAAGCCTATTTCTAAGCTATGTAAAGGATATTTATGGTATTTTTAACTTATGATCATGTTCCGGATTGTCTGTTACAGTACGAATCGGCATACTTTCGCAGTTTGTCGAATTTAGTCCCTGTAAGCGAATAAACTTGATTTTGCCTTACCAAAGCCTTCAAAAGTTATTTCTAAGTTATGTAAAGGTTATTTAAGGTATGTTTAGCATATATTGATGTTACGGAGTGTTTGTCGCATTAAACTGATTACGTTTACGTATCGGTTTGCGTATAACTCTCTAGAAAGCGATATAGAGTTTGAAATTGAACAAAAATCAAAACATGCAAAATGTTAAACATAAATAAACAAATATTGATCAAATAACTTTGTTTCATTGATAATTGAACTATTCAAAGTTTATACAATGATTACAAGCACAGATGTCACAGTCCGGATGTCGGATTTTAACTTCATGTGATGGAGAATCAAATTACGATCGCATAGGAAAAAGAATCGTGTAAAACGGATTTGTAAATCGGAAGTTAAGCACATTTTTGTGCATATTAAGTTAGTAAAAATGGAGCTGGGCAGATGCAACTCAACAAAAAGGAACTTTCTGTCGATTTTGGGCTGTCACGCTATGCCATAGCAAACAATTAGACCGTCGCGTCACGCGACGAGAGTCGCGGCCCGCGACCGACCAGAGCTGAAAAAGCTGGCACTTGGTTTTATTTTGTTTGTTTGACCCATTTAACTTGTTTAAATTTGTTATTTAACCATCAAAACTAACTTTTAAGTTGGTTTTAATCATAGGTGAATGTAAAGAGTTCCGGATGAAGATCAAGCAACGTACAAGAACCAAACACATGAAAATGAAGCTTCCGCACGTTATTTCGTCATTATTTTTAAACGATGAACTCAATTACATTATGTTGTATTATTTTTAAATTGTAAAAGTTTTAATAAACCCGTATTTTCATAAGTATGTGTAGTCGTAAATACACATTTAATTGTCGATATTTATACGAAAATCGTTAAATATTAGTAAGGGTCTTACATAACATACCCAACGTACTCCTCAATCGTTAAAACTATTCCGCACCCGACAGGCGGTAAAAGAAAGAAATTTGACAAGTTTGAATAAGGGGCAAGAAAAGACATTGAACGGTGTTTTGGGGTTCTATAAAAAGGCATATCATTGAACATCCAACACGTTCTTTTACACCATAGAGGTTGCGATACATTATGTATGCTTGTATCTTGCTTCATAACATGATCATCGAAGACGAAGGTAGAGCGATTTGTGACTACGACGAAAACGTGCCTAACGGGATTTCTGTTCCAGTGAGTGTAGAACAACAAGATTTAAACGGATTCTCTCTACGTAACGAGTACACACATCATAACCTACAAGCGGACTTGGTGGAATACATTTGGAACAACGCACAAAACGAACCCAATGACGACATGCCGGGTGAAGACTCGTAGTTTTTTATTTTTTTTTAAGATTAGGTTATTTTTTTAAAGTAATGTTGGAATTAATATTTATTTTAGAGTATAAATTAATTTTAGTTATATATATATATATATATATATATATATATATATTTCATATTTAATTTGCCAAAATTAAAAAAATAAATAAATTTAACTAGGTGGAGTAGGGCCATCAACCATTTCCTTAATTCCATCCTTAAAGGGGTATCGTCCAATAACTATGACGTTGCGTTGAGGTGAATGGTCATCCTCCAAGGAGTACACTCCTCCCATACCGAATAGCCTTAAAGACCATATCAAAGTAAGAACACCTCTTCTCAAAGGGCATGGGTCAGTTGACTTACAAACTATGCTTTTGTTTACTTAAATTGTTTTTATAAATAATAAATTAAAAAAAATATTTTCAAAAGTTAATATTATTACAACATTAGATTAGTTTTTTAGTTACCCATTGCACTATAAATAGAGTTAATTACTTTTTTCTTTCACATGGTTTGTTAAAAATAACTATTAGGGTGGGCCGTATGATTATCGGGGAGTGATTCGGTGAGTGGGTGTCACCGAGCGGTGACCAACAAAGAAAGTCACACAGTAGGATTTCGTTAATAAAAATGGTAGAGTTCCGTCCATAATCTGCTCTAACAGAGATAAAAGAGCGGAGAAAAGCTATTTAGAGACCCACGGTTACCTTAATTGATGCCAGTTCGTCTCCGTTAACAAATGACGCCAACGTAATCATGTATCTGGATCAGCGAGCTAACAAGTAACTCAGATGTCAAGCTCAAAAGAAAGTCGCTGCTGCAAAACATCAGCAAGATCTGGTTAGGCGCACCCTTTCCACCAAATTATGAGAAATTAGATAAAACTAATAATATATGTCACTTATATCATATAATAAATCGCCCCTTGTCGTCCCCGTATTGTTTATTTAATGTTTTCCTCGTATTTTCTTTGGTTACATCTTGGATGCTAGAATAGCAAAACTCCACCAAACCCTCTTATGAATCTAATTAATCCAATCATCGAATTCCAAATAACCTAATTGTAATCATCTAACAGAATTTCAATAACTTGAATGAGATTTGAAAAAATGGTAATCCAAGTTCTATATATCATCTTCATCAAGGAAAAAACCTCAAGGAAAAACAACAGCTTA
Source organism: Helianthus tuberosus (assembly GCA_030545235.1). Lineage (NCBI taxonomy): Eukaryota > Viridiplantae > Streptophyta > Magnoliopsida > Asterales > Asteraceae > Helianthus > Helianthus tuberosus. Next base: position 139,885,366 of record CM060376.1, on the reverse strand, counting down.
AATCACAAAAAAAAAAAAAAAAAAAAAAAAAAAAAAAAAAAAAAAAATCATATAGATAACTTTAAAGAAATTAATCAAAAAAACAAACCTCTTAATTCCAGGAAAGTATATCTCTAGTTCAGCTTCTAAGCTTCAACACCTCCACTGCTATCACCAACATTTTTTTATGAAAATCTACCCATTTGGACACTTTAGACGCAGCAACACCTAGGCCAAATCAAGTTGGTCACTATTAACAGCTATGCCCTAAACCAGTCAAGTTGGTCAACAAAAATTCAAAACCAATATGGGTTCAAACCAGTTTGGGTTTGTTGACAGGTTTAAGCAATTTTGATTGGTTTTTTTACGATTTGGTTTAGGTTCAAACCGGTCCCAAATCTATTATTTCTATCCGGCTCAAACCGGCTCTTCTCCATATCAATTCTAAACCGATTCCGATTCAGCTTGAAACTTCGGGCTCAGTTCACGAACCGGTTCGAATGTGCACCTCTACTGTCTAATATTTACCATAACAAAGTTCCAATTGGATACCCTATGTGTCTGATTCATTATTTTATACTAATTGTAATTTATACTAATACTAATTACACAGCTTAATCACATTCTACAAAAAAAAGTAATTAAAATTACCAACAAACTACTGATTAAAAAGTCGTAACCTTACTTCACATAAACCTAATCAAAATCAAACAATATACAAAAATCTATTAACACAGCAAGCAAGCAAGCAAACAATCAAACATAATTAAACCACAAAATACCTTACAGACTACACCGACAATGGTAGTACCGGTTTTAAGATAGCCCGGAGGTTTTAACCCTTTCTTCATTCATTAGAACCATCGCATTTCTCTCTCTCTCTCTCTTTCTCGTTCTCTCCCTTTTGGATTCCCTCTCTATCTCTCGGCTACTCTCTTTGCAGACATTTTGAAATTCAAAATTTGAATGGAATTGTGAGTCTAGTAATGTGGGGAGGAAGTAAAATATAAGGGGAGAAGCAACAACGTTGATTAGGGCATCAATTTTGCAGAAGATTGGAATCCCTATTTGCACCATTGAATGGAACTATGATATAAGGTTGAAGGAGTAAGAAACCCTAATTTTGCAGAAGATTGGAATCCCTATTTGCACCATTGCACATCCACCATCGTTTGTTGAAGCCAGCGAACCCAACAACCGTGTTCACCGTCTACAGGTTACCGGCGGTGGATGAAACACACACCAGAGCAGTATCACCGTGATGGCGCCGCCGCCGCAGAACCACTGTGAATCCACCACACCAGAGCAGACGTTGGAGAGAGAGAACAAAATTTTCATTTGCATCTGGATTTGAGGGAGCGAGAGAGAACGGAAATGAAAAAGGCATTTGAAATGATTCATTTGGATCTGGATTTGAGGGAGAGAGAGAGAACCAAAATGAAAGAAGGCATTTGAAATTTGAAATGAAAGTCAGGGTTTTTGGACATATCTTTTGACTTGCAGGTAGAGAGAGAATGGAGATTCAAACGTTTTGTCTGCCCTTCATTAATTGTTTCTTTACCTCTTCTTACCAGCTTAAAAAAAATAAAAAATGTAGGAAAATGACATGTGGATTTGGAGAAGGCTGGTAATGCCATGTAGGAAAGAGAGCAAAGGGGAGGCTTGTGGTGTTGACACCTCAGCCAAAAGCCTTTTGATTTATTATAATAGTAAGATTTGAGCAGATTTAAGGCTCAAGTATTAAGGGGAAGGATCCACTAAAAAGTGGATTTTGCCTAAGTAGGTTAAAAAGGATTGTGATGATTACATGTGGCACTTCTAATAAGTAGGAATGAAAGACATTTTGGTCCTTATAAATAGGAGTGAAAATGACATGTGGCACCCCTTTTGTTTTTTAAAATTACAACAAAAAAATATAGCACAAAAAATGTAGTACAAAAAAATATAGCACAAAAAAATCTAGTATAAAAAATCTAGTACAAAAAAATATTGCACAAAAAATGTAGCACAAAAAAATCTAGTACAAAAAAATATAGCACGAAAAAATTCAACAAAAAAATGTAGTACAAAAAAATCTAGCACAAAAAAATTGAGAAAAAAAATTAAGACAAAAAAATCTAGCACAAAAAATTTAGCATAAAAATATAGTACAAAAATCTAGAACAAAAAAATGTTATACAACATAGAAATACAATACATTTTAGTGGGTTTTTTTAGTCTTTATATTTTATATAGCAATATGGTACTCAAATTAAAGATAAAAAGACGCTCGATTTTACGGGGAAATTTTTATGAAAAAATAATGTCGTATAAAAAAGTTATGAACGTTTAAAAAATGGGGGTGGAATATGCATGTGCCTTGCATATGGAGAGAGAAAATTCATAAATATGATTTTCCCAAGTTAACCTTACACTCCTCCTTTCTCCTACACTTTCTTCTTAACCATTGATTTAAAAAAGGAATGGTTAAGATTCTATTTTATCCTACTTAGGCAAAATAAACTTTTTATTTGATCTTACCCCCAAGTATTAACAATCGTTTACTTTGACTTTACAAGTCAAACTGTAAGTAATATGATATTTATAATCCATCGACGGGAGGAGTCCCTTTTGGTTTTCTTTATGAAGATAAATGACCAACTTAAATGACCATGCGTAGTCGTTAGCCCTATAATGTCCCCACCCTGGGGTGTTTTCTGCCATGTGCCAATCCAGTCAGCATGGGGGCATTATTGGGCGTTATTGCAAAAGTGCCGTAGTGGGAATAATGCCCAATAACGCCCATCCAATCATTACACAATTATTATTTTTTTTAAATTTAAAACTTAAAATACTTCATTAATTAAAAAAAAATTACACTACTAGAAATAAAAAAAAAACTGAATAAAAAAACTTAAAATAAAAAAAATAAAGTTAAAAAAAAAGATGATGATTTAGAGTCCGTATTTTTCCCGAATTTTTTGGCGATGCATTTGCGCAAGGATCAACGCGTCGCCTTGAAGGTGGTCGATCGGTTTGGACAAAAACTCAATGTCCTTTTCCATTTGCCTCGCCGCTTGCATCTCGTTAAACTTTTTGTTTTCGGCGACACGTTCTTTCATAGTCTCCAAACGTTGGTGGCCGAGGTCTCGAATGTCTTGGAGACGACGGTTTATCTCCTCGAAATCTTCCTTCAACTCGAGATCGGAAGACGACTCTACCGGTTTTTTCCCGGTTCGCTTATCTTTTCTTCTACCGGGAGGTCGGCCCAACTCTTCTTCAACTTGCTCGTCAACGTCCACAACAACATTTAGATCGACATTGCGGGCATCGGAAGTTAGTGTGTCAGGGTCAACGGAGGATGACGTTTTTGACCGTTTAGCTCGACGCCTACTACTCGACTTCATGGTCACTACGCCCGCCCACTTTGGACTTTTTCGTAGTAGTTCCCAACACTTATAGTACGGGAAAACGCCTTTTGTGTTCTCGTACTCTTCAATAGTCCTCGTTAAAACCCCGACGTCACTTTCTCTGCTCGGCCGATTATCGTAGTTATGTTGATAAACTTTTTGGAAGGAGTGACACTTGTTGTTGATGTCGGTCCATTTGCTAGAAATGGAATCCTTGTTACGATGCTCACCCTTACCCCACGTGCTATAAAAGAGTGCACGAATCCTATTCCAAAATTTGGGACCCGTTTGAAAGTTTGCTACAAATAGAGAAAAAAAGTTGTACGTTAAAAATAAAATAAAATTGACGTGTGGGAAAAAAGTTAAAAAAAATAAAACTTACCAACATCGGGGTCCTCCGAAACATTGACCCACGACCGAACCAACGTGAATTCCTCGTCCTTCGTCCAAATAACGTAAGTATGCTTACGACGAGGTTGGTTCGGTTCCTTCTTTTTATGCGACCTTTTGCCGCGTTTCGACGTCTCTCGCTCCGGTTCGGGTTGCGTCTCCGGCACCATATCCACATCGGGTTCGGGTTGTTGTTGTGATGGTTGCGAGCCGCCGGCTTGGCCAAACCCGAAAGTGGGTGGCATGAAAGGATTAGAGCCACTCAAGAAAGTCGCGTACGACAACATGTTCGGGTCTATGTCTTGAAGGCTAAAGGTTTGTTGCGGTTGGCTTGTGTTCGGGTTCCCGGGTCTTGAGGGAACACTAAAAGGGGGTCGGGTTGTTGTTGTGATGGTTGCGAGCCGCCGGCTTGGCCAAACCCGAAAGTGGGTGGCATGAAAGGATTAGAGCCACTCAAGAAAGTCGCGTACGACAACATGTTCGGGTCTATGTCTTGAAGGCTAAAGGTTTGTTGCGGTTGGCTTGTGTTCGGGTTCCCGGGTCTTGAGGGAACACTAAAAGGGGGTCGGAATGGGTTCATGGTTTTATAAAATATAAAAGAAGTAGAGATAAAATAAGATTGAGAATGAGTTTTTTTTATAAAAATTGTGGCTGTAAAGTGGGATGAAAGTGGGTTTTTATAGTGTTAAAAGGGAAAAAAATATTACCGTTGAATGGTAAACTCGACAATCAAGGCAACAATTCGGCGTGTTTCAAACAACGCCAGCCGGGCTTTTTTCGCGAATAACGCCGGATAACGCCCAGGGGGCGGTCCTGTGGTGTTATTGGGCGTGATTGGGCAATTTTAAAAAAGAAAAAACGCCCGACTACGGGTGGTCTTAGAGTATTGCTTTCATACGGCTGGAGTCATTGGTTCAAATCCAATAGTAGGTTGAACTTATTAGATATCGCGGTCAATGGTATCTTATAAGTTTTAATACCCACTTTATTTTATAAATTAAAAAAAAAACGCCCGACTACGGATGGTCTTAGAGTATTGCTTTCATACGGCTGGAGTCATTGGTTCAAATCCAATAGTAGGTAGAACTTATTAGATACCGCGGTCAATGGTATCTAATAAGTTTTAATACCCACTTTATTTTATAAATTTTGATTTTGTATCTTTTCTATTTTTTTTTCGTTGCATCAAAATATGATTGCGCTTGATTGTTTTTAATCGACATAAGATTTTTTTTACCAATGTATATAGATTCTTAAACATCCATGGGTGATTGAAGGTTCGGCAATAGAATGCCATATCGACCTGTAGATAGTATCGAGGCTACAAAGCTTTAACGTGATGCGAAAGCTTCGTAACGGCGGCGCGACGGTGGCGGTGGAGTGGATGTACGACGGGACTGTAACTTCTGTTCTGGCCGCTGACCGGACTTGTGGTATCTTCCCATAGTTTTGGTTATGGTAATTGTTTGAATGACGGCAAGCCTCGGTCAGATCTATGAATCTCAAGGTTTGTGGGGAATTGTAATTAGGGGCTTTGGGAAGATGAGATATGGAAGTATGAGAGGTTAAGTAATTCAAGATGATATAAGTAGGATGATGTGGATGGTGGTGGGTTGTTGTTCGGTGGTGATGGATGGTGGTGGTGAGGGGGTTGAGTGGAACTCAAGATGGGAGAGGTATGGTTGCTGCCTTCGATGGTGGTAATTCAAGTGTTTGGGGAGATGAAACGGTTTTGTTTTATATTTTTGTTGAGGAAAATTGAATTTTAATTGTCTCAACTATTTGCTGTTGGTCGTTATAGTCCTAACTTAAAAAATAAATGGCAGTCCCAACTATACGGAACCCTAACGTCGTCAGTCTCTATTCGCCGGATTAACATTTTTGCCAGAAAAAAATGTTTCTAAAGGTCCGATCTAAGGTTACAAAGAAGTTTGGTCGAAAATGTTGAGTTTTCTGGCAAAAAAGTTGAGTTTTCAGGCCGAAAAGAAGTTTCCGGCCGAAAAGAAGTTTCCGGCCGAAAAGAAGTTTCCGGCAAACTCAATAACTAGGGCTTTTATACTAGAAAAAGGTTCCTTAAGGTCCGTAATGAGGTTACAAAAATGTTTGGGACGAAAATGTTGAGTTTTCCGGCCAAAAACGTTTTTCCGGCGATCGAAGGTTAACGGCGTTGGGGTTCTGTTAGTCTAGATCCATTGGATGCCAATATGTTAAAAGTTGGGACTGCCAATGGTTATTTTTGAAATTGGGACTGTTGACGGCTTACGAATAATAGTTGGGATTGCTACAACCCAATACTCATTTTTTAAAGTATCTTAGTTGTAAAGGGTTTTTTGGTCACTTCGCTAGATATTAACATCACAAATAGATGGGGTTAATGGAGGTGGACTATAATCGTTACAAAAGTAAAACTACGAGGACTGTTTTGGTAATTTTTAAACTAACGAACTGTAATAATTATTTTTAGCAAACCACATGGACAAAAAAAGTAATTAACTCCTATAAACATATAAATATATTTTGAGAGACCTTGGACCCAATCCGTTTGACCCATTTAAAACTTAAGATAAGAATATTAAATTAGTAACTTAAATATTTTAGGCTATCTTTTTAAATATGAAAATTTAACACACCCCCACCCCCCCCCCCCCCAAACTTGAACAATTTTGTCATCACTCCATCGGTTTTTTAAAACTTATAATATGTTGCACTGTTACGTAATATTGGTACACTTAAAACTAATAAATTTTCCTTTTAAATTAGATACAAGTTATTAGTTCTGATTAGAGATGATTAATTCAGATAGGTCAAATTGGGTGAAGTTGCCTAAAGTGTGTTTTTAGTGCACAAAACCTCATAGGTTACTTTTTTTTAAACCTAGATAGTTATTGATTTAATTTAAACTAGTAATTAGACCCGCGCGTGTTGCGGCGCGGGTATATTTTAAACCTCGAATGGATTAGTCCAAGCGTTATGTGATGCGTTCACCATATGAAAGTGCACGTTTTGATGTATCCAAGTTAACTCAATAGCATTCTGATATTGGATCAAGATTACCTAAAGCAATCAAATTTTTAAAGTACAATCATAACTTATCTATATGTGACTGATTCATACATAGGAAATGTACCGAAAAAAAGCATTAAACACATATAAATGGAAAACTGACACGCGTAATCAAAAGACATAATCACATCAAGGATTGAAATTTTACTTGTAGCACGTTGAAACATCGAGTGGATTAGTCCAACGTTATGTGATGCGTTAACCATATGAAAAACGCGTGTGTTGATGTATCCAATCTAACTTAGTGTAATCTATATAAGCATTGTGGTTGGATTAAAAAGTAAAGTAAATCGAATTTAAACCGTACAAAAGAAACGGAATCGACCGCGGATTGGTTCGTTTAGTGGGTTTCACCCAATCACTACACCACCTTTACCTTTTCATCAATACTTAGTGGCGTCAAACGTACAGTAACACAAATTTATACCATAGAATGATAACGTATTATACTTGACCCGACTCATTGACGAACAAAATTTACGTCAAAACACAGGCCAGGTGAAAACGTAAAAAAATGTATTTGCCTTTAAGCAGGGGCGGACCTAGCTTTACGGGAGGGGTAGCACCCGCTACCCCTTAACTTTAACAATGAAGTGCAAGATCTCTTTTATCCCTTCTGTTTTTTGTATTTCGTTACCCCTGAAAAACTTTTATGCTACCCCTTCAATAATCACCCTTGTTAAAAGAAAAGTAGAAGAAGAGAAGGTATTGTGACCGTTATATTTTTTTTAGTGGATGCGGTGGTGGATTGGTAGCAAGCATTCTGTTTTAGATTTGGAAGGGAAGATGAATATGTATAAGTGTACGCCCTAATCTCTATTAATTAATCACATGGGCTTTTTAACATTCGTTGTGCGACCCAACAAATTTATTATTTTTTGAAATGTTTCTTGGGCTTTATAAAGCACTTGGAAACAAACATTCAACAATCAACGTCAATATAAAAATCTCAAATAAGTCTTCTAATAATTTATTTGATTTGATTAGGTATTAAAAATCTCTAAATTCTTTTATTTAATTACTTTATTTTTACCGGTTCTGTTTATTATGTTATTTAAATTAGTGTAGAGATCTATTTCTTATAATAAAATTTTCAATTTTCAATAAAAAAACTCAAAACAAATATTAATCCATAAAAGTTTTTAGCTTATGTTAGAAAAGTAAAATCGTTGTAACGGTCATAGTACATCTATGGAAAACATAAATAAATATACTTTTGTGTATATATAAATTACATTGCGACCCTCCGGGTATAAAAGTGTGGTTCCGCCACTGCTTTTATTAAAAATCCAACCGTAAATTTGTGATTAGAAGCCCACTAATAAATGGTTAAAAGCCCACTATAATTCAAACTCAATAGCCCACATAAACACAACATGTTAAAAGTCCACATGGTTAAAAGCCAAATGACTTGGGTTCTTTTGATTTTTAACGGGAACAAACCAATTTTTTTCCTTAGGTTTACCGGATTTTGAAGTTAGCGTTGGTTTTACCAGATGCAACCACAACTATTGAAATATGTTTTTTAATGAAGCTTATTAAGACTTATTTACGCAATCGAATAGCGATGAGTATTTGAATAATGCATTAACTTGTATGGTCGAAAGAGAAACTTTTGATAAAGTAAAAGAAGAGGATGTAATAACTCGATTTCAACATTTTAAAACCAAAGAGGAGAAATCTATTATGTGTGTGCTTAACTTTATTTATTATCATGTTTTTATTTTTGTTTCATTTATATTTACATTGTATGAAAGTACGGCAAAAAAAATATTGAACGTTACCCCTAAGATTTTTGTCTAGATCCGCCACTGCCTTTAAGATACAAAAGAATAAGAATATGAAAATTTATTCGTAACTAAGACTCATCGTATTATTGCATGTTGCTAGGGCTTAGATTCGACTTCTAGTAGCCCATTTCTTTTTAGATTTAATTCGAGTTATAACTTCAAAGTCCATCCATCAAGAATTAAGTAAACAAATTAAACCAAGTTTTAGAAATTTAGTTTTATTAAGAACAACCTAAACAATGAATGTGAAAATCATGAAAAGCTAGCACGTGTACAAAGGATTAAAGTTGGAGTAAGTGTTAGGCCGTATGATCAGGATCTGTTCGGTTGGAACGTGGTTGGATCGATCACAATCAAGGTGCGGAATCCCTTGATAGTGTCACAAAATCAACAGCAGCAGATTCAACGTTTAATCTCGTCTGATTTCTATTAGAATGATTGTGAAAGTACAGTAGCTCCGGTAGAATCTCAGGCCAGCAGAGGTTCCTTTACAAGTTCAGCAAAAAGTTCTAAAACACTAACACAAGCTAGCTATTTATAGGCAAACATCACGGAGGCATTAAGTGTCACCCGATCAGATGGTGATCCGATCGGATGACATCTTGTCGTCGCCATCCGATCGGATGACATCTTATCATCCGTCAGATACACTTTTACATATAAGCACCGATCCCTGTGTTGTCCCGACACAAACATACATACAATAACATACATATACAAAATTACATACACAGCATAAAATAAGACTCGATGCAGACGGAAGCTACAGACATATGTACTAACAGACTCCCCCTTGGATGTAGCTGTAGTTCCTTCCTGCATAGTCTTTAGTCTTTCCTGCTGCGCCTTCTTTCCTTAGCCCTCTGCCTCCTCTCTTCAGCTTTCTCCTCAAGAATTTTCCTTCTGAGTGGCCTACCAACTTCATTCTAGTACTTTCTGTACTCTGGATCACCGCCGCGCTTTCTATCCCATCGCGGAATCTTGTTTTCTTCCTTCTCGATCGGTGTCTGGTCAGTTGGAGGTGGTCTCACCAGCTTGTACCTTCCGAGCCTCGCAGCTTTCTCAGCTATCTCTTTGAACTTCTGACTGCGATTGTATCTCTTCAGGAATTCATCAATCTCTAGATCTCTCCACTTAGACTTCCAATACCTTTCCAGAGTTGAGGTCTTTCGCATAACATACATCTACAATCTTCCGATACTGCATCGCTTGAACTTTATCAGGCTTCTCGTACACAATCTTGTTGTAGAACAAGCAGTCTATATCTTTCTTGGAACAGTTAACAAGCCACATAGGATCCAACACACTTATCCTCCTTGAAATTCCAGTGGACTTATCAAATAAAGAGGTTACCGCTTCTGCTGTGCTCTGATTATATAGCCATCCTTGAAAATCTTCGTAAAAGTCTTGTTCCATAGCACAGAGTGGCATATTCTTCAAACACCCCTGCGGCTTGACATCCAAAGTAATATCTTTCTCACCATTCTCCAAGATAGTAACAATCTGCTTTGGATACTGAGGCTTCCAATCTGAATATCTTGCCTTTGCTTGTTGCTTTACATAATCCCACAAGTGGTGGTTGTGCTATTTCACATCCAAACCATAATAAAACTGCTTGATGTTCTTTGTTTGGGCCAATTCATCAACATCCCATCACGGGAGGGTCTTTATATCTGACAAGAACTCAAAATACTGTACCCCTTGCTCCCGTCTAATAGCATACACTTGCAAATCTTCCAGATAGCCCCAAGACAGTATATCTCCCCATGAAATATTAGCATCATGCGTAAAGTACTGTAAAGGTCTTATGAATTTTATTTCGTTAGGCATCATTTTAAACCACTTCTTCCTCTCTTCAACAAGATTCTCTCTAGGAATGGTTCTCAGAACACCTTCAGTTGTTATCTTCTCCACAATCTTCCTTCTGACTTCGTCTTCATTCTGATCTTTAAACATTTCAGCAAGAGAAGGAAACGTTTCATTAACACTATCATAATGAAAATCCGTTTCTTCATCAGACGAATCAGATGCATCTTCAACTAACACCTCATTGTACTTATCTGCTTCCTGAGCATACTTAAACTCATACTCCCTTTCAGGTGACGAAGGTATCTCATCTTCAATATCAAACTTAAATTTGCCATCATCTAGACCCAATTCTTCTAACAACTCTGCCCTGGACCTAGGCACCTCTAACTCCCCCTCAACCCGAGTATTCAAGTAAATGATAGTTGGTTGCATGAGGAATACCTGGTCAGCATGTTGTTTCCCTGAAGAAGAAGATTCCTATTGATGATCCTCTTGTTCATTGATCTCGTCGTTCATAAAGTCTTCAATCCTTTGTTGAACTGAAGGATTCACAATTAATAAGCTCGATGACCCTTGATCATTATCATCATCTTCATTACCTTCTGGATAGTTGTCTATGTATTCAAACAAATCATCATCTATTTTCTCTTCTTTTTCTTCCTCTACTACTTCTTCATCTTTCCATCTAAGTAACAACATTTATGCTCTTTTGCCTTATTTTTCTTTTGTACAACTTGCACACGATGCATTATGTCATCAAAGTTGTAAGATAAAGTAGAAGACTCACCAACAAGCACAAATCCCTTAGGATCTACTTCAGCATCAACCATCTCTACGTCAGCTTGACTCGAAGAACCTCCAGCTTCTTGAGTCTCAATGATAACACTTTTCTTTCTTTGAGTAGCTTTTCAGCCAACCTTCTTTCTCTTTCAACCCTTCGCTCTTCGGCCTTTTTGATTTCAATGTTGTTGTAGACTGTGACACATGTGTCACTTCAACCATAAAACAAATGCCAAACCAATGAAATATTGTATTTCATACTTGGGATTTGTAAAAATATGTGTATCGTTTACACATATCAACTCTTGTTCGATTTCAAGCTTTAAATCACTTTCTGGAGGGTTATACGCGCACTGATGCGTAAATATAACCAGTTTAATGCAACGAACACTCCGGAATAGTGAAATAGGCTTAACATACCTTAAGTAACCTTTACATAACTTAGAAATAAGTTTTGAAGGCTTTGGTATGGCAAAATCTAGTTTATTCGCTTACAGGGACTAAACTTGACAAACTGCGAAAGTATGCCAATTTGAACTGTAACGAACATTCCGGAACATGACCATAAGTTAAACACACCTTAAATATCCTTCACATAGCTTAGAAATAGGCTTTGAGGGGTTCGGTGTGCTAAAATAAACTTTTGGGTCATTCAGGGACTAAAAGTGTCAAAAAGTGCACAAGTTTGCACTTTTACGCATAACTTACGCTCGGAATACATCCGGACATCCAAAAATTTATGTAAGCACTAAAACACTTTATTTTAGTGTTTGGCATAAGAAAAATCCATTCGTCGCGCAATTTGGATCGTTTTTCGCGCTTATGCGCATTCCGTCGTAATTAAGCGAACATCGCGATCGTACGGCCAAACGAACCGACATCCGGCATATTTTTGAGCATGTTTCATGTCCACAATTTTTAGGCATCATTTTAGGGCCTTAAAGTTAGCTTTACGGGCCTTAGAAGTGTCGGAAATGGCCTTAAACACTAACAGGGACTGAAACTGTCATTTTGCAAAACTATTTCTGAACTGTAACTCCCAGGCGGCCCGCCTAAGTTTTTGCATATGTTCAAGCGGGCCGCATAGCCCCTTCTGACCAGATTAAATGTTTCTAACAGCCTGTTATCAGCTGTTTTGCACTCCCAATCTCTCTTCCACATGTCAATTCCTTATGGTGAGTGGCCATTTGAGATACCATAACATTCCAACACATGTACGGGTGGGATTCGAGCATGGTTTCCATGAAACGATCTTAACGGTTACCCGAAAACTATAAATACCCATCCACCCCCATTGCCAAACCCACTAGAATCTGATCAATTGTGCTCTAAGTTGAAACCTTTGTTTCATACCTGAGCTATTTTGATCTAGATTAGCATTCGGGGACCCTTCGTAAGTATTCTTTCGTTCTTTTATTGCTTTTCGAGTCCGAAAGTCAAAATTTGTTTGACTTTCTGCGTTGACCAGTTTATGGTCAATGCGAAGTTCGTTTGAACTTCGCAACGTGATTGTAATCACGATGGTTATAGTCCTTTGTGACTATGCCTACTGATTACCACGTTGTCTAGGGTCGTAAGGGTAAGCGATCTGATAAATCGCTTATACCTTCGAACCCGACCCATTTGGTCGATCATTAGGATCCGACCAAACACATTAGGTGACCATAGTATATAGGGAATAACCTTCCGAGGTTATACCTTATGGTCGCTTCGTTTAAGTAGTTGTATGATAGGTAGTTTATATGCCTTAGGTAAATTACCAGAATACCCTTTTCATGTATAATTGGTAATTAAGCATATGTAACCTAAACTTTTGTCACATAACTGATTATGTAACATGTTTAGGCATATAACACTTGTCATAGGACTAGTTAGGCGGTCCGAACGCGTTTCACGCGAACGACGCGTTAAAGTAGCATAAGCTACCTAAACAGGGTCGTAATGGGTCGTAAGCACTTATGTTAGGTTTCATTTAGTATGTAGGCTTTGTTAAACCATATTACACGAGTCTCCATACTCGTTTGGTTTGCGAACCCTCATTCTATCCGATCATCCGATTTAGGTCCAGTTCATTAACATAGTTACCTATATTAGGTGCCGTTTGATATCCGCGATCTCTAGCATTGTTTGGTTGTTACTCAAGGACTACTAAGCAATATCAAGTTAGTACATAGACCCCTCTTTTACTATTTTCCAAACGTTTTGGGGTGAAACACATGTGCCTACTTGTTACTTTCATGTTTTCCTGTTTTCACATCATATACTTGCTATGTTCATTAGTACATTTATAGTACATGATTTCAATACATTTTATGCTATGTATGTCCATTTAGTGCATATTTAGTACATTGTTTTACATTACAATTTGTTGCATATACTCATCCAGCATATGAACACATTATATTACATTTTGAACCGTTTATAATCATTTGACTATGTGAACCATTTGTATCTGTGAACCGTTTATATCTGTGAACCGTTTGTATCTGTGAACCGTTTGTATCTGTGAACCGTTTGTATCTGTGAACCATTTGTATCTGTGAACCGTTTGTATCTGTGAACCGTTTGTATCTGTGAACCGTTTGTATCTGTGAACCGTTTGTATCTGTGAACCGTGTGAACCATATTTGACCATACATAAACTTTTCTACAATTGTTAAACATTACATCTTGATGGTTTGGTTTGAGTAAGTGATTTAAGTAACGAGGCGTGTGTAATATGATACAAGCATGGTGGATACGCCGCTGGTACTTCCTATATATAAGTGTTTGTATGGTATTACATATCGTAGTGTTATTTGAATCATTTCAATTTGAGACATATAACATATTATACAAATAACATACTTTTCACAAGACATTGTTTTACAAACAACTTATCTTATACAAACTCATTTTACATGGTTATTCATTTAACCATACATTATTCTCTTATTTATACATATCATCTGATCTTATCGTTTTTCAAATGATTTACAAGACAAAGCAAATTACAAGGTTCATGACTAAACATTTTCTCAAACATAAGTCATGAATCCTGTTTTCACAAAACCTATGTATCTCACAGGCATTTTTATGCTGACGTACCTATTTTCACATGTGTTTTCAGGAGATGATGCATAGGATTTATCAAGACATACTTAGGCGGACCTGTGCCTTAGTGACTTAAAACGAGACAAGAACTAGTTACTTTATGTTATGTACTCTTTGGTTCTTGTTTAAAACAATGTAATCTTTCATATTTGATTAATAAAACGAAGCTTCAATTGCCATGGATTTGAAACAATTAATTCTGTTACAACACTCCCTGATGTTTCCGCCACGTTTGGTTGTCCTACGTGGTCGGGGTGTTACAGAAAAGGTGGTATCAGAGCCAATGGTTATAGGGAATTAGGTTATTAGTAATGCTTTGACCTAGTCTATAACCTTCTTAGGACCCTAACGCGAGTTTACTTGCGTTTAGTCATAAAACAATACTGTCACCTATCCTTCGGCGACGACCACAACGAGAACATAAATTTCAAAACCGCTTTGAAAATTAATCATCTGTTCTAGGATGATTGATTACTAGGTTTTGAACCCTCTATTGTAAAGTTTTGAACCCTCTGTTATATGGTTTTGAACCCCTTTGAGTTTTCAAAATCCCGTCAAGGTTTTGGGTTTTAAATAATGTGAACACGTGCAAACTGGAAGGGTGAATGCCTGTATTCTGGGTTTTCTGTCTAGGCAAGCACTTCGTATACATCTCATCAGACGCGAGACCAGTTGTGCTTACCTGGGAATTCTTGGGATGAGTGTTCACTTATAGGCGAGCATGTCTTCGCGATACATTATTTTTGACCCATTTACTTTGATTAGTCACTGTGTGTCGTTTGTTTACCTTGTGGTAACAAACAAATGACCACTATCCTTGCTTTCATCAGATTTGTTTCATCTCATTCTTTTCGTCTAATTCTCTCACTCGTTTCCTTTTTTCCTTTCATGTTTCCTCTTTAGAATGCCTCCTCGACGCGAGAACCAGATAGCGACTGCCGAGCTGGCAGAAATCATTGCGCAGCAAATGGCTGCTCAATTCCCAAACCTCTTTGCTCAATGGAACCAAGCCAACAACAACAACAACAATGGTCCATGCAATTTCAAGAGTTTTAACTCGGCTAAACCACTCAAGTTTAGTGGTTCTGAGGGAGCGACTGGGCTTCTTCACTGGTTCGAGAGCATTGAGAATACTTTCCGCCACGTGCAGTGTCCTGACAATCGCAAGGTCGAGTTCTCTTCGAGTGTGTTCCAGAAGAGGGCCCTTACATGGTGGAACGGGGTTAAAAGAGACCGTGGTGCAGAAGTTGCTCTAGCACAGACATGGGCTGAACTTAGAGCTCTTATGATGAGGGAGTTTTGTCCTCGTCATGAACTGCGAGCATTGGAAAGAGAGTTTGATGGTTTGAAGCAAGATAGCGGTGAACATCGAGCCTACACGGACCGTTATGAGGAGTTAAGCCTGTTATGCCCAAACATGGTCACGCCGTTGGATAAGGCAATCGAAAAGTACATTGATGGCCTCCCTGACTCAATACAAGACATTGTGACTGGTAGCAACCCTACTACAGTTAGGCAGACCATTGAGCTAGCTGCAACCTTGACTGAATCTCAGATCAGGAAACGTAAGCTTTTCCGAAAGGGTGACAAGAAACCGGTCGAGGAATCGAACCCAATCGAGGAATCAAAGACCATGGATGAACAGATTGGATCCCCTAAGAAGTCAAAGAAGCGAAAGGCTTCTCAGAACTTCGCCATGGTTACTCACAATGATCAAGCCGTCCCCAACCAACCAGCTCAACCTCCTGCTAGGAAGCCATACAATGGAACTGCACCCTTGTGCAACCAATGTAGCCTCCATCATCATGCCAATGTAAAGTGCCGCAAATGCCAAACTTGTGGACTTATAGGCCATACAACAAGAGTTTGCCTAGCTGCAGCTGCACCAAACCAAGCTGGCAACAATCCTGCTCAAGGTCGTTTTCTACCAGGTTCTTGCTTCAACTGTGGCGAGATGGGTCATTTCCGAAGAAATTGCCCAAAACTTGCTAATGCAAATCCAGCACAGGGATGAGCATCTGACCGAATGGAAGACAACGCTGTTTAGAAATAATCAATCCTTATGTATTATTTTCTTTAGTTGTCAAGGTCCAAGAAACAGTTGTTATCATTGTTTATAAATAAATCTTTTATATACATTGCAATGTATTTATGTGGTTGCATGTATAAACAACATATCTCTTACAATACCGACAATCAAGGAACCGTATTCCTTGAAGAACAAACTACCCCCAAAATTTTCCCATTCTATGATCTCTTGCGTTTCCACGAAATTCCTAAGTACCCGTTTATTCTAAGGAAATGAAGTACAAGACGCAAGTTACAACACTGGACGAATACCCAAAGTACCACTATAAATCCTTAATAGGGTACCTAAGGGTATTTCCGTAAAATCCTAAAATTTGTTGTGTTCCTTAATTCGAATATTACATTTCTTTGAAAAACAAAAATCGAATTTTTGGGAGATCTTCCTATTTCTTCAGATAGATCCCAGAGGACATTGAAGTCCATCGACTGGTTTCCATATCCGTTCTCAATCGATAACAAATTAATAACAAATTAATAACCAAGTTAAACAACTATGTGATTATGTGCTTATGAACATCACAAGACAAACTGTGCGGACTGTGCAAGGAATTACGTAATTATGGATGCATACATAATTATGGAATTTAGTGCACAGAAACCACAGCGAGCTTTGTCATGTGCCTGAAAGTTAACTCTATTCATCTCCATTTCTGATGAAGCACCCGTTGAAAATGACTCCGTTTGTTCATTTTCGTTTCTGAAGATTGTCCGTTGAGGAAATGAATATCCGTTTGTTTCTCCTTTTCATTTCCATTTCTGATGAAGCACCCGTTGAAAATGACTCCGTTTGTTCATTTTCGTTTCTGAAGATTGTCCGTTGAGGAAATGAATATCCGTTTGTTTCTCCTTTTCATTTCCATTTCTGATGAAGCACCCGTTGAAAATGACTCCGTTTGTTCATTTTCGTTTCTGAAGATTGTCCGTTGAGGAAATGAATATCCGTTTGTTTCTCCTTTTCATTTCCATTTCTGATGAAGCACCTGTTGAAAATGACTCCGTTTGTTCATTTTCGTTTCTGAAGATTTGTCCGTTGAGGAAATGAATACCCGTTTGTTTCTCCTTTTCATTTCCATTTCTGATGACGCACCCGTTGAAAATGACTCCGTAAGTTCATTTTACGTTTCTGAAGATTGCCCGTTGAGGAAATGAATCCCCGTTTGTTTATTCCTTCATTTTCGCTTCTGAAGAATACTCATTGAGGAAAATGACTCCGTCTGTTCATTTTCGTTCTGAAGAATGTCCGTTAAGGAAATGACAGGATTATGCCTTACATATCTCTGGTGATTATTTGACATAAATTCACAAATAGACTCCTACGAATAAATTTCGGGACGAAATTTCCTAAAGTAGGGGAGACTGTGACACCTGTGTCACTTCAACCATCAAACAAATGCCAAACCAATGAAATATTGTATTTCATACTTGGGATTTGTAAAAATATGTGTATCGTTTACATATATCAACTCTTGTTCGATTTCAAGCTTTAAATCACTTTCTGGAGGGTTATACGCGCACTGATGCGTAAATATAACCAGTTTAATGCAACGAACACTCCAGAATAGTGAAATAGGCTTAACATACCTTAAGTAACCTTTACATAACTTAGAAATAAGTTTTGAAGGCTTTGGTATGGCAAAATCTAGTTTATTCGCTTACAGGGACTAAACTTGACAAACTGCGAAAGTATGCCAATTTGAACTGTAACGAACATTTCGGAACATGACCATAAGTTAAACACACCTTAAATATCCTTTACATAGCTTAGAAATAGGCTTTGAGGGGTTCGGTGTGCTAAAATAAACTTTTGGGTCATTCAGGGACTAAAAGTGTCAAAAAGTGCACAAGTTTGCACTTTTACGCATAACTTACGCTCGGAATACATCCGGACATCCAAAAATTTATGTAAGCACTAAAACACTTTATTTTAGTGTTTGGCATAAGAAAAATCCATTCGTCGCGCAATTTGGATCGTTTTTCGCGCTTATGCGCATTCCGTCGTAATTAAGCGAACATCGCGATCGTACGGCCAAACGAACCGACATCCGGCATATTTTTGAGCATGTTTCATGTCCACAATGTTTAGGCATCATTTTAGGGCCTTAAAGTTGGCTTTACGGGCCTTAGAAGTGTCGGAAATGGCCTTAAACACTAACAGGGACTGAAACTGTCATTTTGCAAAACTATTTCTGAACTGTAACTCCCAGGCGGCCCGCCTAAGTTTCTGCATATGTTTCAAGCGGGCCGCGTAGCCCCTTCTGACCAGATTAAATGTTTCTAACAGCCTGTTATCAGCTGTTTTGCACTCCCAATCTCTCTTCCACATGTCAATTCCTTATGGTGAGTGGCCATTTGACATACCATAACATTCCAACACATGTACGGGTGGGATTCGAGCACGGTTTCCATTAAACGATCTTAACAGTTACCCGAAAACTATAAATACCCATCCACCCCCATTGCCAAACCCACTAGAATCTGATCAATTGTGCTCTAAGTTGAAACCTTTGTTTCATACCTGAGCTATTTTGATCTAGATTAGCATTAGGGGACCCTTCGTAAGTATTCTTTCGTTCTTTTATTGCTTTTCGATTCCGAAAGTCAAACTTTGTTTGACTTTCTGCGTTGACCAGTTTATGGTCAATGCGAAGTTCGTTTGAACTTCGCAACGTGATTGTAATCACGATGGTTATAGTCCTTTGTGACTATGCCTACTGATTACCACGTTGTCTAGGGTCGTAAGGGTAAGCGATCTGATAAATCTCTTTTACCTTCGAACCCGACCCATTTGGTCGATCATTAGGATCCGACCAAACACATTAGGTGACCATAGTATATAGGGAATAACCTTCCGAGGTTATACCTTATGGTCGCTTCGTTTAAGTAGTTGTATGATAGGTAGTTTATATGCCTTAGGTAAATTACCAGAATACCCTTTTCATGTATAATTGGTAATTAAGCATATGTAACCTAAACTTTTGTCACATAACTGATTATGTAACATGTTTAGGCATATAACACTTGTCATAGGACTAGTTAGGCGGTCCGAACGCGTTTCACACGAACGACGCGTTAAAGTAGCATAAGCTACCTAAACGGGTCGTAATGGGTCGTAAGCACTTATGTTAGGTTTCATTTAGTATGTAGGCTTTGTTAAACCATATTACACGAGTCTCCATACTCGTTTGGTTTATGAACCCTCATTCTATCCGATCCTCCGATTTAGGTCCGGTTCATTAACATAGTTACCTATATTAGGTGCCGTTTGATATCCGCGATCTCTAGCATTGTTTGGTTGTTACTCAAGGACTACTAAGCAATATCAAGTGAGTACATAGACCCCTCTTTTACTGTTTTCCAAACGTTTTGGGGTGAAACACATGTGCCTACTTGTTACTTTCATACTTTCCTGTTTTCACATCATATACTTGCTATGTTCATTAGTACATTTATAGTACATGATTTCAATACATTTTATGCTATGTATGTCCATTTAGTGCATATTTAGTACATTGTTTTACATTACAATTTGTTGCATATACTCATCCAGCATATGAACACATTATATTACATTTTGAACCGTTTATAATCATTTGACTATGTGAACCATTTGTATCTGTGAACCGTTTATATCTGTGAACCGTTTGTATCTGTGAACCGTTTGTATCTGTGAACCATTTGTATCTGTGAACCGTTTTTATCTGTGAACCGTTTGTATCTGTGAACCGTTTGTATCTGTGAACCGTTTGTATCTGTGAACCTTGTGAACCATATTTGACCATACATAAACTTTTCTACAATTGTTAAACATTACATCTTGATGGTTTGGTTTGAGTAAGTGATTTAAGTAACGAGGCGTGTGTAATATGATACAAGCATGGTGGATACGCCGCTGGTACTTCCTATATATAAGTGTTTGTATGGTATTACATATCGTAGCGTTATTTGAATCATTTCAATTTGAGACATATAACATATTATACAAATAACATACTTTTCACAAGACACTGTTTTACAAACAACTTATCTTATACAAACTCATTTTACATGGTTATTCATTTAACCATACATTATTCTCTTATTTATACATATCATCTGATCTTATCGTTTTTCACAAAACCATACATTATTCTCTTATTTATACATATCACAGGCATTTACAAGACAAAGCAAATTACAAGGTTCATGACTAAACATTTTCTCAAACATAAGTCATGAATCATGTTTTCACAAAACCTATGTATCTCACAGGCATTTTTATGCTGACGTACCTATTTTCACATGTGTTTTCAGGAGATGATGCATAGGATTTATCAAGACATACTTAGGCGGACCTGTGCCTTAGTGACTTAAAACGAGACAAGAACTAGTTACTTTATGTTATGTACTCTTTGGTTCTTGTTTAAAACAATGTAATCTTTCATATTTGATTAATAAAACGAAGCTTCAATTGCCATGGATTTGAAACAATTAATTCTGTTACAACACTCCCCGATGTTTTCGCCACGTTTGGTTGTCCTACGTGGTCGGGGTGTGACATAGACAGAATGAACATTGATTCCCAAATGACTTTCCATCACTATGTATAACATTGTAAGTTGTTCATCCTTCATTGCTTTGTCGGCCTTCATAGCTTCCATCTCAAGCTTCATCGCCTTGAACTCATTTCTAGAAGCTTCATGTAATTCACTTATTAGCTGATTTAGCGTCTTGTTGATATCATTCAGCTTCACATTCTTCTAATGTAGTTCAGTAATCTCCAATGAAAGAAGCTCAAACAACTTTGCATTGTCATCAATCGCACCTTCCATTTTCTTTAACTTCTTTGCTTGCTTGATCATGACAGTCTTTATTTCCTCATTCACCTTCATCAACTCTTCAAGCTGCCTCTTTAACTCATCACGATCTGCCTCTACTTTAGCTTTTTCTTTCTCAAGTACATTGACTTTCTTCTCTAAAGCTTTGATGGATGCATCGTGAAACATATCAAACTCATCAACAAGAATAAAATCATCTTTGAGTTCACCTCGAATATTCGGAAAGCCTTCAAACATTCCTGGAAGAACTATATTCTTGGGTTGTGAAGACTCTAGAATATCAAGATTTTCTGGTGGTGGTGGTGGTGTAGAAATCCTTACTCCAGTAATTTCAACATCTTCATCATCACCGTCTCCTGCTTTCTTTTGAACTTCAACTTCAGGAGTTTCAACACTTTGAACCTCTGGCTCTTTAGGAATCTCAACACTTTGAACTTTTTCGGCTTCAAGCCCCTTAGAAGTTGTAACATGTTTTTCACTCTTTCCACCATGAACTTCGGACAATGTAGCACCACCTTTCTTTGCTCTGACGTTCCTTGGAATGACGCCTATTTGCACTGCTTTGCGTTTGATTCTCAACTTCTTTTTCTCTTCACCAGTTGGCGTGTAAGTAGAATCCTCTTCATCAGAACCCTTTCTTTTCTTCTGAGGCTTCTTTTTCATTTGAACCTTTCCACGACCAACTGTCGTCAGATCAATCTCTGGTTCTGTTTCAGTAGTCTCGTCGTTAGCCTCACTAGAATCATCACGAACAACACCTTCAGGCTCTGTCTCTTTAACACCTTCAGTTCGAACACCTGTGCTTTGATCTTTTGCAGTTGATTCTTCAGTAATCTTTATGTACTGCTCAAACGTCACCTTCGTCAAATCAATCCCTTGTTGAGATATATCAACTGGATTCACCACTGGCTCATCTATCAGACTTGATTGTGGTTCCTTTAAAGGCCCTGCAAAACAAGCATTGAAGTATTCATTAGTATAATATAACAATTAAAATTCTAACTTCTTCTTATGACTCCCTCTTTCAACTATACCCTTAACAACTATCTTCGGAGGAACAACTTTAGGAATAGGCACAGCTGGGGATGTCTTCGGTGTTCTTTTCCTCTTGCCATCTTTCACAAACCAATATCGAAGTTTCTTCTCAACCATTTCATTCATCTTTTCATCTTCATTCTCTGAGTTACTATTGTCATGTCTCCATGCATCATTCTCTGGAGCAACATATGCTGGATTATCAATCCTGCATATCATTCTTCTTGCCCTTTGATTAGGTCCTTTGGATAATCTGCTTATAGTATCCGCTGTCATATTTCGAAGACCTAGAATAACATCAGCATCCTTTGGAATGTCTTTAACTAAATCGTCTATCATCATTTGGATAAACCTAGGATACATGATGTACATTCCACTTCCAGCTCCTGCATTGTCTACTAAATGATCAAATATCACTTTTGATACATTGTATGGTCTGTTCAGCACCAGACAAGTGATTATGTTCATGATATAATCAGAAGTTTCATCGTAAGCTCCCTTCCTATACGATAAAGCATGCACTACACAGTGGATCATGAACTTGTAAGGCTTACTAAACATTGTCTTAAGCATTTTCCCTTTCAAATGTCCTGAAAATCCCATTCTCCACCATAAAAACCCTTGCACAAATGTTCGAGAATAATGATGGGATCACTGTCAGAATCACCTAAATCCAAGACTTTTCTTAAATCACCAACATTGAACTTAATCTCTATATCTACATCTTAACCATTCTCGTCCTTCTTACTTACAATAGAATAAATCATCTTTTCCTTCTCTTCATACCTAACTGAACTCCAAAATCTTCTAACATGTGATTCATATACTTCAGTTTTATCAGTTAGTGCCTTATGAATCTTACTCTCTCTCAAGAATTTTGCTATAACTTTGAACGGAGTATTATCTGTATAGTGTTCATCCAACAGACAATAAATGTTGTGAGATTTGTCCCAGTCTGATGCTCTTCCCTGCAGAAACATACAATGTTATCATTAGCACAAAGTTCGAGACAAAAAGACACAAGTGATGAAAATTTTTAAAATAACAAAATTTTTCTAACACTGGAGCTCTCACTATGTATAGTACTGAGGATCGGATGGCTGTCCGATCGGATTGCCACCTGATCGGATTGCCATCTTGTGCAATGAATAGTCAACTTAAGTCAAATGCATATGGATCGGGTGGCCATCCGATCGGATTGTCACTCATTCCATGAGACAAGACATGTTAAACATTTTGACCAGTCAACCTTTGAAAAAGAATGCCATGAATCGGATGGCCATCCGATCGGATTGCCACCCTGTCAGATTGCCACTCGATCATTGTAACAGGATTTAAACAATTGAAAGAAAATTTTGTCGTTTAGTGATGAGGATCGGATGGCTGTCCGATCGGATTGCCACCCGATCGAATTGCCACTCGATCCTTGGCATGTGATGAGCAGTTCAAATGAATGTGTGATTTGGATCGGATGGCCATTCGATCGGATTGCCATCCGATCGAGTTTCCAACTTACCAAACCACCTTGTAAACAATAAAAAGAACAGAAAACGAGGTAAACACTTAGAACGTTTTACAATCATGAAGTGCTATGGATCGGATGGCCATCCGATCGGATTGCCATCCGATCGACTTGCCAAACTATCCAAACAACACTTGTAACAGATAAAGGCACCAGTTCCAAGAAACCACATTAAGCAACTTAACAGTTAAAGCACAAATTTCAATGCACAAACACTTAGAAAATTTCTAACATGAATGGTGTAGTTGATCGGATGGTTACTCGATCGGATTGCCACCCGATCGAGTTGCCACTCGATACATGAACATTCAAGAACAGTTATGAACAAAAGATGAACATCAAAAATTTTCAAAGCTAATCATCAAATTGAAGACAAATCTACGTAGAGAATTCTAAGGCGATCACAACCCTGTGTTCATCTTGTTCTAATTCTCAGCCAATTGAGTTTGATTTGACAAAAAGCACATCTACAGCCGACACCCTTAAACATCAATTCATCAAATTTTATCATGTTTTTGCAAAAATTGAGACGGTAAACATGTAGATCTAAGACTCGTGAACAAAACCCTATGCTTGATTTCTATCAAAACATCCTAAAATTGCCTAGATCTGGTTTTAAAGCTCCGAACATTCGTCGTTCTCAAAAACATTATCAAATCATCAAATTTAACAATCAAAATCAGAGATCTTACCTTGCCCATTGTGAAGGTTGAGTATGCCAACAATCTAATGTAGTATGGAAGGAAAGATAGTGAAAATCAAGATCAAAATGTGAGAGTGTTTGAGAGAGTATCGGATGGTCGCCCGATCGAGTAAAAGTTTGACTGAAACCATTGACCAAGTATTTATAGGGGTGACCAATTATCGAATGGCAATCCGATTGGATTGCCATCCGATCGGATTGCCACTCGATCCAAACACTCCTCTTTGACTTTCACGTGCTTTGACCTTTTGACTTTTTGCCATTTTTATCAGATTTGGCCAGTTTTAGAAATCCACTTAAGTATCTAGGTCCAAGTTAATGACCCTAGGCACTTAATTTGCCTACCAAGTCCAAGTTAATGACCTTGGTTGACCCGAAATAAAGCAAACTGACATTTTGTTCAAACTTTTCAAACTCTTTTTCATGAAAATTTACAAGTGTCAACTTAATGAACTTGCATTGACTTTGAATATTACCAAGTTTTCATGATTATCTCCCAACCCTGTTGTCCAGCTCAGAAACTTCCTGCAACTGCTCCATGACTGCGAGTCTGAAGATCAGCTTTCTACTTTGGTTTGTCGATAAAACTAAAGCAGAAAAGTAAAATCTTTTTGGGATTTTAAGAAAGTTTAAAGACTAGAAAACTAAGAAATTTTTTGGGTTTAAGAATGCTAAGCAGGAATGAAATGCAATGAAAGTAAACTATTTACAAACTCAATTTTGGTGAGCGTGTTAGGGGATCATATCAGCTACCGACAAGCTACAAGTACCGTTAAGCTTGATTGCATACTCAGTGTTAAACAATTCACTTTGATTGTCGATATACTGATCCTTTTAAGTTTTAACACAAATTTCAATCTGTTCAGGATACGAATTAGTGTTTTCATAGCTTAACTTATACGCGTGTCCCACCTCAGAATATACTCTCGTATCCAGACTTTCTATATTCAGTCTTACAGGTGAACATACAATAATGATATCTGTAACGGGTAATGTGAGGCCATGAGAGCTCAGGTTAGAACTTTCGTTCAGACAGAGAGATGATGGCTCGACTTTTGGTGTGTCCCGTTTGGGGATATTTTCTTCAACATCACATGATTAGCATTTTGCAATGTTTCATCATTTTTTATGCTAAGGGTAGCCTTTAAGATTAAAGCAGTGCAGAGTATTATACAATGACTAGGCTATTGCTTCCGCAAAATCAGAAGTCCTGGTATAATACCCCAGATATCATTACGCACATAGACCTAGTATGTCAGAAATAGAAAAATCTTTCAAACAAGATTTCAGGGGTTACCTATATATCCAAGAGATGTTCCCCCCTGTAATAAACAAGAAATGATTTTAGGTTTATATCCCGAACAAATCTACTAGATTTCTAAAAACCTACCGGCATATCATCAGCGAGATTGCTTAACACATTTTAAACATTACAAATCTTTAGCATACTGTAACTGTCTATCTGATGTACTATCATTTCCCTTTTTTACACAAACTTTTTTTTTGCAGTTTTCTATTGTTTTTGGATTTTGAAAATATCTCATGTTTTTGGATTTTTGGATTTTTTATTGTTTTTGTATTTTTTGAAAATATTATCTATCTTGTGACAACTCGTATTTCAGAACTTATCTTTGTGCTTAATGTAACGTATGTGAACCTTGTGTGATAATCTGATATGTTGATTTAATGAATGTTTATGAGACTTTATGTTTGTATTATGTGAATCTTTGTATGTATATATATGTGACTCGGATTGCACAACATAACCCAATCGCACAAGCCCATGTTGGGTCAAACATCTCATCCTTGTCACACTTCTACTCAGTCCACTATGACTAAATCCGAAACCGAGGGCAGCCCAAGGAAGGGTTCGGCCCACTCCTTTTATACGTATACACACACACCCTTAGGGAGTTTGTTTCTCATTTGTTGCAAAACAAGAACACACACAAACCCTACTCTCCTCTCCTCTTCTCTTGAAGCCGACGGCAACTCATCCCCACCTCCCGAAGCTTTCTTGTTCGAATCATCCTTGATCTACTTTCTAACCGGTTAGTGTTGCACTGTTATTGTTTTGTTAAGATGGTATTATGGATGCCATGATTTTATGTGATAACTAGAATAGTTTGTGTGAATGATGATGTTCTAGAGAATCGGATATGTATGATGATGTTAATCGACTATCATGTCTTGTTTTCGGATTTGTTTGCATGATGATTTAGGATCGAATGTATGTAATCGGTTGTATGTTCATGTAATCGGACCAAATAATATGAGTTGATAAGTTATTGTTTATGCTTTGAATGTAATTAGGGTTCATATGAAACTTGAGATAAAAACCTTGTGTTGATCGATATATGGTTTGATTAGAAACTGTTGATTGTGTTGATTGATTGTATGCAAATATGGAAACTGTTAAATTGGCCATACAAATTGATTGAGATTAGTAACTGAATTGCATGATTTAAGGAATTAGTTAACCGGTCGCACAAGCTCTCTCAGTCGCACAAGATCAGATCACACAAGATCTGATCTAATCCACAAGGTGCAATCGCACAAGTGGGTACAAACACATAGAGCACAGAGTACTGTTTAATTATGCCTGATCACACAAGACTTGTGGATCACACAAGACAGTGCTGATCGCACATGGCTTGGGCCACACACGAATCACTTGAACTGTTACACGGTTGGGCCTTAAAGCCCAATATCCACTCGCACAACCCAACTGGATCGCACAAGTCATCCGGATCGCACAATTCTATCCGGATCGCACAAGATTCATGTTTAATTGTTTGGACCGTTTACATGCTGGACTATTTATTTATTTTGGGCCGGGTATCATTGGGCTTCTATGGGTGAATCGCACAACGCTGTTAGACTTGTGCGAGCCCAACCTTTGGAATCGTACAAGTATGAATATGTTATGTACTTGACTGATAATGTGTTGCCATGATCAATACGTCTTCGTAATCTGTTAACTGATGTGTAAGCATATGTGCACTACTTGAACCTAGACCTGACTTGTAT
This sequence comes from Helianthus tuberosus, assembly GCA_030545235.1. Classification (NCBI taxonomy): domain Eukaryota; kingdom Viridiplantae; phylum Streptophyta; class Magnoliopsida; order Asterales; family Asteraceae; genus Helianthus; species Helianthus tuberosus. The sequence continues at coordinate 139,857,881 of CM060376.1, read as the reverse complement.
GATAACCATGTTAGGACGTGGTTGACCACATAAAGCTCAAGTAACATTTCTGTGTATCTGCCGAGTAAACCAAGGTGAGTTCACACTCTATCCAAGGCATGGGATTCCTAAGGGTTGGGAATGGGTTAAAGAACTGAAATACAAACTTGCGTATTCCCCATACAACAGGATACGTACGACCATAAGACCATCACTCTATCACTTGAAGTCCCTCATTTATCGACTTAATCGTCGAGGCCTATGACGAGCGGGTCATTAGTTAATAGCGCTATTAGGTTTAACAAACCTCACACCGTGCCAGTCGGACGGGCGTTTACTAATGGACTATGGGCAAAGGGTCAATGCTGATAGACATTGACTTAGGGCACCTCTTACATTTTCGTAGCAGTCGATACGCGTGGTCTAATAACACATGGGAAACCCCCACTAATCTTCGCAAACATGTCAGGGTGACCGCGATACGAAATTATACGATACATAGTTTACAAACGAACATAAAATTTACGAAACAAATACTATTACTAAACAACCAACGGTGAACTCGCTCAACTTTGTTGTTGATTCGTTGCTACATGCCTTGCAGGTCGTTAGGTACTCATGGAGCTTGCACAGGGAGGCGCAGTCGTTGTGGGACATGGCAGTGTGTGCCATGCTTACTTTATTTCGTACTTAATACTTGCTTTTGGGTTTTTACAATTATGCTTCCGCTAAACACTTAACTACGTTTTGATTTGAAACACCTTTCATATTGTGTGGTTGAATTTTACTTATAACTTGTTATGTTCAATATGATTGGTGGCTTGATCCTGGTCATGTCACGCCTCTATATGGTGATACTCCGCGTGTGGTTTTTGGGGGTGTGACAGATTGGTATCAGAGCCATTGGTTATAGCGAACTTGGTTTTAATAAGGGAAAAAGTTTTTGTTAAAACCAGACTATAACCTGTACAGTGCTCAACGATCCACAACGACGCTTCGCTCCACGTGCAAGACTCGACATCCTAGGTGATATGATTTATGCTTATATTGCCTACTTGCTAATTACATAGAACTTTGCTCATGGTATGCTTAGATAAACGTAATAACTATTGTTTGAAAACACATGTGTGCTTCCTCTCTTCTGTCATCGCACTGTCGCGAACCCCTCTCACTCATGTTTCCCTTGATATGAAGATCATGGCTGGACGCGTTAACATGACTCAAGCCCAGTTGACGGCTCTGATTAACCAACAAGTTGCTGCGGCACTTGCAGCCGCCCAAGCAGGAGGTATATCCTGCAGTCGCAACTCTCTCTAGGATCATTAGATCCTACACTCCTAACCCAACTCTTGTGTTTAACTTTTTCCTATTCTCGTTTATCCAACAGGCCAGCATGCTCAGCTGCCTGCGTGCACGTTTAAAACTTTCATGGACTGTCGTGCTAGTACTTTCAGTGGCACTGAAGGGGCAGTTGGACTCCTCCACTGGTTCGAGAAGCTCGAGTCAGTCTTTGAAATGTGTGAATGCCCTGAAGCTCGCAGGGTGAAGTACGCCACTGGTACTCTCGAGGGCATTGCGCTGACTTGGTGGAACGCACAAGTCCAAATGTTAGGGCTGGCATCTGCTAACGCCACCCCCTGGAATGATTTTAAGGAACTGATCAAGCGGGAATACTGTAGTTGTAATGACATCCACAAGTTGGAAGTGGAGTTCTTTAACCTGAAGATGACAGGATCAAAGATAGAGGAGTATACGAAAAGGTCAAATGAGCTGGCCATCTTGTGTCCAACTATGGTGGAACCTCCCATCAAACGCATCGAGCTGTTCCTCAAAGGCTTAGTACCAGAGATTCAAAGCCATGTGACTGATGCTAACCTCGCTACTATCCAGGACGTTACTCGTCTTGCTCATCGCCTCACAGACCAGGCAGTGGAACAGAACAGTCTGCCTAAGCGTATAGGTGCTACTGCTACTACTACATCTGCTACTCCCACTGATAACAAGCGAAAATGGGATGGAACCTCTAGCAAAGGTTCAACTTCAGTTCAGTCCCAAGCACAGCAATGAAAGATTGATGACTATCAGAGCCCTGGTCAGCAGTCTTCTGGTAGTCAAGGGCAGGGTGGATATCGAGGAAACCTTCCAAAGTGCAACAGATGCGATAGACACCACAGGGGTCAGTGCTACAAGGGTCGTTGCCAGAGGTGTCTCAAGATGGGTCATGAAGCTAAGGATTGTAGGAGCTCACGACCTGCGAATCAGAACCAACAACAACAACCACCAGCTCCACAGAACCAGCAGCAGCAACAACGAGGCAACAGGGGATGCTTTCAGTGTGGAGCTGAAGGCCACTTCAAGATAGATTGTCCCCAGCTGAACCAGAATCAGAAAAACAACAATAATAACAATCAGGGGAATGGAAACAACGGGGATAACAACGGCAATGGTGCCAGGGGTCGTGTATTCGTGATTGGCTAGGGAGAAGCAAGGAACGATCCCAACGTAGTGACGGGTAAGTTTCTACTAGACGACTTTTATGTTACTGTTTTAGTAATTTCGGGTGCCGATACTAGCTACGTGTCCTTAAAAGTTATCCAAATGCTTAAGCGTACCCCAACATTTTTGAACACCAAGCACACTGTAGAGCTAGCTAATGGTAAGAGTTTAGAGGACACACACGTAGTCAAGGGTTGTAATCTTGTTCTTGCAAATCAGACCTTCTCTATCGACCTCATTCCTATCGTTTTGGGTAGTTTCGACGTTGTCATTAGGATGGACTGGTTATCCCAACACCAAGCAGAGATTCTTTGCAACGAGAAGATTGTTCGTATTCCTCGTTCAGGTGATGAACCTCTCATGATTCGTGGTGACAAGAGTGGTGCTGTGGTGAGCATCATCTCTTTGCGAAAGGGTCACACTGCTATTTTGGCTCTCGTTACTGACACCTCGAAGAAAGAGAAGAAGACAGAAGATTTTCCGATTGTACGTGACTTTCCTGAGGTATTCCTTGAGGAATTACCTGGCCTTCCGCCTCATCGTCAAGTCGAGTTTCAAATCGAGCTTGCTCCTGGAGCAGCACCTATAGCTCGTGCACCTTATCGCCTAGTTCCATCAGAATTGGAAGAACTGTCCACGCAACTGCAAGAGCTTTTGAATAAGGGCTTTATTCGTCCTAGCTCTTCGCCATGGGGAGCTCCAGTGCTATTTGTGAAGAAGAAAGACGGTACCTTCAGAATGTGCATCGACTACCGTGAACTCAACAAGGTGACCATGAAGAATCGCTATCCTCTTCCACGTATTGACGACTTGTTCGACCAGTTGCAGGGGTCGAGCTATTACTCAAAGATTGATCTGAGGTCAGGATATCACCAGCTGAGAGTCCGAGAAGAGGACGTTTCCAAAACAGCCTTTAGGACTCGTTATGGACACTACGAGTTTTTGGTCATGCCTTTTGGGCTGACAAACGCACCTGCAGTTTTCATGGACCTTATGAATCGAGTGTGCAAGCCTTACCTAGACAAGTTCGTTATAGTATTCATCGACGACATCCTGATCTATTCTAAGAGTCAGGAGGAACACGAGCAGCACCTACGACTTATTTTGGAACTCCTTCAAACAGAACAGCTTTATGCAAAGTTCTCGAAATGCGACTTCTGGCTTCGTGAAGTCCATTTCCTAGGCCACGTAGTAAACAAGGATGGGATTCATGTTGATCCATCCAAGGTAGACTCGATCAAGGACTGGCCTGCACCTAGAACACCGACAGAAATTCGCCAATTCTTGGGTTTGGCGGGCTATTACAGAAGGTTTATCAAGGATTTCTCCAAGATTGCGCATCCTCTCACCTCGTTAACCCAGAAAGGTGTCACCTATCATTGGGGTGATGCACAAGAAACTGCGTTTCAACACTTAAAGGATAGACTTTGTAGCACCCCTATCCTCTCATTGCCTGAAGGCACAGATGATTTTGTGGTTTATTGCGACGCATCCATTCAGGGACTTGGATGTGTGCTGATGCAACGTGACAAGGTCATTGCTTATGCGTCACGTCAACTTAAGATTCATGAACGGAACTACACTACACATGATTTGGAGCTGGGAGCTGTTGTTTTCGCACTCAAGATATGGAGACATTACCTGTACGGTACCAAGTGCACTATTTACACCGATCACAGGAGTCTAGAGCATATCTTCAAGCAAAAGGAGTTAAACATGCGTCAACGTCGATGGGTCGAGTTATTAAATGATTACGAATGTGCGATCAAGTACCACCCAGGCAAAGCCAATGTTGTGGCTGACGCCCTCAGTCGAAAGGACACTACGCCTAAGCGCGTGCGAGCATTACAACTTACCATTCAATCTAGTCTTCCTTCCCAGATACGAGATGCTCAGGTAGAAGCATTGAAACCAGAAAACGTCAGGGCTGAAGCCCTACGTGGCTCAAGGCAACGATTAGAACAAAAGGAAGACAGCGCCTACTACGTAACAGGACGCATTTGGGTCCCACTCTATGGCAACCTACAAGAGCTTGTGATGGATGAAGCACACAAGTCTCGCTACTCAGTACATCCTGGTTCAGATAAGATGTACCACGACTTGAAAACCACGTATTGGTGGCCTAGCATGAAAGCTCACATAGCAACTTACGTTAGCAAGTGTTTGACTTGTGCGAGAGTCAAGACTGAATATCAGAAACCATCGGGCCTACTCCAATAACCAGAGATACCACAATGGAAGTGGGAGCAAATTTCCATGGATTTTGTTACTGGCCTGCCTAGATCTCAACGTGGAAATGATACTATTTGGGTGATCGTGGATCGACTCACAAAGTCTGCACACTTCTTAGCTATCAAGGAAACGGATAAGTTCTCCACTCTTGCAGACGTATATCTTAAGGAAGTTGTCTCGAGGCACGAGGTGCCAACCTCTATTATCTCTGATCGTGATGCACGTTTTATTTCTGAACTGTGGTAAGCAATGCAAAAGTCCTTTGGCTCACATTTAGATATGAGCACAGCTTATCACCCGCAAACGGATGGGCAGTCTGAATGCACCATCCAAACCCTTGAAGACATGCTTAGGGCATGCGTGATTGACTTTGGCAACGGCTGGGAAAAGCATCTGCCACTAGTGGAATTTTTGTATAATAACAGCTACCACACTAGCATCCAGGCCGCTCCGTTTGAGGCATTATACGGGCGTAAATGCCGATCACCTCTTTGTTGGGAAGAAATTGGCGACAACCAGATCACTGGCCCAGAACTTGTGGTAGACACAACAGAAAGGATTGCTCAAATACGACAATGAATGGCGGCAGCTCGTGACCGTCAGAAAAGCTACGCTGATAAGGGCAGGAAACCACTCGAGTTCCAGGTTGGGGATCGAGTGCTACTTAAAGTCTCACCTTGGAAGGGTGTTGTACATTTTGGCAAACGAGGCAAACTTAACCCATGATATGTTGGACCATTTGACATCATAGAGAAAATAGGCAAAGTGGCCTACAAACTGAACCTATCAGCAGAACTCAGTGGAGTTCACAACGTTTTCCACGTGTCGAATCTGAAGAAGTGTCTGTCAGATGAGACCCTCATAGTTCCTTTGAAGGAGCTCACTATCGACGATCAGCTGCGATTTGTCGAGGAACCAGTATAGATTACTGACCGAGATGTGAAGATTCTCAAGCGTACTAGAATTCCTCTTGTTCGAGTTCGTTGGAACTCCCGTCGTGGCCCAGAGTTCACCTGGGAACGCGAAGATTAAATGAAACAAAAGTATCCCCAATTGTTCGCAAACAGTACAACCACTACTGAGGCTGAAGCTACTGCGGAATTTCGGGACGAAATTCCAGATCAACGGGGGGAGGATGTGACACCCCAGGAAAACCATGCAACTTAACTAGCTTCCTCAGTGAGTACGTGCTAAATTTCGGGACGAAATTTCTTTCAACTTGGGGATAATGTGACAACTTGTATTTCAGAACTTATCTTTGTGCTTAATGTAACGTATGTGAACCTTGTGTGATAATCTGATATGTTGATTTAATGAATGTTTATGAGACTTTATGTTTGTATTATGTGAATCTTTGTATGTATATATATGTGACTCGGATCGCACAACATAACCCAATCGCACAAGCCCATGTTGGGTCAAACATCTCATCCTTGTCACACTTCTACTCGGTCCACTATGACTAAATCCGAAACCGAGGGCAGCCCAAGGATGGGTTTGGCCCACTCCTTTTATACGTATACACACACACCCTTAGGGAGTTTATTTCTCATTTGTTGCAAAACAAGAACACACACAAACCCTACTCTCCTCTCCTCTTCTCTTGAAGCCGACGACAACTCATCCCCACCTCCCGAAGCTTTCTTGTTCGAATCATCCTTGATCTACTTTCTAACCGGTTAGTGTTGCACTGTTATTGTTTTGTTAAGATGATATTATGGATGCCATGATTTTATGTGATAACTAGAATAGTTTGTGTGAATGATGATGTTCTAGAGAATCGGATGTGTATGATGATGTTAATCGACTATCATGTGTTGTTTTCGGATTTGTTTGCATGATGATTTAGGATCGAATGTATGTAATCGGTTGTATGTTCATGTAATCGGACCAAATAATATGAGTTGATAAGTTATTGTTTATGCTTTGAATGTAATTAGGGTTCTTATGAAACTTGATATAAAAACCTTGTGTTGATCGATATATGGTTTGATTAGAAACTGTTGATTGTGTTGATTGATTGTATGCAAATATGGAAACTATTAAATTGGTCATACGAATTGATTGAGATTAGTAACTGAATTGCAAGATTTAAGGAATTAGTTAACCGGTCGCACAAGCTCTCTCAGTCGCACAAGATCAGATCACACAAGATCTGATCTAATCGCACAAGGTGCAATCGCAGCACAGAGTACTGTTTAATTATGCCTGATCGCACAAGACTTGTGGTTTGCACAAGACAGTGCTGATCGCACAAGGCTTGGGCCACACACGAATCACTTGAACTGTTACACGGTTGGGCCTTAAAGCCCAATATCTACTCGTACAACCCAACTGGATCGCACAAGTCATCCGGATCGCACAATTCTATCCGGATCGCACAAGATTCATGTTTAATTGTTTGGACCGTTTACATGCTGGACTGTTTATTTATTTTGGGCCGAGTATCATTGGGCTTCTATGGGTGAATCGCACAAGGCTGTTAGACTTGTGCGAGCCCAACCTTTTGAATCGTACAAGTATGAATATGTTATGTACTTGACTGATAATGTGTTGCCATGATCAATACGTTTTCGTAATCTGTTAACTGATGTGTAAGCATATGTGCACTACTTGAACCTAGACCTGACTTGTATGGTAACCATGTTAGGACGTGGTTGACCACATAAAGCTCAAGTAACCTTTCTGTGTATCTGCCAAGCAAACCAAGGTGAGTTCACACTCTATCCAAGGCATGGGATTCCCAAGGGTTGGGAATGGGTTAAAGAACTGAACTACAAACTTGCGTATTCCCCATACAACATGATACGTACGACCATAAGACCATCACTCTATCACTTGAAGTCCCTCATTTATCAACTTAATCGTCGAGGCCTATGGAGAGCGGGTCATTAGTTAATAGCGCTATTAGGTTTAACAAACCTCGCACCGTGCCAGTTGGACGAGCGTGTACTAATGGACTATGGGCAAAGGGTCAATGCTGATAGACATTGACTTAGGGCACCTCTTACATTTTCGTAGCAGTCGATACGCGTGGTCTAATAACACATGGGAAACCCCCACTAATCTTCGCAAACATGTCAGGGTGACCGCGATACGAAATAATACGATACATGGTTTACAAACGAACATACGATTTACGAAACGAATACTATTACTAAACAACCAACGGTGAACTCACTCAACTTTGTTGTTGATTCGTTGCTACATGCCTTGCAGGTCGTTAGGTACTCATGGAGCTTGCACAGGGAGGCGCAGTCGTTGTGGGACATGGCAGTGTGTGCCATGCTAAAAACATTACTTTATTTCATACTTAATACTTGCTTTTGGGTTTTTACAATTATGCTTCCGCTAAACACTTAACTACGTTTTGATTTGAAACACCTTTCATATTGTGTGGTTGAATTTTACTTACAACTTGTTATGTTCAATATGATTGGTGGCTTGATCCTGGTCATGTCACGCCTCTATGCGGTGATACTCCGCGTGTGGTTTTTGGGGGTGTGACAGATTGGTATCAGTGCCATTGGTTATAGCGAACTTGGTTTTAATAAGGGAAAAAGTTTTTGTTAAAACCAGACTATAACCTGTACAGTGCTCAACGATCCACAACGACGCTTCGCTCCACGTGCAAGACTCGACATCCTAGGTGATATGATTTATGCTTATATTGCCTACTTGCTAATTACATAGAACTTTGCTCATGGTATGCTTAGATAAACGTAACAACTATTGTTTGAAAACACATGTGTGCTTCCTCTCTTCTGTCATCGCACTGTCGCGAACCCCTCTCACTCATGTTTCCCTTGATATGAAGATCATGGCTGGACCCGTTAACATGACTCAAGCCCAGTTGACGGCTCTGATTAACCAACAAGTTGCTGCGGCACTTGCAGCCGCCCAAGCAGGAGGTATATCCTGCAGTCGCAACTCTCTCTAGGATCATTAGATCCTACACTCCTAACCCAACTCTTGTGTTTAACTTTGTCCTATTCTCGTTTACCCAACAGGCCAGCATGCTCAGCTACCTGCGTGCACGTTCAAAACTTTCATGGACTGTCGTCCTAGTACTTTCAGTGGCACTGAAGGGGAAGTTGGACTCCTCCACTGGTTCAAGAAGCTCGAGTCAGTCTTCGAAATGTGTGAATGCCCAGAAGCTCGCAAGGTGAAGTACGCCACTGGTACTCTCGAGGGCATTGCGCTGACTTGGTGGAACGCACAGGTCCAAATGTTAGGGCTGGCAGGTGCTAACGCCACCCCTGGAATGATTTTAAGGAACTGATCAAGCGGGAATACTGTAGTCATGATGACATCCACAAGTTGGAAGTGGAGTTCTTTAACCTGAAGATGACAGGATCAGAGATAGAGGCGTATACGAAAAGGTCAAATGAGCTGGCCATCTTGTGTCCAACTATGGTGGAACCTCCCATCAAACACATCGAGCTGTTCCTCAAAGGCTTAGTACCAGAGATTCAAAGCCATGTGACTGCTACTAACCTCGCTACTATCCAGGACGTTACTCATCTTGCTCATCGCCTCACGGACCAGGCAGTGGAACAGAACAGGCTGCCTAAGCGTATAGGTGCTACTGCTACTACTACATCTGCTACTCCCACTGATAACAAGCGAAAATGGGATGGAACCTCTAGCAAAGGTTCGACTTCAGTTCAGTCCCAGGCACATCAATGAAAGATTGATGACTATCAGAGCCTTGGTCAGAAGTCTTCTGGTAGTCAAGGGAAGGGTGGATATCGAGGAAACCTTCCAAAGTGCAACAGATGCGATAGACACCACAGGGGTTAGTGCAACAAGGGTCGTTGCCAGAGGTGTCTCAAGATGGGTCATGAAGCTAAGGATTGTAGGAGCTCACGACCTGCGAATCAGAACCAACAACAACAACCACCAGCACCACTGAACCACCAGCAGCAACAGCGAGGCAACAGGGGATGCTTTCAGTGTGGAGCTGAAGGCCACTTCAAGAGAGATTGTCCCCAGCTGAACCAGAATCAGAACAACAACAATAATAACAATCAGGGGAATGGAAACAACGGGGATAACAACGGAAATTGTGCCAGGGGTTTTAAAACGGTACCTTCATCAACGCCAAGAATCCCCTCCGCCAAGAATTCCCCCCGCATCCGACAACAACTTAATACCATTTAGTTTTAAAAGATATTGAAAACATGATCTATCAAAAGATTTGGTATGTAAGTCAGCTTTTTGTTCGTCGGTGTGGATTTTATCAATTCGTATCAACTTCTTCTCGAAGCAATCTCGGATGAAGTGATGATGAATTTCAATATGTTTGGTTTTAGCATGATGAACAGGATTTTTTGTTATGTTAATGGCTGCCTCATTATCAACAAAAATAGGTGAGGTAAGAAATTGCAAACCGTAGTTGCGCATATGTTGCTGAATCCACAGGATCTGAGAGCAGCAGCTGCTGGCAGATACATACTCTGCTTCACATGTTGATAAAGCAACAGGGGTTTGCTTCTTACATTGCCACATGTAACACCACATAAAAACATGTCCAGTTATATAAGGACACGTGTCCTAAACTCTAAATATGTGAAAGATTGAGTTTAAAGGACTAAAGTTGACAAATGGTGAAAATATGTATGCGAAGGGACTAAAAGTGTCAACATGCCAAACTTGTGCCTCTGATTGACCATACACGAAGAATATATTCTTAAACGAGTGATTAATTGGATATAAGAAGCCGTTTGTGAAAGTAATCACAAGATTATAAAATTACAGGGGTTAAACGTGTCAACATGTTAATTCTTACCTCTGAGTGACCTTTTAACGAACCCGAGGTTTCAAAATATTCAAATATACTCTCAAGAAAAAGTGGTATAAATTTCATGTGGTTTCGAGATCGTTAAGCAAGTTTTCAAGACTTTGGGTGAAAAGTGTCAATATGATGAAACTTCCATTTATAGTGATATTTAACGAAACCGAGCCTAACGAAGTTTGATTATACTTCCTTGAGCCTCTACAAATTAACTACATGGGCCTTGTATGTCAAAAATGAGGTTGTATAAGGTTTTAAATGGCCAGGGACTGAATCTGTCAAGTTTGAAACATTTTTCACCTGAACAACCATCTTACGCGGGGCGCGTAAGCTCCCTTCTGATCCTATGTTGGCCGCCTAGAAGTCCCCAGCGCAGAAAAAGTTAGACAGATGCGAGTTTCAGCTGCAGAACTGACTTTAACCTCTTTCAATCGATACCAGGGGCTGTTGGACGGATTAGTAATACTACTAGGACACCTGGGGTGATCCTAGATACATCCAAAACAGCTGCAAACATCTGAGTGCATGGCAAATTGCTATATAAGACACTCTAGTTCATTATTCATATGCACACTTGTTTGCAACAATTCAAAAACTCATCTCTGAAGCTAGCAAGCATTAGGAGAAGACTTAGAAGTGTAGAAAATATAGCAAGGACCTTAAGTAAGTGTCTTAATCCCTGCTTAGTCCATTTTATTTGCTTAAAACCGAAAAGTCAAACATATCGTAATTAAGCTTTGACTTTCGGTTTAATCATAAATGGTCCAGCCACTGACCGAAATGAAAGTGGTTATGGAACCATATTAAGGTAGGTGATTAACCCTTAAAAGAGCACGTCCTAATTATTTCGTTTGACTAGTTAATTGTCGGGTCAAACTAGGTAGTCAAAAAGTCAAACTGGACAGAAAGTTTAAAAATGAATTAAACTAATAAAACAGAGGTTCTAAATTATATTTTAACATTCTAATGACTTGGTGATTAATATTAGAACATGTTTAATCAGGTCCAACCCGACAATTATCAGTCTAAGGTCAGTTTATAACCGAAAGTCGCAAAAGCTTGACTTTTGCTTTGACTTTCAGTTCTGACTCATTCTAGCTTAATTCTTCCATGTTTTAAACTTCCATTAGGACCACATTATTCAGTAGTATAACCCTCTGGAGTTATATTGCTTCGTCCTTAGTAGTTTGAATTATATGCTCTTGTTTGTTAATATGCTTATAAATGCCGTAAATGCCCTTTTGACATATAAATGAGATTTTAGAAATGTGAGAGGACAAAAACCTTGCTACTGATATATAAGCTTGTCCCAAAAATTTGACATCAGTTCTTGGTCTCAAATAGGAGTTATGCTCAATATCGTAATTAGAAGCTTTTTGTTAATTAAATTGCGATGTATCACATAATACATGTTTAAACTTGGATTTTGAACCAAAACTCATTACCTACTGTTAAGATATTATTTTTAAGGAATTTTAAGATTTTTGGTCAGATTATAATCTATTTAGATCATAGAGTTCTTGTGTAATTCGGTAAATGACGATAATACCCTTTTCATGCATAAAATGAGATTAACAAATGATTTGAATGCCAAACCTTTTCCTACTGATTTCATACATTAAATAAATTATTTTAAGCATTTAAAACTGATCAAAATCTCAGATTTACATAAACATCTTGATTATCATCAATTAGCGAGTTTTACACTAATTAGGTGCATAATATGGTTTAAAACCATATTTAACACCTAAGACTTGTTACCTACTGAATTTTTAAACAAATTTAAATATTATTACAGTAGGTATAAGTTATGAACTCAGATTTCCAAAAATGTCCTTAAAAGCATATGTGAAATGACCAAAATGCCCATTCGGGGCATAGTTTGGCCATAAATGATAAACCTCACATATGTGCAGTATCTTACTGATGTAATGAGATAAAATAAATATTTTTTACTGATTTCCAAATACCAGAAATTCAGTTTGTTATAAAATCTCTTTTATAATTATTAAAATGACCAAAATGCCCTTACGGGACTTAAATTGGTTTAAATTACTTTTTGGGCATATATGTCAACATCCTACTGATGTATTAACATATTTTAAGCATAATAACATTCGAGACCTGTATATAATTCATTTGGATACCCGTTACGCGTTTATGCGTTCGGATCGGTTTATGTGACTAGTTTACGTATAATAGCCGAAACGGGCTTAACCTTATCATTAAATCCTCAAATTCCAGAATGTGTTTAGTTTACCCATATTATACAAGTATCTAAGCTTGTTGGGTCTAAACCACATTCTATTCCGGTCTCCGCTTAATCTAGCGTTTAGAGCCGTAAAGTTTCTTTCTTGCTAGTCGGTCTAAGTCTTTGACTTAATTAAAGACCCGTTAGCATCCTAATAGGTTATTAAACCTTCTATACAGATTAAGTAGCATCCAGAAGAAGGTATCATCATAAAGCTTTAGGATTATACGGCCGAGTTACCTTTCACATTAGCTCAGGTAAATACTTTTAACTTATTTTCCCTTATACGGGCTTGGGATACGGTATTACAATAATACCGCTTGGTCGGGTATGAAATCATTTAATCGGATTGTGATTAATAAATTTACATAACCCGTTTTAATCTGTCTTGTTTGTTAACATAAACTTTGGGGGTTAATTCGACCGTGTCCTGGATATCCTCGGCTCATTTCATTTGAAAATGGCCACGACCTATGCACGGGGTGTAGGCATACACCTAACAGATGCAAATGCTAAAATATAAACCCACATGTTGGGAATAACTCCTTTGTGGGTTCTATAAGTGGTGAGTTGGTTAATCATGACCGGCTTCCAAACCGGCCCCAATTGTATGACAAACATGTAAATCTGTATACAAGATTTTCTTTAAATAATTGTCCCAAGTTATAAATGATTTGTGCCATGTGCACTTAAATCAGTTTTCATAAATGTTTTCAAAAGAGTTAGTTAATTGTATTTACCAGTGTAAACTGACGTATTTTCTAAAGACTGATTGACAGGTACCTCTCGTAAATAGGCTGGAGCTATTAGGTGTCGTATAAGAGGATCTTGCAAGTCCCTAGATACCTGAAGTCTGTTATTTTCAGTTTTCTTGTATTTTATTTATGATCCGCCTGTGGATCTTATTACAACCAAGTCTGTATATTATTTCATTCGGACACTCAGACGTTATGGTTTGTAATAGTTTATTTACCAAGCCTTCCGCTGTGCTATTATATTGTGTGTATTGACAAAGATTATATCAACTACGTCACGATACTCCCCGCCGGGCCCACCGGAAATATGTGGAACTATCGGGGTGTGACAGGTTGGTATCAGAGCCAACATTGAGTGAATTAAACACTAACCTTTTGTGTTTAATCTCAATGACACAATAAGCACATTCCTTAGATTTCTGAGTCTAGGCCAATGACCTTGGATTTATTCTTAACTTTCCTTTTTGCTGTTTATATTTTATTTTATTTTACTTGCTTTAACAGGATTAATCATCAACAATGCCGCCAAGAGTACGAGGCAAAGGAAAGGGTCCAATGAGAGGTTGACCATCAGGACATGGAGGACCTTCCCATAGGCGCACCCCGTCTGCGTCATTTTCTAGTTCAGATTCACGTGACCATTGGGGTCATTCTTACGAACCCGCGAGACATTCGGTCTCGTTGAGCTCATCACCCTCATTTCATCCGTCTTTCACGCCGCCTGTTCCAGACGAGCCCCAGCATTACCAACACTCCCATGATTCACATCATTCGCATAATTCCCACCATTCCCACCAATCCTATCATTCCTTGCATTCTCATTCTTTTCATCACTCGGATTCCACCTACTCTCCAGCCCAGTTTAACCCTAATGACTATATCAACGACTTTCTGGGTTACAAATCACTTTCCTCACAACATGGAGATGGATGACGACCCAGACCCAGAAATGCAAACCGGAACACCGGGCCACCCTATCAGCATCTCGAGTGGTTCTCCATATCAAGGATCGCCGTACCAAGGGCCCGATTCATTTACTAAAAGGTGGGCAAAGTATGAATGGGAATTCACCCCTTCATATCATAACTCACCTCCTTTGAATGAGCCGTACCTTCAAGCTGTCACTCCTCCACCTCTTCCTGTTGAGGAGCCGCCTCAATAACCACCTCAGCCACCTCCCGAGCCACCGAGGCGAAGGAGGAATGCACGAATATCCGTGCGAGGTGGACCACAGTTCAGTTCCCCTCAAGGTTCAAGCTCTTACCCTCCTATCCCCGAGGACCCACAAATGGGTGGACCCTCGCACGCGGTGCCGGAAGACGATCCTCTGCCGGTTTCTTAGGCACCACCGCTACCGCCAGTGGGTTTCGACAACCCGATACCGACTTACCCAGGTTCATCTGGGTATAACCCATCTGGATATCCCACCACTGGGGATTATGGATATCAAACCTCTGCGGGTTATGGAACCCAAGATCCGTATCTTATGGCAGCACTGTACAATGCACTTTATCCTTCTTCTTACCCTCCAGTTTACCCAACTGGATATCCGGTGCAGGGGTATCAATACCCACCATATCAGCAACATCCTCCTCCCCAGCAGGAGCAAACTCAGGAGATTCTACAGAGGTTGGACAGGGTTGAGTGTAAAGCAGATGAAACCAAAAAGAACCACAACAGCTTTCTCAAGGGCCTTGCAAGTCTTATCAAAGGCAAAAAGAAATAGAAAGTTGTTTACTTTATTTTGTAATTTATATTTCAATCAAGTCCCTGTGAGGACATTTTATTTTCAGTACCTAGTCCCTGCGAGGACTTATTTATGTTTCTGTAGCCCCTGCGTGGGCAATATGTTCTTTTCAAGACCCGTTTAGGGCACCTTTGTAATAGTTTAATGTTTAATGGAATTTCTTTTTAGATTTTAAAAATGTATTTTATTACATCACCATGCTATATCATTTCAATTTTTAATTGATCTACCAAAGAAGATCTTAGAGGTATAACCTAGCCAAAATATTAAATGGCCATGATGGTACAACCTTTTTAAGACAATAAATCCCTGTTAACATCTGAAAACATGTTAACATTCCTGGCTGTGCGGTACGAGAAACCACACAAGCTTCCAAATGTACTTGGATTTTTTCCAAGTCACTTATATAGCCTATATGATCAATGTGAATCATGGCTAATGAACATCAATATGATGTATACACCAAAGCATCCATTTGAGGTGTATGCTTATAAGCAAAGGTGTAATAATGACAATGATAGTTTTATATATAAACTTCTTGTCAAAAAGGCGATGAACTATGTTCGAACCTTAAAAGATCAATGATCCAAGAGATCATTAGATATGTTTTAATCGTCCTTGTGACAAGGCCTTTTTGTGCCATCTAAATGTCCTTCGAGACGCGCCTTGTGCTATATGAAAATGTCTTTCATGACATTCACAGTTGTGATTTATATCCCCTGTCTAATAAATAAAGGATTATATCCTATTGATTGCTTATAATGGTTCTGTTGTAGCCTAGGCAAATCATGATTTAATTAATTTATTTTTAAATGGTCTATATGGTTTAATAATACCATGACCATCTAAGCATCAATGCGATGATTCATTATATAATTTAAATATATCATTATTGTTTGATATAGTACACGAATCATGGCTGGCTCTGACGAAGCAAACAGTCATCCCGTGGAAGAAAACAACAATACCAGGATTAATATCACTGGTGCTGAATTACAAGCAATGATAACCGCAGCAGTTGCTTAAGCTGTGGCTAATAAATTCAAGGAGCCGAGTATTGTTCGGTCCAAAACTCATTTAAAGTCCCTATCTCATTTGCATACACTGAAGAAGGACGAGTCTCAACACTCGTCTAATCAGAGAAGTGAACCATAGAGGCAGGTTGTCCTCGAACAAACTCCCCGGTACACCAAGGGTTGTACCTATAAATACTTCGTCTCCTGTAAACCGAGGGATTTCACAGGAGAAAAGGGAGCAATCGACTGCATGAAATGGTTAGATGAAATGGAGACTGTGATAGACATCAGTGGATGTGCTAAGGAAGACATAGTAAAGTTTGTGTCTCAATCTTTTAAGGGCGATGCCCTCACTTGGTGGAAAGCATTGGTGCAATCCACTGGAAAGGTTCCTTTGTATAACCTTTCATGGAACAAATTTGTTGATCTGGTGAAGGACACATACTGTCCCCAACATGAAGTTGAGAGGATTGAAACTGACTTCCTCACCTTGGTGATAAAGGACTTGGATTGTAGGTCCTATGTGACCAGTTTCAACTCGATGTCAAGACTTGTACAGTATTTGGTCACTCCTGAACCCAAATGCATTGCGCGTTTCATCGGTGGTCTAGCCCCTGAAGTAAAAGGAAATGTCAAGGCTTCTAAGCCTGCTACCTATAGATCCGCTGTGGATCTATCTTTGTCCCTTACTCTTGATGTCGTGAGGAGTAGGGCAAAGAAAGCTACCGATAACGGGAAGAGGAAGAGGGAGGAAGACAAGTCTCCTCAACCGAATAAGAAGGGCAAAGGGAACTCTGGTTCCAAGAAAGGGCAGTCCAGTGACAAACCCAGGTGCAAAACTTGCAACAAAAGGAACTTTGGAAAGTCTAACCAAGACCCACAAGCCAAACCATGTGGGATTTGCAAGAAGAAAGGGCACAAGTCTGTGGTGTGCCGAAACAT
The DNA here is from genome assembly GCA_030545235.1 of Helianthus tuberosus. Classification (NCBI taxonomy): domain Eukaryota; kingdom Viridiplantae; phylum Streptophyta; class Magnoliopsida; order Asterales; family Asteraceae; genus Helianthus; species Helianthus tuberosus. Next base: position 139,840,666 of record CM060376.1, on the reverse strand, counting down.
CAAGGATGCAACCTGTTACGGTTGCAATGAAAAGGGGCACATCAATACTAATTTCCCCAAGAATGCTAAGAAGCCCGAGGAGGCGAAGAAAACGAATGCGAGAGTTTTTCAGATGAATGCTAGGGAAGCGGTGAACGACGAGAACGTCATAACAGGTACGTTCCTCATTAATAATAACTATGCTAGAGTCTTATTTGATTCCGGTGCTGATAAGTCTTTCGTAGACCATAAGTTTTATAAGTTATTGAATTTGACTATTAAGACTCTAGACATAAAATATGAGGTAGAGCTTGTTGATGGTACCTTAGAAACAACTTCAACTCTTCTTGATGGATGCTTTATATCCATTAAGAATCATTCTATCCCGCTATCCCTCTTGCCAATGAAATTGGCTGGGTTTGATATAGTTTTAGGCATGGATTGGTTGTAGCATAACCAAGCCCAAATTGCCTGTGATAAAAAGCTAGTTATTATCAAAACCCCTTCTGGTGAATCCGTCACTATTCAAGGAGATACCCAATATGGTTTGCCCAACAATGTGTCTATTCTCAAGGTGTCACAGTGTCTGAAGAGCGGATGTGTCATCTACATGGCACAATTGACTGTGAATGACCCGAAGCCTAAGATCGAAGATATTCCAATTATTTCTGAGTATCCTGATGTCTTTCCTGATGAATTACCTGGATTACCTCCTGAGAGGCAAGTAGAGTTCAGGATAGACATTCTACCAGGGTCTGCACCTATTGCACGAGCTCCTTATCGTCTAGCGCCTACTGAAATGAAAGAACTCAGGACTCAATTGGATGACTTACTGGAAAAAGGTTTCATACAACCCAGCTCTTCGCCTTGGGGAGCTCCAATATTGTTTGTGAAGAAGAAGGATGGATCAATGCGCTTATGCATTGATTATCGTGAGTTAAATAAGGTAACGATCAAGAATCGTTATCCTCTGCCCAGGATCGATGACTTATTCGACCAACTCCAAGGGGCAAGCTATTTCTCGAAGATTGATTTAAGATCTGGGTATCATCAACTCAAGGTTAGAACCGAAGATGTACCTAAGACAGTGTTCAGGATGAGGTATGGACATTACGAGTTTTTAGTGATGCATTTCGGGCTCACTAATGCGCCAGCAGCATTCATGGATCTCATGAATAGAGTATGTAAACCATACTTAGATAAGTTTGTTATCGTCTTCATAAATGACATACTTATCTATTCTCGTAGCCAAGTTGATCACGAGAAGCACCTTCGATGTATCTTAGGATTGCTTCGACGGGAGAAGCTGTATGCTAAATTCTCCAAGTGCGAGTTCTGGCTTCGTGAAGTCCAATTCCTTGGACATGTTGTTAGTGAGCATGGCATCCAAGTAGATCCCGCCAAGATAGAAGCCATTATGAATTGGGAAGCACCAAAGACACCAACCGAAATCCGTAGTTTTCTGGGATTAGCTGGTTACTATAGGAGATTTATTGAAAACTTCTCAAGGATAGCTGCACCATTGACTTCTTTGACCCGCAAGAATGTAAAATTTGATTGGGGTCCAAAACAACAAGAATCTTTTGAGATTCTTAAACAGAAATTAAGCAACACTCCAGTATTGTCATTACCTGAAGGAGTTGAAGAGTTTGTTGTATACTGTGATGCTTCACACACCGATATGGGTTATGTACTTATGCAGCGAGGCAAGGTGATTGCCTATGCATCACAACAACTAAAAGTGCATGAAAAGAATTACACCACCCATGACTTGGAGTTGGGTGCCGTTGTATTCGCGCTTAAATTATGGAGACATTATTTGTATGGAACTAAATGTGTGATCTATTCGGATTACAAAAGTCTCCAACACTTATTCAATCAAAAGGATCTCAATATGAGACAACGCCGATGGATGGAAACTCTAAACGATTATGATTGCGAAATTCGCTACCATCCAGGTAAAGCGAATGTGGTCGCTGATGCTCTAAGCCGAAAGGAAAGAGTTAAACCTATCAGAATCAATGCCAAGAGCATTGAACTGAAGAATAGATTGAATGAAAGGCTATTAGCTGCACAGAAAGAAACTATCTTGGAAGCTAACCTTTCAAATGAAAAGTTAGGTGTAACTGCTGAACAGTTAACACCAGGAAAGGATGGAATCCTCAGACTGAATGGAAGAATTTGGGTTCCTATTCATAGAGGACTTCGTAATATAATCCTCCAGGAAGCTCACAACTCCAAATACTCAGTTCACCCTGAGATGACAAAATGTATCAGGATTTGAAAGCTAATTATTGGTGGATAGGTTTGAAGAAATCTATTGCCACACATGTAGCTAAGTGCCTGACTTGTGCTCAGATTAAAGCTGAACATCAAAAGCCATCGGGTCTGCTACAATAGCCAGAACTTCCCACATGGAAGTGGGAGATGGTAACCATGGATTTTATAACCAAGTTACCTAAAACAAGGCACGGAAATGATACCATATGGGTTATAGTTGATAGACTGACTAAGTTAGCACATTTCTTACCCATCAAGGAGACTCATAGCTACGACAAGTTAGCTCAATTGTACGTGGATAAGATTGTATCTCTCCACGGAGTGCCGGTATCTATTATTTCTGATAGAGATACTAGATACACCTCTCACTTTTGGAAAAATTTCCAACAATCTTTAGGCACTCGTTTGAATTTTAGTACTGCTTACCATGATGGGTAAAGTGAGCGTACAATTCAAACTTTGGAAGATATGCTTCGTGCATGTGTTATTAATTTGGGAGGCAGTTGGGATGACCACCTACCCTTGATCGAGTTCTCCTATAACAATAGCTACCATACGAGCATTCAGGCTGCGCCTTTTGAGGCATTGTATGGAAGCAAATGCAGAACGCCTGTTTGTTGGGCGGAAGTAGGAGAAGCTCAATTGTCAGGACCTGATATAGTCCTTGAAACAATGGACAAGATTGTCCAGATTCGTGATCGCCTGAAAGCTGCCAGAGATAGGTAGAAAAGTTATGCTGATAAGAGGCGAAAACCTCTAAAGTTTGAGGTTGGCGATAAAGTCTTACTAAAAGTATCACCCTGGAAAGGTGTGATGCGTTTTGGTAAGAAGGGCAAGCTAAGCCCTAGGTATATTAGACCATTCGAGATTATCGAATGTGTCGGCAGTGTAGCTTATAAGCTAAACTTGCCTGAGGAGCTCAGTGGAATTCATAATGTGTTCCACATTTGTAATCTCAAGAAATGTCTAGCTGATGAGTCGCTAGCTATGTCTCATAAAGACGTATAGATTGATGAAAGCCTGAGGTTTGTTGAAAGACCTATATCGATCGAGGATCGTCAGGTTAAAAAGCTCCGAAGGAAGCATGTGCCTATAGTAAAGGTCAAATGGGATGCCCGTAGAGGTCCCGAATATACGTGGGAAGTCGAGTCCATTATGCGACAGAAGTACCCTCAGTTATTCCAGTAAATCTCGGGGTCGAGATTTCTTTTAAGGGGGTGAGGATGTAACACCACGTAAAAACATGTCCAATTATATAAAGACACGTGTCATAAACTCTAAATATGTGAAAGATTGAGTTTAAAGGACTAAAGGTGACAAATGGCGAAAATATGTATGCGAAGGGACTAAAAGTGTCAACATGCCAAACTTGTGCCTCTGATTCACCGTACACTAAGAATATATTCTTAAACGAGTGATTAATTGGATATAAGAAGCCGTTTGTGAAAATAATCGGAAGATTATAAAATTACAGGGGTTAAACGTGTCAATATGTTAATTCTTACCTCTGAGTGACCTTTTAACGAACCCGAGGCTTCGAAATATTCAAATATACTCTCAAGAATAAGCGGTATAAATTTCATGTGGTTTCGAGATCGTTAAGCAAGTTTTCAAGACTTTGGGTGAAAAGCGTCAATATGATGAAACTTGCATTTATAGTGATATTTAACGAAACCGAGCCTAACAAAGTTTGATTATACTTCCTTGAGCCTCTACAAATTAACTACATGGGCCTTGTATGTCAAAAATGAGGTTGTATAACATTTTAAATGGCCAGGGACTGAATCTGTCAAGTTTGAAACATTTTTAACCTGAACAACCGGTTTACGCGGGGCGTGTAAGCTCCCTTTTGATCCTACGCGGGCCGCGTAGAAGTCCCCAGCGCAGAAAAAGTTGGACAGATGCGAGTTTCAGCTGCAGAATCGACTTTAACCTCTTTCAATCGATACCAGGGGCTGTTGGACAGATTAGTAATACTACTAGGACACCTGGGGTGATCCTAGATACATCCAAAACAGCCGCAAACATCTGAGTGCATGGCAAATTGCTATATAAAACACTCTAGTTCATTGTTCATATGCACACTTGTTTGCAACAATTCAAAAACTCATCTCTGGAGCTAGCAAGCATTAGGAGAAGACTTAGAAGTGTAGAAAAGATAGCAAGGACCTTAAATAAGTGTCTTAATCCCTGCTTAGTCCATTTTATTTGCTTAAAAACCGAAAAGTCAAACATATCATAATTAAGCTTTGACTTTCAGTTTAATCATAAATGGTCCAGCCACTGACCGAAATGAAAGTGGTTATGGAACCATATTAAGGTAGGTGATTAACCCTTAAAAGGGCACCTCCTAATTATTTCGTTTGACTAGTTAATTGTCGGGTCAAACTTGTCACACCCCCAAAATCCACATGCGGAGTATCACCGCTTGGAGGCATGACTGACCAGGATCAAGCCACCAATCATATTGAACATTGTAAGTAATAGATAAAATTCAACCACACAATATGAAATGTGTTCAATACAAACACATAGTTAAAGTATTCAGCGGAAGCATAAATATAAAAACCCCAAACATAAGTAATAAGTTTATAAAGTGTAAATGTTTAACATGGATTCAACGGTCCACGTTCCCACAACGATTTCGCCTCCCGTGCAAGCTCCATGAATACCTAACGACCTGCAAGGCATGTAACAACAAGTCAACAACAAAGTTGAGCGAGTTCACGGTTGATTGTTCAGTTATTGAGTTCGTTTCTAAAATAGTAAGTTTGTTTCATAATCATGTGTTAACCAGTATCCTTGTTTCCCAAACCTTGTTATGATATATTGGTGGGGGCTTCCCATGTGCGTTAAGTGGGGGCTTCCCGTGTGCGTTAAGTGGGGGCTTCCCATGTGCGTTACCAGACCGTACCATATCGACTACTACGAAAATAAGTTGTGCCCTAAGTCAATGTCTATCATCATTGACCCTTTTGTTGGGTTTTTCACATGTTTATCAAAGTATTTTATCCATATAAAATAAAAACGCAGCGGAAATAATTATTTAAAACATGTTACTTACAAGATATAAAAACCATTTTATATGTAAAACCCAATCTCGGATCCATATACGAACATGCATGCTATCAAAATGAAACACAACCATAGAGTGTTTAGAATACTACATTCCAAGGAGTAAATGATATGAAGATGATGATGCTTCTTGAATAGTTGCCTTCAAGTGTAGAAGACCTCAAGCTTGTATACCCCAAGCCTTCCAACAAACACCTTGTGTTTAGCTAGGATTTTACACTTATGAACTCACTAGAAAAATCCCTCTTGGAACCAACTCTTGGCCGAAAATTATCAAGGGAAGTTATGGAGTTCTTGCACTTGATATATCAACTTGAAAGACCCTTCTTGATCAACCACACCATGGTCGAAAATTAGAGATAGTATTACAAGTTCTTCACTTGAAATTATCTCCTCATTTGGCTCTTATCTTGGCCGATTTTTTAGAGAGAGTTCTCTATGTCTTTCAAGTTCATTCAAGTGTTGCACCTTCTTGTATTTGACATCTTGGTATTTATAGAACCATGAGAGAGAATTGCCACCCATCTTGACCAATCATGTGGCCACTTACACATGCATTTGCATGTAATGCTATTGGACAAAATTGCTTGGGAAGATCACCCAATCACAACCCATCTAACTTGTAAGACATGAATGTAGTGTGATTGGACCAACAATTTTGGGAAGACCCCATGGGGGGGGGGATGGCGGCCTTGTCTTTTTATTTAAAAAAAATCAAATTTTCTTTTAAATAATATAAGTCTTGTATTTTATAACTTTTATAAAATATAACATCATATGTTCACAAGACTTTATGAAACTTTTATTAAGTTATTTAACCCATTAAATAACAAAATAAAGTACTCTCTCAAAATAAATTATCCATATAATTTATTGGTTTGTCAAGTGCATTTATTTAGAAAACCAATTTCTAAATACTCTAAGTGTTAATATTTATTTGTTTGATCATATCACAAATAAATAATATAAGTGTTTGTCTAGCTTGTTATTGGGTATGACTAGACTTGGATCATAACGTACTAGCCACATCAATTTAATATGTGTCTTGGGCATACAAAGTCCAACAATCTCCTACTTGCACAAGATACATAGAAGATTGATGCAAGCAGTAAATGACGCCTAACTACGGTTTACTACCCCCAATACGTATGACTATATTTGCCATTCAATAACATCATCCCCTTCAAGTCCCTTACTTGAACATGATTTAGGTGAATCTATCATTTATCCTTTCGTTACAGATGTCATGTCAAATCCAGAGACATAGAGTGATCAATCTCTGTTGATTTAACTTTAGCAGGCCTTAGACATCTTACTCTCAACGAACAAGAGGAACAAATCCCATCTTGACTACATACGTCTCTCACAATCACCTTGTACCACACCTGAGCTTAGCCTTATGTACTGACATATTACTGACAGCGAAGAAATAAGTCAAGGTACAATATTTGGTGAATATCAAGACCTAATATGTATCTCAGGTCTGAGGATACTATGATATTCTCCTTTACTCAAATTTACTTATGATCAATCACAAATGATTCCATGCAGTAATATTCGAGAGCGAGTCAGTCCAATATTTGTATCCCACAAACATCTATGAACTTTAGCAGCAACACTTTGCTCTATATTCATACTTAATGAATATCCACCAATCCAAGTTCATAATTGTTGGTGCATGAGATGTCTGTTGACTACGTTTGCATTAAGTCTTAGGTCAAGATAGGATAGATTGGAGTTTGAGAGTCAAATTAGGGTTTAGTAATGTAATTTCGCTCATGTGTACATGTTTAGATAGGAGATTTCGCTCATTAGGTCATAGGATTTCGCTCATAAGGTTCCAGGTGGTTTCGCTGATTTGAACACATGGGATTTCGCTCATAGGACAGCCATATGAGGGAAATCAGACACACTATATATATCTCCATGTGTGATTCTCATTTGTAACTTGGAGCGAAACCTGTCCATGCTTGTTGTAACGAAACTCTGTCAAATTGCATTCAGAAAGCATAAATAGAGAAGGAATTGAAGAGGAAAAGCTGTTGTTACTTTGTGTACATTGATTCCACCTTTATACGCAAAGATGAACGTTCTCTACTGACTATTTAGGGTCTAAACCGGTCCAACAAGTGGTATCAGAGCTCAGGACGAGGAGTTCATACTACTACAGCTTGATTCTACCAGATTCTCTTACTTCTACTCACTTTCTCTCATATTTTTTCGATTTGAACTGGTTCCTACGGTTGAAATGGCCTGAATTTTGAATATAACGTGTGAAATATAGTAATAACAAACCCTAGAAAGAATCAGGTTAAAATACGGCTTAAGATTGGTGAAAATTGGTTAAAAACTGGGTTTCGCTTTTACGGACATCGAGTGATTTCGCTCATAGTGCTTGATTTCGCGCTTAAGGACATAATCTGCTGATTTCGCTCATTGATACAATTAGATTTCGCTCTTAGGGTCACATACAACCTGATTTCGCTTATCAGTCATTCAGACTGATTTCGCTTTTGTGACATTACCTAATTTCGTTTATACAGACATATACTGATTTCGCTTATTTGTCAGCTACTGATTTCGCTTATTGTGACAAATTGGTGATTTTGCTTATTTGTTGTTTTCCAAAATTTCGAAAATTTTTCTAAGTGTTTGCTGATTTTGCAGGTACATTCAAAATGGATGACATATTCTTGAACCCGTTTAGCGACATGTACGCATTTGCTGGAAATTCGGGAGACGATTCATCTACAAGCAACAATAATGAGAATCCGCCGAATACGAAGAAAAAGTTAACGGAAGCTTGGGAATCTGAAAGTGCCTTTGGAACTTTCAATAAACCTCCAAAGCTAATGGCTATCGAGGAATATAGTCGGTGGTCAAGAAAGTTTGAAGACTGGTTGATGGCATTTGCATTTCCTAGCTAGAAGAGTCTGAAAAACGGCTATGAACATGGAAACAAAAATGGTGAAACTTTAACATCAGCTGAGGAGATTGAATCATTTGTGGCTGAGCAAAAATGTGTGGCATTGTTATTTCAGTCTGTTCGGGAGGACATAATCTCATTGATCGATTATTCAAATGCAAAAGATCTCTGGAAGAAGCTAGAAACAAAATGTTTAGGAAGTTAAGAAATTGTGAAAAACAAAAGAAAACTTCTTAGAAAAGAGTTTGATCTGTTTGGATGTTTAAAGAACGAGCCAGTTTGTAAAATGATAGAAAGGTTTGGTCATCTGAAGCTGGAATTAGCAAGACATGATATCAGATATCCTGAGGATGAGCTTATAGACAAATTGTTCGATTCGTTGCCAGACGAGATGGATTGGAGATATTATGCGTTGATGCTGAAGAATACCATCAAGGATCCAGAAAAGTTGACTTTAGATTTGTTGATTGAGAAACTCGAGAGTCATGAGCTGGAACTAAAGAAGACATTCAAAGTCAATCACTCATCTTATCAACAGAATTTGGATTTGTATTATCCAAAGAGCATGATGCCAAAAGCAACTTCTCCCAAAACTGCTTTTTCTGCTGAGAATGTGTCCACAGCAAGCAAAGAAAGTCAAAGTGGTCAAAACAGTGGAAATCACAGTGGTTATCACAGTGGATCTTCATCATCTGCAAGTCATTCTGATGCAAAGAATCGTTTTCAATGTAACATCGCAATAGACTTAAAGAATGCTCAGAATTTTGACGAGGAGTCTGCTAAACAACAGATGATTTTCTTAGCATCTGTGTTGGAATCGTATAAAGGGTTAGTAGCAGGGAAGATAGGCAACACCAACCTAACGAAAGAGGACTATGATCAAATAGATCCTGAAGATATGGAATTAATCGACATTTGTTGGTGCATGGCCAGTGCTGTTCGTCGAGCACAACGTTTCATGGAAATAACCGGCAGGAAGACAATTGGTGGTCCATCTACCAAGCTGGGGTTTGATAAGTCCAAGCTGACGTGCTTCAAGTGTAAGCAGAAAGGTCACTTCAAGCGAGAATGCAGAAACGCATATGCTGATGAGTCGGAGAACCCATTCAGAGAAGATTACTACAAGAAGGCAATTTATCACCAGAATAAATCTGAGCCGCCTAGATTGAAGCAGGTTGAAGACAACAAAGAGAAATCTAGAGCTCTTGCGGTGATTTATAATGATGAGGGTTATGATTGGAGTCAAGAGGTTCTACCGGAGGAAGATGCGGTTGGTTACGCATTCATGGAGAAAAACGAACCTATTCCGTGGAAAGACAACAGGACTGAAGAGCAGAAATATAGATACAGAAAAATGCTGGCTGAAAACAGAATAATTAGAATATCTGGTATCTATTTGGAAGCAAAGAGAGCGAGAAGATGGGATCCGGACAGGGAGTGTTATCTTGATCCATATGGAAATATTGCAGTTGATGACAAAACTCTTGATCTGGAAGCCATAATCAAGGAGTTCAAAGATGAGGATGATTATTGGCAGAATAAATGGTGGGGAACTGGAGACGAGAAAGAGAAAGAAGAGAAAGAGAAAAGAGAGAAAGAGAAGAAGGAGAAAGAAGAGAACGAGAAGTCAAAGAAAATTGATACTGGGGTTATTGACACAACACAGGAGTTAACTGCTGAAAACCTCGGAAAAATGGCTGACAAAGTGCTGGCTGCTAAGGCACTTGAGGTAGACTCTAACTCCGTGTCTGAGTCAAAAAGCCAGGTCAGTTCAAACTTGTCAATAAATGTGTCAGGTAAGAAAATTGATGGAAATGTTGATTGCAAAAATTGCATCAAAGAATGCAAATTTTGTAATACAGTCACGTATCTCAACGGTAAGAAAGTTGAAGATCTGACAGCAAAAGTCAGAAGTGTTGAGAATCAAATTCTTGATCGTGACAAAAGAGTTAAAGCTTCAACTGAACAGATAAAAGAATTAACTAACCAAATTGAAAATGATAAAATTGATCATGAAAGAGTTAAAAAGGAAAATGAAAAGTTAATTCTTGAAAACCGTCAGATTTCTGAGAAGTTTGAAAAACTCAAAAGCACAATGAAAGATAATGATGATCGAAATGGTAAAACTTATAAAGAAAACGTTCAACTAAAAGCAGTGCTTAGAGTAAAAAAAGAATCAATCAACCAACAACTGGATGAAATCGCTAAACTGAAACTTAAATTTCAAGAGGCTGAAATTGAAAATGAGCGAATCCAGTTGAAGCATAACAGTTACAGCTCCGCAAGCTTTGTTTTGCAACACATTGTTCCCAAACCCATCGGGAAATACAAAGCTGGCGAAGATGTTTATTCTGATGGAACCGGGGTGGGTTTTCATAGAGTTCCACCACCGATTTTGGATAATTACACGAAAAAGCAATCAGGGTTGGTTGAAATTGAAGAAGAAAGTGAAATGAATCTTCTGGATTCAATTGATGTCACGTTCACATCTTCCAATGATGATAGTGTCCAAAATGATATTGTAAAAGGTGTTGAAAATGTGCTAAAAACGGATAGTGACACTACTGAGGAAGATGGGTGTTTCTTGGACAACTACATTCCGAAACAAAAATCCAAGAACAACTTAAATGAAGAATCAAATCTTGTCATGTACAGGATGTTGGGTTCAGATAAGTTGTTTTCGGATTCTGAGTTTCCGATTGAGAATGTTAATATGAACAAATTGACAAATGTTTTCAAGTTGGTCGAAGTTGAATTGTCAGAAGTGAATAATGTGAGTCAAACAAAGAGAAAAATGAGTTTTGAGAAAGATAAATCATACTACAAGAAATCTGTTAATTCATCATGTTTTTATAATAACAATCGAAATAACTGGTCGGGTGGTTATCAGGGTGGTAGGAATTATCAGAAAAGAAATGTTCCAAACAAGAGGTTTGCTGAAAAGAAAAAGTTTGTGAACAGTTCGAGTTCACTTGCTGATGAAGAGAAAGAGATTTTTTCAAAATCGAATGAAGAGTTCTTTGAGAAAAGAGCTTCACAGTCTCAGTCTGAAGGCACAAGTCGAGTTGTTGATACTTGAACATGTTTCAGATGTAATCAAGTTGGTCACATTGCATGAAAGTGTACCAATGTGAAACCTAAGACTGAAACTGTGAAGATTCAAAAGAAGAAAGTTGACGAAAAGGGTAAAGCACCAATGGTTGTTGAGAAAAAGAGTGTGAAAAATGACAACACCAAAGTGAAAAATGAACCCGTAAAGAAAGTGGAACTAAAAATGACAAATTTTACAAGCGGGTTGCATTATCTCAACAAGTTTGGAAACCAAAAAGTGAGAAAAAGATTTCACCTTCTGAGGATTCAATTCCAATTGATTATGATGCAAATTTTCCACCTTTGAAGGCTGAAAACTTCAAAATTCAAATTGCGAGAGTCAAGGTTATACCCAAGGCTGATGAGGCCTGGGTGGACTCCATGTTCGACTAAACAGTTTGAATTGCCGGAGCTTCCTTGATCGCGAAGCATGAATCGGCATCTTTATTAAAGTTTAAGTCAAAGTTTGTTATGTGCAGGAACTTCCAAAACTTGTATCCAGATGGATCATGGATAGTGGAGCTTCAAGACATATGACAGGGAAGACTGCGTTGCTGTATGATGTGAGAAATATCAATGGTGGTTACGTAGGTTTTGCGGGTAATCAAGGAGGAAGGATTATAGGTGAAGGAAAGTTATCCAACGGGATTGTGACGTTTGAAAGAGTTAATTACATTGCTGAGCTGGAGAACAATCTGTTGAGTATCTCCCAGATCTGTGACATGATGTATACTACTCACTTCACTGATAAAGAATGTTTGATCTTGAAACCGGGATTTGTAATACCTGAGGAATGGATTATCATGAGGGCACCGAGAGTTAATGATCTGTACGTGTTGGACATGAGCGTAGCTACTACAACTACGGGTCAAGCTCATTATTTTGTGTCCAGAGCAACTGAGAAAGAATCGAGATTGTGGCACCGTAAGATGGGGCATATTCACTTAAGGAAGATGAATCACTTGGTGCACAACGATTTGGTTACAGGAGTTCAAGTCAAAGGTTTTCATCTGGAAGGGGAGTGCATTAGCTGTGTCAAAGGCAAGCAGAAGAAAAAGTCACACCCTACAAAGCAAGTCAATTCAGTTTCGAGACCTCTGGAAAGACTTCACATGGATTTGTTTGGTCCTGTGAATGTCAAAAGTATTACAGGAGATTACTACTGTTTGGTCATTACTGATGATTATTCCAGATTTTCGTGGGTTTCTTTCTTGAAAACGAAAGACGAAACGTTTGACAGTTTAATGGCGTTGTTCAAGAAAATTGAGAATCTGTACCAAAGGCGTATCAAAAGAATTCGTAGTGACAATGGTACTGAATTCAAGAACAGCAAGATGGAAGAATTTTGTGATGAAATAGGTATATTGCATGAATTTAGTGCTCCGTACACTCCGCAGCAGAATGGAGTCGCAAAACGCAAAAATCAGACACTAATCGAGACGGCTAGAACTATGCTCGCAGATTCAAAGTTACCGATAAATTTTTGGGCTGAAGCTGTTTCCGCCGCATGCTATACGCTCAACAGGGTTCTCACTGTCAAGAAGTTCAACAAAACATGCTTTGAGCTTATCAATAACCGCAAACCGAATTTGAAGTATCTAGAACCGTTCGGGTCACCCTGTACTGTTATAGAGCCTTATGGAAAGTTTGGTCCAAAGTGCATTGAGGGAATATTTGTTGGTTATGCAAATCCGATGCGACGTGTTTTCGTTCCAAGTGAGAAGCGGATTATTGAAGCTGGAAATGTTGAATGTCAAGATTATACTATGCCGCCGCAGAATCCTGGAGATTCATGGCGTTATCATTATGACAAACTGTGGGATTCGTTTGACATGAGAGAAGAATCAGAGGATGATGAAGATTTCTTTGATGAGTTGGATATTTTGCGCGAATACGAGTCACAGCAAAGGTTCCCAGCTGAGTATTCTAGGCGACCATGGGAAACTTCAAATGACGATGAAGCAGGTCCGAGTAATGCTGGTGAACATGATGATGTCCAACAGAATGAAGTTGCTCAGGATAATCAGTCAGATCAGAATGATAATCAAGAAGCTGAAAACATGCCAGTCTTTGATTATGGTGATTCAGATTCTGAGGGGGAGCAAATTCAGATTTCAAGTCAAACAAACCAAGTCGGTTAACAAGATGTAGATCAGAATGTTACTAATCTGGAGGGCAATGTAGATGTTCCAAGCGAAGTGATGCCGCGAACTCTTTCATATCATCCAGAGGAATTGATCATTGGAGAATTGCAGACAGGCGTTCGCACTCGAAGACAGATTGATAAAGGGCTTACATGTTTTTATACAACAGTTGCTCCTTTGCAAACTGAATTCTCATTGAGTTGTTTTATCTCGCAGGTTGAACCAAGAACTTACAAAGAGGCGCTTACAGAAGATTCTTGGGTCAATGCAATGCAGGAGGAATTGAGTCAATTCGAGAAATTAGGAGTGTGGAAGTTAGTGGATTTACTTGATGGCCAAAGGAAGATTAACACCAAGTGGGTGTTTAAATGCAAGAGAGATGATAGAGGAGTTGTGGTTCGTAACAAAGCTCGACTCGTTGTCCAGGGTTTCTGTCAGCAGGAGGGTATAGATTTCATTGAAGTGTATGCTCCAGTTGCTCAACTAGAAGCGATCAGAATCTTCCTAGCATTTGCATCTTGGAAAAACTTCAAAGTATATCAGCTAGATGTAAAATCGGTGTTTCTTTATGGGAAGGTCAAAGATGAGGTTTATGTCGGTCAGCCACCGGGCTTTACCGATCCAATCCACAAAAACAAGGTCTACTTATTGGACAAAGCGCTGTATGGTTTACACCAGGCCCCGAGAGCTTGGTACGAGACTTTGTCTCAACACCTACTAGCCAACAAGTTTATACGTGGAAAAGTGGATGCCACTCTCTTCACTAAAGAGGTCGACGGTCATCTTCTGATAGTTCAGATTTATGTGGACGATATAATTTTTGGGTCAACGAATGAAAGTCTGTGCAACGATTTTGAATCAGTGATGAAGCAAAAATTCGAAATGTCATCAATGGGGGAGATGAAATTCTTTCTGGGTCTACAAGTTGAACAACTACCTGAGGGAAGTTTCATTCATCAGACGAAGTACGTTCATGATATTCTAGAGAAATTTGGGATGTCAAGTTCTACTCCAGCTGCTACCCCACTTGCAACAAATCATGGGATTCACCCAGATCTCACCGGAGACAGGGCTGATGAAACGTTCTACCGATCCATGATAGGTTCATTGATGTACTTAACTGCTTCACGTCCTGATATCATGTACCCAACGTGCCTCGCAGCAAGATATCAATCTAACCCGAGAGCTTCGCACATGATCATTGTCAAGAGGATATTGCGCTACCTGAAAGGAACTCCTTCATTGGGGTTGTGGTATCCTAGGAAAGGCGATTTTACGCTCGAAGGGTATTCCGATTCGGATTTCGGATGCTGCAAAGTCAATTCAAAATCAACAACTGCAGGATGCCAGTTCTTTGGACCTAGATTGGTTACCTGGCAGTGTAAGAAACAAACGTCTGTGGCGCTATCTACATGTGAAGCGGAGTACGTTTCTGCTAGCAGTTGCTGCTCTCAGATCCTGTGGATACAGCAACAGATGCGCGACTACGGTTTGCAGTTTCTTAACACACCTCTTTTTGTTGATAATGAGGCAGCTATAAATATAACAAAGAATCCAGTACATCACGCTAAAACTAAACACATAGAAATTCGTCATCACTTTATTCGTGATTGTTTCGAGAAAACGTTGATACGAATTGAGAAAATCCACACTGACGAACAGAAAGCTGATTTATATACCAAAGCTTTTGATAAAAATCGGTTTAAATATTTGTTAAAACTGAATGGTATGAAGCTTCTTTCGGTGTCGGATGGAATTATCGGCGTTGATGAGAGTACTGTTGCGGATGAAGACGAAAAATAATCTGCAATGGTTTGTCGATTTTTTTACTTGTTTTGGTATTTAGGGGGAGTAGATAGATGTATATAGATATATTTTCAGAAAATACAAAAAACAGTAAAAAATGCAAAAATACAAAAACAATATAAAATCTGAAAAAGAGCTTGTGTATATAGGGAAAATGATAGTACATCGGCTAGACAATTACAGTATGCTAAAGATTTGTAAAGTTTAAATGAGTTAAACAGTCTCACTAATGATGTGTCGATAGGTTTTCGCACATTTAGTAGATTTATTCGGGATATAAACCTAAAATTTCAAACTTGTGAAATTCGTGGGGAACACTACTTGGATATATAGGTAACCCCTGAAATCTCGTTTGAAAGGTCTCGTATTCTGATATACTAGGTTTTTATACTCAATGATGTCTGGGGTATTATTCCGGGACTTCTGCTGAATGGAAGTTCTGACCGAGTCCTTGGATAATACTTTCCACATATGCTTGAAACATAGCATAAACCCTCAACATGCAGATGAAACAATAAAATTGATAGTCGCTGCTGTTGTAGCTAAAATATCCTCTAAAGGGGACATACCGTAAAGTCGAAGCTGATATCTCTCTGCGTATACGAAAGTATCGACCTGAGATCCCTCGGCCCTCGCATTACCTAATTTATGTACGGATATCATTGTAGTATACTCACCTGTAAGACTGAATATTGGGATTCTGGATACGGGAGTATATTCAAGAGGTGGGACACATTAATGAGCTAAGTTCATAAAACATCTAAATCGTATCCTGAGTAATTTGAAATGTGTGTGAGAATTTAAGATGGATCAGTATATCGACAATCGAGGTGAATTGTTTAAGTCTGAGTATGAAATGAAGCTTAACGGTACTTGTAATTTGTCTGATAGCTGATATGATTCTCTGACACGCTCGCCAAAAATAAGTTTGTAAATAGTTTACTTTGTTTACTTTCTGCAATTTAAGTTTTCTGCATTTCATTTCTTAGTTTAGAACACTTTATAAAATCCAAAAAGATTTTATTTCTGCTTTATTTTTGACAAACCAAAGTAGAGAGTTGATTGTTGGATTCTAAAATGTTGAAGCAGATGCAGGAGATTCTGGACTGAAGAATGAGGAGAGCTTACTTTGATGGAGTTTGATTTATTGAAAAGTAAAAAACAAGTTCATTAACTTGATACTTGTTATTTTCAGAAAATGTGTAAATTGTTGTTTTTAAAATCAGTTTGATTCGTCAAATGATCAACCAAGGTCATTAAATTGAACTTGGTAGACTAATCGAGTGATCAGGGTCATTAACTTGGACCTGAATACTTGAGTGGATTTCTAAAACTGATTGAGTTTGTGATTTATTGTTGAAAAGATAGTTTGTAATGTTTGATGTTTGAGACACAGGTTTTGGACTTCATCATTCCCATGGAAGCTAAATGTCAAAGCTTGAACCAGATCAAGACCTCAGATTCTAGCATACTGAGAGGGGGAGTCTGTGAAAGGGGGAGTCTGGATCAACGATCAAAGGGAAGTCTGAAGATGAAGTCAGGACAAGATTGTGAACCTGTGAAGTTAGAGTTGTTTACGATGTGAAGACAGAGTTGGAGAAAAGACCAAGACTGAAGACTCGGAGCTGAAGACTTCGTCAACATCCAAGGGGGATTCTGTTGGTGCATGAGATGTCTGTTGACTACGTTTGCATTAAGTCTTAGGTCAAGATAGGATAGATTGGAGTTTGAGAGTCAAATTAGGGTTTAGTAATGTAATTTCGCTCATGTGTACATGTTTAGATAGGAGATTTCGCTCATTAGGTCATTGGATTTCGCTCATAAGGTTCCAGGTGGTTTCGCTGATTTGAACACATGGGATTTCGCTCATAGGACAGCCATATGAGCGAAATCAGACACACTATATATATCTCCATGTGTGATTCTCATTTGTAACTTGGAGCGAAACCTGTCCATGCTTGTTGTAACGAAACTCTGTCAAATTGCATTCAGAAAGCATAAATAGAGAAGGAATTGAAGAGGAAAAGCTGTTGTTACTTTGTGTACATTGATTCCGCCTTTATACGCAAAGATGAACGTTCTCTACTGACTATTTAGGGTCTAAACTGGTCCAACAATAATAGTCTTACATTCATATTTGTTCCCACATGTATGATTGACTACGGACATTTAGAATAAGCAACTTATTCACGGATTTAAACATGCTAATATGGAACATAACTCAAAATACCATAAAGAGTTATATTAACAATTGTTCCAATATCCAAATACAAAATAGATCAAATCCAATCACTAGAATATCGAAGTCCTAAGGCACAAGTATGACCCTTCATGCTTTGCCCGTTCAAGGAGCTTCGTGAGTGGATCCGCAATATTTTGATCAGTGTGAACTTTGCGAATACATATCTTTTCCTTTTTCAACTTCATCCCTTATGTAGTTAAAATTTCGCTCAATGTGCCTAGTCTTTCGATGTACACGAGGTTCCTTGATTTAAGCAATCGCACCTTCGTTATCATAAAGATCTCTAGGGGTTCTGAATGGTATGGACTACCCCTAGATCAGCAATAATTCAAGTGGCAACTTCATATGAATTATCTAAATCAATGAAGCGGCGATGTATTCTGATTCTGTAGTGGACAATGTTACCCTGATTGTGATTGAGAACCATCTCGATCATTTTTGGAAACTCGTAACCATGTAACCCTTTACAACGAATTCCGAAACTCGCATCCCTGTAACCCCTTACAACGAGTTCTTCTTTTTACCAGATCCATATATTAGAAATACATCCTTAGTCCTTCTAAGGTATTTCAATATATTTTTTAACAGTCACCCAATGACCTTTACTCGCTGGTATCTTCTCGTCATGCTTAAAGCGCATAACTTGTCCAGTCTAATGCATATCATTACATACATAATGAATCCTATAGTAGATGCATATGGGATTCCTTTCATTCTTTCCTGCTCATTCTTTGAGCTTGGACATTGAGACGCACTCAATATTGTCCCCTCTTTGAATAGGTACCAAACCTTTCATAGAGTTCTCAATCTTGAACCTTTTCAAGACTTTGTCAATGTATGCACTTTGGTATAAACCTATCTAGCGCCTTGACCTATCCTTATAGATCTTTATTCCTAAATATAGGCGTCTTCACCAAAATCCTTAATGGAAAAACAACTTCCAAGCCAGTTTTTACACCTTCCATGGTTGGAATGTCATTCCCAAATAGTAGAATGTCATCGACATACAGTACTAAGAAAGTGATGATGCTCCCACTAGCTTTCTTATACACACAAGCTTCATCGTGATTCCAACTTCTAGATGCTTGTTTCAATCCATAGATTGATTCCTTTAACTTGCATACTTTGTTAGGATGTTTTGGATCGACAAAACCTTCAGGCTGAACTATATAGATATCATCCTTAAGATATCTATTAAGGAAAGCCGTCTTGACATCCATTTGCCAAATCTCATAATCATATTATGTAGGTATGGCAAATATTATCCTTATTGACTTTAGCATCGCCACAGGCGAAAAGGTCTCATCATAATCAATCCCTTGAGTTTGAGTGAAACCTTTTTGCTACAAGTCTTGGTTTGTAAGTATCCAAGTTACCATATATATCGGTTTTCTTCTTGAAAACCCACTTACTTCCAGCTACTTTGGAGTTAAGAGGTAACACAACCAATTCCCATACTTGGTTGTCATACATGGATGCATCTCTACGTTCATGGCTTCAAGCCACTTGTCATAATCGGATTTTGACATTGTATCATGGTATGTGGTTAATTCACCTGAATCTACTACGTAGCATCCATCCATGAAAAATCCATATCTTTCAGGTGGACTACTAATTCTACCAGATCTGTGAACGTTTTGTGTGTATTGATCAACCACTTGATCATTTTCAACAACCTCTTGTTGAGTGCTAGTATTAACCAAATGTGTATCGGCTTCTGGTTCTCGATCCTTATCAAGTTCCACTGTTCTACTAACTCCTTTCACAAGGAACTTAGATTTTAAAGCAACAAATACCTTTTGCTCTGTTGGATCATAGAAATATCCTATATCATCTTTAGGATATCCTACGAAGATACACTTAGTAGATCGTACTTCCAATTTATTTGGGGTGTATTGCTTCACATAAGCTTCACAACCCATACCTTTAAATATGATTAATGATGGAGCCCTTCCATTCCATATTTCGAAAGGTGTCATATCCACTTTCTTGGTTGGGGCCATACGGGCCTCGGAGAGCAAAGCATAACCCCAAATGATAGAGATGATGCGCTCCTAGCTATCATAGATCAAACTATATCCAAATAGAGTTCAATTCCTCCTCTATCGAAAAGAAGAACTTTGATTGAGTTGATTTTGTAATTCACCTTTTGAAGATTTTGAACTTTTCAAAACTTCATCTTTGTGTCAAGTACACATAACCACAACTACTATAGTTGTTGGTAAAATTAATGAAGTAACTTTCACCATTCCTAGTCATTGGCTTAAAAGGATCACATACATCCGAATGTATGATACCTAATAAATCTTTTGCCCTTTAGTTGGTACCACCAAAGGGTTTCTTGGTCATTTTACCTTGTAAACGAGATTCACATATATCAAATGAACCAATTTCATTTGTTTCCAAAAGACCATTCTTTTGAAATGTTTGTATGCGATTCTGTTTATATGACCAAGGCAATAATGCCAAAGATAGGTCTTACTCAAAACCATTTTGAGTTTCTTGGTGATAGCTTGGTACATTGAACTATCAAATGATTTATTATGAACCAATTCATAAATATCATTTGAAATCATAGCTTTAAAGTAAAACATGTCATTCATCGAACCATGAATTTCATTGTTTACAAACTTTAAATCAAAACCATATTGTCTTATTTCTTTTGAACATTTTGCAACAAATTTCAAACATGAGTTCCACATCCAGTATCTAATACCCATGTGTTAGAAGAATTAACATTAAGGCCAATATGTGTCATTAAGATTGTACCTAAGGTTTGCCTAGCATCCCTCTTGTTTTTCAACTCTTTGAGATAGGTTGGACAATTCCTATTTAAATGCCCTATCTCACCACACTCAAAGCATGGATTGTTCATGGCAACCTTTGCCTTCTTCTCTTTTGGTTTCGGTGGTTTCGCTTTAGTCTTTCTAATCATTTCCGTTTGAATTACCCGTTTCCATTTTCAACATTTGCTTTGGTGTCGGGGTGATGCCCTTTCTAGTTGCCACCCTCATTGATCGTTAGAATGGATAAAACCCTTTTATCCATATTGAGCCTTTCTAGGTGATCAATGTGGCTTTTCATCTTAAAGACATAAGATGAGACTGATTGGTTTTCCTCCATTCGACATGCTTGAAGCTCCCAAAGCGTTCTACCCTTGCATATTGTAGGAACATTTCCTTCAATCATGTCGTATGCCTATGATGTTCAAAACCCTTTTGAATTTCGGGAATCATAATTCCTAACATGAGACAACTTGCATAGTATCCTCAATATACTTAATCCAATCATTATAGGCATCCTTATCTTCCATAAGATGTTCATTGGGATTAGGATCGTTCAACACATAGGATATATTTTCTTACTTGAGAACGATTCTTATGTTTCGATATTAATCCATAAAGTGTTTTGATTGAAACGATCCCTTTTAAGGATTGTTTTTAGTGATAGGTTACGGACGGTTTGGGTAATATTGTTAGCGGCCATCTACAAAATTTAACAAGGTTCAATTTTAGTATTTTTGATATTATTATATTTTAATCATTAATACCCTTTTGTCTCTCATAGACAATTAATAATTAAAATCTAGAATCCAACGTTACATTTAAATATTGGTTAGGTGACCTTTATCCCTCTATTTAAATTAACAAGGTAGTCAACGTTTGACAATTGCAACTCTTTGCAACTTCTAGCCATATGGGATCGGTTAAACATCTTTATGTTTAGTTGGCATGTTTAATCCCATCAACACCTTTGTTCCCTATGCTTCGGTGACCCTAAGTTCATGGTTTCCAAATCAAGTCGTCCAACTTACACACACGTGCGAGTTTATACACATAAGTGGTTAGGTGACCTTTATCCCACAAACATGGTAAACCCACCTCGAATATACAAGTTCCCTCAAATATGGTTAGGTGACCTTTATCCCACAAAAGAGTTCCCAAGTGATTCGAGTGTTGTATAAAAGGATGGTGTTTGACTTGTTTTATAAAAGGGATTTTGAGTTTTCAAAATTCTAGTTTAGAAAACTTTATGTACCATACATTTGCATGCATTCAAATCCTTGGTACTTTTGTGAAAACAAATTTTTAAGGTTCTTTTCAATAAAACCCATTTTATTATAAAATCATTAATTTTTAATAACCTTTTATTAACCATTTTTAATGATCTTCTAAAGAACCAATTTTAAGCTTTTTGTTGATTATTAGTTTGTTAAGCATGCATATCCAAATATCATCAAACAACAAAATAAACAACCACACAAGCACAACACACATATCATTAGGTGCATAACCATAGCCAACTATTTTGACCACACTTGTTAGCCGAAACAAGTGTGTCAAAAGGTCCTTCCTAAAGGGTGAAAATGACACAAGCGATGTGTCGTTGAACTCCCACTTGATCCCGCATCCATATGCTTCAAGTCTCCATCTTGTGTTGTGATTTCTTCACATTCTTTGGGCTTCCAAATGTCTTTTACATTCAGGTCCAAACTCCTTTGGACTTCAAAATGTGTTTTGGTTATCGGGCTAAAATCCCGTTAAGAACTATGAAGTCCTTTTTTGGCCCGAAATTAGCCAAAACCAAAATCGCATTTTTGTGTGCATCTTCTTTTACAAAAAATATCCTAATACATTTTTCTAGTAAAATAAAATGCACCTAATCTATTTACTTACATACCAAATGAAAATAAATAAATTACATATTTCACAAATGGAAGAACAAAGATAATTAATTATTACAACCCATTGAAATAATCAAATATAAATCACAAACACAAATATTCAACATATTCACACAAGGTCATGGCTAGGTTATGAACACCAAAATATATATATCCACATATATAAAATTCAAGAAGCAAAATGGTTTCCTTTTTACAACCTACTTTTCGGTCAAGAATGAAAAAATCGAAAAAGTGGGTTTTTGTCCAAACAAACAAATCATCCAAATGACATAATTTTTCAAGATACTTTTATGCATGTATTAAAATAATCTTGAAAAACAAAAGGATAACCATATATAAAATTTCGGCCATAGGGTTTTAACCAAACCCGAAACCCGAAAATTTCATATCCTATGAAGCATGCACTCATATAAGCGGCTCTGATTCCACTGTTGGGTTTTTCACATGTTTATCAAAGTATTTTATCCATATAAAATAAAAACGCAGCATAAATAATTATTAAAAACATGTTACTTACAAGATATAAAAACCATTTTATATGTAAAACCCAATCTCGGATCCATATACGAACATGCATGCTATCAAAATGAAACACAACCATAGAGTGTTTAGAATACTACCTTCCAAGGAGTAAATGATATGAAGATGATGATGCTTCTTGAACAGTTTCCTTCAAGTGTAGAAGACCTCAAGCTTGTATACCCCAAGCCTTCCAACAAACACCTTGTGTTTAGCTAGGATTTTACACTTATGAACTCACTAGAAAAATCCCTCTTGGAACCAACTCTTGGCCGAAAATTATCAAGGGAAGTTATGGAGTTCTTACACTTGATATATCAACTTGAAAGACCCTTCTTGATCAACCACACCATGGCCGAAAATTAGAGATAGTATTACAAGTTCTTCACTTGAAATTATCTCCTCATTTGGCTCTTATCTTGGCCGATTTTTTAGAGAGAGTTCTCTAAGTCTTTCAAGTTCATTCAAGTGTTGCACCTTCTTGTATTTGACATCTTGGTATTTATAGAACCATGAGAGAGAATTGCCACCCATCTTGACCAATCATGTGGCCACTTACACATGCATTTGCATGTAATGCTATTGGACAAAATTGCTTGGGAAGATCACCCAATCACAACCCATCTAACTTGTAAGACATGCATGTAGTGTGATTGGACCGACAATTTTGGGAAGACCCCACGGGGGGGGGGGGGGTGGCGGCCTAGTCTTTTTATTTAAAAAAAAATAAATCAAATTTTCTTTTAAATAATATAAGTCTTGTATTTTATAACTTTTATAAAATATAACATCATATGTTCACAAGACTTTATGAAACTTTTATTAAGTTATTTAACCCATTAAATAACAAAATAAAGTACTCTCTCAAAATAAATTATCCATATAATTTATTGGTTTGTCAAGTGCATTTATTTAGAAAACCAATTTCTAAATACTCTAAGTGTTAATATTTATTTGTTTGATCATATCACAAATAAATAATATAAGTGTTTGTCTAGCTTGTTATTGGGTATGACTCGACTTGGATCATAACGTACTAGCCACATCAATTTAATATGTGTCTTGGGCATACAGAGTCCAACACCTTTGCCTTTAGTCCATTAGTACACGCCCATTCGAACGACACGGTGTGAGGTTTGTTAAACCTAATAGCGCTATTAACTAATGACCCGCTCGCCATCGGCCTCGGCGATTAAGTCGATATAAAATGAGGGACTTATGATAGAGTTTTGGTCCAGTATGTTTAATCTTGTTATCCTACCCAAGGAGGACGAACTCCTACCCAAGGAGAATACGCGAGGTTTAATCTTGGCATCCTACCCATGGAGGATGGCCGTACATATCCTACCCAAGGAGAATATGTAGTTTCCGTATTAATTCTTTAACCCATTCCCAACCCTTGGGAATCCCATGCCTTGTAGAAAGTGTGAACTCACCTCGGTTTGCTCGGTTGATTAATTACTTGATTCCAATTAATCAGTCAAAGCCTATAGTATGCATGTATTTATAATCAGTTTATATTCACATAGTTCAAATAACAGTTATGATCATCACATGTATTCGAGCAATAACTAACACATAACATTTAACAGTTATACAAGCTCATGCAACCATGCTCTACATTTAACAGTACATGACTAACCTAGTTAATCCTTAACAGACTTAACTGAGTTACTGTGCATGTTTAATAACTCGACGAAACACACTAGTTTCGTCGTGAACCCCATCGACGAAACACCCTCTGTTTTGTCGTGATTACCCTCGGCGAAACTCCCCTGTTTCGTCGTGACTGGCGTTTCGTCCCTTAGATCAGTTACGTCGTGTAACTGATGATTACCCAGAAACCCTAATTGCAATATAACAGTTAATCATCATCAATAGTCCTAACCGCAGATCATATCTTGCCAGATTATTGATACGTACCAACACTATAACACATAATTAACAAATGATACCATCAGAATATAAGCAGTGGTTATAAGCGATTAAAATCACAATTATTAGATCTAGTTTCATAGGTATTATGACAGAACATCAAACTCTAACTATTAACCAATTCATCAACAAGCAATCAAATCTCGACCTACGAAACCGTCATACCATCTACTCATTTATACCCTTCTAGATCATCAATCATCAACACAAGCCATGAAATCATATTTATCAATCATTGTTTAGTGACAATCAACGGATCCTATCAAAGTATCATGCAACCTAGAATGATGTAAAGTTGAATCAGGCAATTTTATTTATGCTCTAACCGGTTACTAGGTGATCCAACAAGAATTCAAGAGGAAGGATGGTGAGATATGATGGTTGCCATCGCACAGAGGGGAACTCTAGGGTTTAAAACTGATCACTCAGACTTTTACGTAACCCTACCTCGTTAAATATGTAGTTGTAACGCGTTGGGCCCTTACTGGGCTTCACAGAACTTGGGCCGGCGAAACGCCTGTTTTGTAGAGGTGTTTATGACGAAACATACTTGTTTCGTCGAGTTGGTTGGCGGCGAAACATAAGTTGTTTCGTCGAGGTTACTAGTTTGAAACCTTAAGTGTCATCAAGTTAAACCAAACACAAGTTTATAACACTAAACACATAACATAATAGTCTCATAACATCTCAACATATATTAAACACTTATGATTACAAGGAAAACAAGTCGAGCAAACAAACAACTGAACAGTTAGCATATAATTAGTGTGAAGACGGAAATCTTGAAAACTCGAGTTGTCACATTATCCCCAACTTGAAAGAAATTTTGTCCCGAAATTTAGCATGCGGTTACTGAGGAAGCTAGTTAAGTTTGCGTGGTTTACTGGTTTTCCTGGGGTGTCACATCATCCCCCCGTTGATTTGGAATTTCGTCCCGAAATTCCGCAATAGCTTCAGCCTCAGTAGTAGTTGCATTGTTCCTGAACAACTGGGGATACTTGAGTTTCATTCAATCTTCTTATTCCCAGGTGAACTCTGGGCCATGACGGGAGTTCCAATGAACTCGAACAAGAGGTATTCTGGTGTGCTTGAGAACCTTCACGTCTCGGTCTATAATCTCTACCGGTTCTTCGACGAATCACAACTGGTCGTCTATAGTGAACTCCTTAAAAGGGACTATGAGGGTCTCATCTGACAAACATTTCTTCAGATTCGACACGTGAAAAAACGTTGTGAACTCCACTGAGTTCTGCTGGTAGGTTCAGTTTGTAGGCCACCTTGCCTATTTTCTCTATGATTTTGAACGGTCCGACATAACGCGGATTGAGTTTGCCTCATTTGCCAAAACGAACTACACCTTTCCACGGTGAGACTTTGAGTAGCACTCGATCCCCAACCTGGAACTCGAGTGGTTTCCTGCACTTATCAGCTTAGCTTTTCTGACGGTCATGAGCTGCCGCCATTTGTTGTCGTATTTGTGCAATCCTTTCCGTTGTGTCTACTTCAAGTTCTGGGCATGTGATTTGACTGTCACCAACTTCTGCCCAGCAAAGAGGTGATCGGCATTTACATCCGTACAATGCCTCAAACAGAGCAGCTTGAATACTGGTGTGATAACTGTTATTATACGAGAATTCCACTAACGGTAGATGTTTTTCCCAGCCGTTACCAAAGTCAATTACACATGCTCTAAGAATGTCTTCGAGGGTTTGGATGGTGCGCTCAGACTGCCCATCCGTTTGTGGATGATAAGCGGTGCTCATGTCTAAACGTGAGCCAAAGGATTTGTGCATAGCTTGCCATAATTCAGAAGTAAAACGTGCATCACGATCGGAAATAATGGAGGTTGGCACCCCGTGCCTCGAAACCACTTCCTTTAGATAAACGTCTGCTAAAGTGGAGAACTTATCCGTTTCCTTGATAGCCAAGAAGTGTGCAGACTTTGTGAGTCGATCCACGATCACCCAAATAGTATCATTTCTACGTTGAGATCTAGGTAGGCCAGTAACGAAATCCATGGAAATCTGCTCCCATTTCCATTATGGTATCTCTGGTTGTTGAAGTAGGCCCGATGGTTTCTGATATTCGGTCTTGACTCTTGCACAAGTCAAACATTTGCTGACGTAAGTTGCTATGTGAGCTTTCATGCTAGGCCACCAATACGTAGTTCTGAGATCGTGGTACATCTTATCCGAACCAGGATGTACCGAGTAACGAGACTTATGTGCTTCATCCATTACAAGTTCTCGTAAATTGCCATAGAGTGGGACCCAAATGTGTCCTGTTACGTAGTAGGCGCCGTCTTCCTTTTGTTCTAACCGTTGCCTTGAGCCGCGTAGGGCTTCAGCCCTGACGTTTTCTGGTTTCAATGCTTCTGCCTGAGCATCTCGTATCTGGGAAGGAAGACTTGATTGAATGGTAAGTTGTAATGCTCGTACGCGCTTAGGCGTAGTATCCTTTCGACTAAGGGCGTAGGCCACCACATTGGCTTTGCCCGGATGGTACTTGATCACGCATTCGTAGTCATTCAAGAGTTCGACCCATTGACGTTGCCTCATGTTTAACTCCTTTTGCTTGAAGATATGCTCGAGACTCCTGTGATCGGTGTAAATAGTGCACCTGGTACCGTACAGGTAATGTCTCCATATCTTAAGTGCGAAGACAACAGCTCCCAGCTCCAGATCATGCGTAGTGTAATTCTTTTCATGAACTTTAAGTTGGCGCGATGCATAAGTAATGACTTTATCCCGTTGCATCAACACGCAACCAAGAACCTGAATTGACGCGTCGCAATAAACCACGAAATCGTCTGTGCCCTCTGGCAATGAGAGAATAGGTGCGCTACAAAGTCTATCCTTTAAGTGCTGAAATGCTAATTCCTGTGCATTACCCCAACGATAGGTGACACCTTTCTGAGTTAGTGCAGTGAGAGGTTGCGCAATCTTGGAGAAATCCTTGATGAACCTTCTGTAATAGCCCGCCAAACCCAAGAATTGGCGGATCTCTGTTGGTATGCGGGGTGCAGGCCAGTTCTTGATCGAATCTACCTTGGATGGATCAACATGAATCCCATCCTTGTTTACCACGTGGCCTAGAAAGTGGACTTCACAAAGCCAGAAGTCGCATTTCGAAAACTTAGCATAAAGTTGCTCTGTTCGAAGCAGTTCCAAAATAATCCGCAGATGTTGCTCGTGTTCCTCCCGACTCTTCGAGTAGATCAGAATGTCGTTGATGAATACTATAACAAACTTATCCAGGTAAGGCTTGCACACTCTGTTCATAAGATCCATGAAGACTGCGGGTGCGTTTGTCAATCCAAAAGGCATACCCAGGAACTCGTAATGCCCATAACGAGTCCTGAACGCTGTCTTAGAGATATCCTCGTCTCGAACTCTCAGTTGACGATAGCCTGACCTCAGGTCAATCTTCGAATAGTAGCTCGAACCTTGCAGCTGATCGAACAAGTCATCAATGCGTGGAAGTGGATAGCGATTCTTTACGGTCACCTTGTTGAGTTCGCGGTAGTCAATACACATTTGGAAGGTACCGTCTTTCTTCTTCACAGATAATACTAGAGCTCCCCAAGGCGAAGAGCTAGGACAAATGAAACCCTTATCCAAGATTTCTTGCAATTGTTTGGACAGTTCTTCCAGTTCGGTTGGAGCTAAGCGATAGGTGCTCGAGCTATGGGCGCTGCTCCAGGAGCTAGCTCGATCTGGAATTCGACCTGGCGATGAGGCGGTAGCCCAGGTAAATTTTCAGGAAACACCTGTGGAAAGTCGCGTACAACTGGAATATCCTCAATTTTCTTCTCTTTCATTGATGCGTCAGTAACAAGTGCTAAAATAGCGGTGTGGCCCTTTCGCAAACACTTCTGGGCCTTAAGAAAAGAAATGATGCCCACCACAGCACCACTCTTGTCGCCATGAATCACTAATGGTTCCCCATCTGGACGAGGAATGCGGACGATCTTCTCCTTGCAAAGGATTTCTGCTCGATGTTGCGATAACCAATCCATACCAATAACAATGTCGAAACTACCCAAAACGATAGGAATGAGGTCGATAGAAAAAGTTTGACCAGCTAAGATGAGATTACAACCCCTAACTATGTGTGTGGCTTCAAGACTTTTACCGTTTGCTAGCTCTACCATGTGCTTGGTGTTCAAAAGTGTTGGGGTACGTTTAAGCATTTGACTAACTTTTAGAGACACATAACTGGTATCGGCACCTGAATCAAATAAAACATTAACATAAAAGTCATCCAGTAGGAACTTACCCATCACGACATTGGGATCATTCCTTGCATCACCCTGCCATTGTTTCCCCCATTGTTATTCCCATTGTTGTTCCTGTTCCCCTGATTATTGTTGTTATTCTGGTTCTGGTTCAACTGAGGACAGTTTCTCTTGAAGTGACCTTCAGCACCACACTGAAAGCATCCCCTGTTACCCTGCTGCTGCTACGGCTGATTCTGTGGAACTTGCTGTTGCTATTGACGATTCTGATTCGCAGGTCGTGCACTCCTGCAATCCTTGGCTTCATGACCCATCTTGAGACACCTCTGACAACGACCCTGGTTGCACTGACCACTGTGGTGTCTGTTGCATCTATTGCACTTAGGGTGATTTCCCCTGTATCCACCCTGAACCTGACCTTGACCCCCTGAAGATTGCTGACCGGGACTCTTGAATTCGTCTGTCTTTCGTTGTTGAGCCTGCGACTGAACAAAGGTTGAACCCTTGCTTGAGATCCCATCCCATTTACGCTTGTTGTCGTTAGGGGCATCAGATGTAGTGGTAGTAGCACTAATACGCTTTGGTAACCTGTTCTGCTCCACCGCCTGATCAGTGAGACGATGAGCCAACTTGATAATTTGCTGTATGGTGCCAAGATTTGCTGAGGTCACGTGACTTTGAATTTCTGGCACCAAACCTTTAAGGTACAGCTCGATGCGCTTAATAGGAGGATCTACCATAGTAGGACACAATATTGCCAGCTCATTCGACCTTTTCGTATACGCTTCGATTTCTGACCCTGTCATCTTTAGGTTGAAGAACTCGACCTCCAACTTGTGGATGTCATCACGACTGCAGTATTCTTCCTTGATCAGTTCCTTGAAATCGTTCCATGGGGTGGCGTTTGCAACAGCCAACCCTAACATTTGAACTTGCGCTTTCCACCAAGTTAACGCAATGCCCTCAAGTGTTCCAGTAGCATACTTCACCCTACGATCTTCAGGGCATTCACACATATCGAAGACCGATTCGAGCTTCTCAAACTAGTGGAGGAGGCCCACCGCTCCTTCAGTTCCACTGAAAGTTGTAGGTCGACAATCCATAAAAGTTTTGAAGGTACATGCAGGAGGCTGAGCATGTTGACCTGCCGTGTGTGTGTAAGAAGAAACAATGTTAAGCACAAGTGTTGGTTTACGTGAGTAGGACCTAAAGATCCTAGAGTAAGTTGTTATGGCAGGTTATACCTCCTGCCTGAGCAGCTGCAAGTGCTGCAGTAACTTGTTCCTTGATTAAAGCCGTCAGCATATCTTTAGTCATGTTGATACGTCCACTCATGATCTTCATATCAAAGGAAACATGAGTGAGAGCGGTTCGCGAAAGTGCGATGACAGAAGAGAGTAAGCACACTTGTGTTTTCAAACAATAGTTGTTACGTTCATCTAAGCATACCATAAGCAAAGTTCTATGTAACTAGCAAGTAGGCAATAAAACATAAACCATATCACCTATAGTGTTGAGCCTTGCACGTGGAGCGAAGCGTCGTTGTGGATCGTTGAGCACTGTACAAGTTATAGTCTGGTTTTACCAAAAAGCTTTTCCCCCTTTTTAAAACCAAGTTCACTATAACCAATGGCTCTGATACCAATCTGTCACACCCCCAAAATCCACATGCGGAGTATCACCGCTTGGAGGCATGACTGACCAGGATCAAGCCACCAATCATATTGAACATTGTAAGTAATAGATAAATTTCAACCACACAATATGAAAGGTGTTCAATACAAACGCACAGTTAAAGTATTCAGCGGAAGCAAAAATGTAAAAACCCCAAACATAAGTAATAAGTTTATAAAGTGTAAATGTTTAACATGGATTCAATGGTCCACGTTCCCACAACGATTTCGCCTCCCATGCAAGCTCCATGAATACCTAACGACCTGCAAGGCATGTAACAACGAGTCAACAACAAATTTGAGCGAGTTCACGGTTGATTGTTCAGTTATTGAGTTCGTTTCTAAAATAGTAAGTTTGTTTCATAATCATGTGTTAACCAGTATCCTTGTTTCCCAAACCTTGTTACGATATATTGGTGGGGGCTTCCCATGTTCGTTAAGTGGGGGATTCCCGTGTGCGTTAAGTGGGGGCTTCCCATGTGCGTTACCAGACCGTACCATATCGACTACTACGAAAATAAGTTGTGCCCTAAGTCAATGTCTATCATCATTGACCCTTTGCCTTTAGTCTATTAGTACACACCCGTTCGAATGACACGGTGTGAGGTTTGTTAAACCTAATAGCGCTATTAACTAATGACCCGCTCGCCATCGGCCTCGGCGATTAAGTCGATATAAAATGAGGGACTTATGATAGAGTTTTGGTCCAGTATGTTTAATCTTGTTGTCCTACCCAAGGAGGACGAACTCCTACCCAAGGAGAATACGCGAGGTTTAATCTTGGCATCCTACCCATGGAGGATGGCCGTACATATCCTACCCAAGGAGAATATGTAGTTTCCGTATTAATTCTTTAACCCATTCCCAACCCTTGGGAATCCCATGCCTTGTAGAAAGTGTGAACTCACCTCGGTTTGCTCGGTTGATTAATTACTTGATTCCAATTAATCAGTCAAAGCCTATAGTATGCATGTATTCATAATCAGTTTATATTCACATAGTTCAAGTAACAGTTATGATCATCACATGTATTCGAGCAATAACTAACATATAACATTTAACAGTTATACAAGCTCATGCAACCATGCTCTACATTTAACAGTACATGACTAACCTAGTTAATCCTTAACAGACTTAACTGAGTTACTGTGCATGTTTAATAACTCGACGAAACACACTAGTTTCGTCGTGAACCCCTTCGACGAAACACCCTCTGTTTCGTCGTGATTACCCTCGGCGAAACTCCCCTGTTTCGTCGTGACTGGCGTTTCGTCCCTTAGATCAGTTGCGTCGTGTAACTGATGATTACCCAGAAACCCTAATTACAATATAACAGTTAATCGTCATCAATAGTCCTAACCGCAGATCATATCTTGCCAGATCATTGATACGTACCAACACTATAACACATAATTAACAAATGATACCATCAGAATATAAGCAGTGGTCATAAGCGAATAAAATCACAATTATTAGATCTAGTTTCATAGGTATTATGACAGAACATCAAACTCTAACTATCAACCAATTCATCAACAAGAAATCAAATCTCGACCTACGAAACCGTCATACCATCTACTCATTTATACCCTTCTAGATCATCAATCATCAACACAAGCCATGAAATCATATTTATCAATCATTGTTCAGTGACAATCAACGGATCCTATCAAAGTATCATGCAACCTAGAATGATGTAAAGTTGAATCAGAAAATTTTATTTATGCACTAACCGGTTACTAGGTAATCCAACAAGAATTCGAGAGGAAGGATGGTGAGATATGATGGTTGTCGTCGCACAGAGGGGAACTCTAGGGTTTAAAACTGATTACTCAGACTTTTACGTAACCCTACCTCGTTAAATATGTAGTTGTAATGCGTTGGGCCCTTACTGGGCTTCACAGAACTTAGGCCGGCGAAACGCCTGTTTCGTCGAGGTGTTTATGACGAAACATACTTGTTTCGTCGAGTTGGTTGGCAGCGAAACATAAGTTGTTTCGTCGAGGTTACTAGTGTGAAACCTTAAGTGTCATCAAGTTAAACCAAACACAAGTTTATAACACTAAACACATAACATAATAGTCTCATAACATCTCAACATATATTAAACACGTATGATTACAAGGCAAACAAGTCGAGCAAACAAACAACTGAACAGTTAACGTACAATTAGTGTGAAGACGGAAATCTTGAAAACTCGAGTTGTCACAAAACTAGTTAGTCAAAATGTTAAACTGGACAGAAAGTTTAAAAATGAATTAAACTAATAAAACAGAGGTTCTAAATTATATTTTAACATTCTAATGACTTGGTAATTAATATAAGAACATGTTTAATCAAGTCCAACCCGACAATTATCAGTCTAAGATCAGTTTATAACCGAAAGTTGTTGGTGCATATGTCTGTCGACTTTGTCTTGTATCGAGTCTTGTAATAGGTTAGATAGACCAAGACACGTAGTACGAAAGAAACGGGAAACAGGGATGAACCAGTAGTTTCACACGAAGAGGCTAGTTCGTACGAACTGACCAGTTCATGCGAACTGGCATATGCTGGTTCGTGCGACCTGGTGTCCCTATATATATGTGATCTTGGGATCTCATTTGTAACAGTTGTGATTCCGGTAGCGAAGCTCTGCCGAAGTGTCACCAGCTCGTGTAAAGTTGTGAAATCAATCTAATCGACGTTTAATCTACTTCTAAGTGCATATCAAGCTGAATGAAGATCAAATCAATGAATTCCGCCTCTGATTTGGTCAAGAACTCTTCTGATTGACTCGTTTGATCGATTCAACGATCCTACAAAAGTCGCAAAAGCTTGACTTTTGCTTTGACTTTCAGTTCTGACCCGTTCAAGCTTAATTCTTCCATGTTTTAAGCTTCCATTAGGATCACATTATTCAGTAGTATAACCCTCTGGAGTTATATTGCTTGGTCCTTAATAGTCTGAATTATATGCTCTTCTTTGTTAATATGCTTATAAATGCCGTAAATACCCTTTTGACATATAAATGAGATTTTAGAAATGTGAGAGGACAAAAACCTTTGCTACTGATATATAAGATGGTCCTGAAAATTTGACATAAGTTCTTGGTCTCAAATAGGAGTTATGCTCTATATCGTAATTAGAAGCTTTTTGTTAATTAAATTGCGATATCTTGCATAATACATGTTTAAACTTGGATTTTGAACCAAAACTCATTACCTACTATTAAGATATTATTTTTAAGGAATTTTAAGATTTTTGGTCAGATTATAATCTGTTTAGATCATAGAGTTCTTGTGTAATTCGGTAAATGACCATAATACCCTTTTCATGCATAAAATGAGATTAACAAATGATTTGAATGCCAAACCTTTTCCTACTGATTTCATACATTAAATAAATTATATTGAGCATTTAAAACTGATCAAAATCTCAGATTTACATAAACATCTTGATTATTGTCAATTAGCGAGTTTTACACTAATTAGGTGCATAGTATGGTTTAAAACCATATTTAACACCTAAGACTTGTTACCTACTGAATTTTTAACAAATTTAAATATTATTACACTAGGTATAAGTTATGAACTCAGATTTCCAAAAATGTCCTTAAAGCATATGTGAAATGACCAAAATGCCCTTTCGGGACATAGTTTGGCCATAAATGATAAACCTCACATATTTATGTAGTATCTTACTGATGTAATGAGATAAAATAAATATTTTTACTGATTTTCAAAGACCAGAACTTCAGTTTGTTATAAAATCTCTTTTATAATTATTAAAATGACCAAAATGCCCTTACGAGACTTAAATTGGTTTAAATTACTTTTTGGCATATATGTTAACATCCTACTGATGTATTAACATATTTTAAGCATAATAACATTTGAGACCTGTATATAATTCATTTGGATACCCGTTACGCATTTATGCGTTGGATCGGTTTTTGTGACTAGTTTACGTATAATAGCCGAAACGGGCTTAAACTTATCATTAAATCCTCAAATTCCAGAATGTGTTTAGTTTACCCATATTATACAAGTATCCAAGATTGTCGGGTCTAAACCACATTCTATTCTGGTCTTCGCTTAATCTAGCGTTCAGAGCCGTGAAGTTTCTTTCTAGCTAGCCCGTCTAAGTCTTTGACTTAACTAAAGACCCGTTAGCATCCTAATAGGTTATTAAACCTTCTATACAGATTAAGTAGCATCCAGTAGAAGGTATCATCATAAAGCTTTAGGATTATACGGCTGAGTTACCTTTCACATTAGCTCAGGTAAATACTTTTAACTTATTTTCCCTTATACGGGCTTGGGATACGGTATTACAATAATACCGCTAGGTCGGGTATGAAATCATTTAATCGGATTGTGATTAATAAATTTACATAACCCGTTTTAATCTGTCTTGTTTGATAACATAAACATTGGGGGTTAATTCGACCGTGTCCTGGATATCCTCGGCTCATTTCATTTGAAAATGGCCACGACCTATGCACGGGGTGTAGGCATACACCTGACAGATGCAAATGCTAAAATATAAACCCACATGTTGGGAATAACTCCTTTGTGGGTTCTATAAGTGGTGAGTTGGTTAATCATGACCGGCTTCCAAACCGGCCCCAATTGTATGACAAACTTGTAAATCTGTATACAAGATTATCTTTAAATAATTGTCCCAAGTTATAAATGATTTGTGCCATGTGTACTTAAATCAATTTTCATAAATGTTTTCAAAAGAGTCAGTTAATTGTATTTACCAGTGTAAACTGACGTATTTTCTAAAGACTGATTAACAGGTACCTCTCGTAAATAGGCTGGAGCTATTAGGTGTCGTATAAGAGGATCTTGCAAGTCCCTAGATACCTGAAGTCTGTTATTTTCAGTTTTCTTGTATTTTATTTATGATCCGCCTGTGGATCTTATTACAACCAAGTCTGTATATTATTTCATTCGGATACTCAGACATTATGGTTTGTAATAGTTTATTTACCAAGCCTTCCGCTGTGCTATTATATTGTGTGTATTGATAATGATGATATCAACTACGTCACGATACTCCCCGCCGGGCCCACCGGAAATATGTGGAAATATCGGGGTGTGACACCACGTGACCAGTCGGGGTTCGAAAAATTGGCAACCAGTAGTTGTTGATTTAGCATTGACTTTGCAGCAACCGAAGTCAGAATCAGAGTACCCTTCAAGTGTAAAGTCACCATCCTTTGGATACCACAACCCCAAGCTTGGAGTTCCTTTCAGGTTGCGTAATATCCTCTTGACGATGCTCATATGAAAAGATCTGGGACTTGATTGAAATCGGGCCGCGAGGCAGGTTGGATACATTATATCAGGCCTTGATGCCGTCAAATACATCAGCGATCCGATCATGGAGCGATATAACGTTTTATCGACCTTCTCTTCGGTGAGATCAGGGTTTATCCCATGATTCGTCGCTAACGGGGTGGACATTGGAGCAGTCCCGAACATCCCAAATTTCTCTAGAACGTCGTGAACATACTTTGTCTGATGTATGAAGGTTCCTTCGGGCATTTGGTCAAAATCTTTCTCAAAATCTTTGAAGACATTTCGAACTTCTGCTTCATCACTTTCTCAAAATCTTTGCAGAGTTCTTCATTTGTCGACCCAAAAATAATGTCATCCACGTAAATCTGTACTATCAGAAGATGACCATCGACTTCTTTTATGAAAAGAGTGGCGTCTACCTTGCCTCGGATAAAGTTGTTGGCTAGCAAATGTTGAGAGAGAGTCTCGTACCAGGCTCTCGGGGCCTGATGCAAGCCGTACAACGCCTTGTCCAAGAGGTAAACCTTATCTTTGTGGATTGGGTCGGTGAAGCCTGGTGGCTGTCCGACATAAACCTCCTCTTTCACTTTGCCATAGAGAAATGCCGACTTCACATCTAGCCGATATACTTTGAATCCTTTCCATGAAGCAAACGCTAGGAAGATTCTGATAGCTTCAAGACGAGCAACAGGAGCGCAAACCTCTGTGAAGTCTATCCCCTCTTGTTGACTGAAACCCTGGACCACGAGTCGAGCTTTGTTACGAACAATAACCCCTCGGTCGTCTCTTTTGCACTTAAACACCCATTTCGTGTTTATCTTCCTATGACCATCAGGCATGTCCACCAGCTTCCATACACCCAGCTTTTCAAACTGACTCAGCTCCTCCTGCATTGCTATGACCCATGAATCTTCAGTTAGTGCTTCCTTGTAGGTTCTCGGCTCAATCTGCGAAATGAAACAACTAAGTGAAAATTCAGTTTGTAAAGGAGCAACTTTAGTATAAAAGCAAGTAAGGCCATGGTCAATCTGGCTTCTGGTGCGAACGCCTGACTGCAGCTCTCTTATTATCAACTCTTCTGGATGGTATGAAAGAGTCCTCGGCATAACCTCGCCAGGAACATCCACCTCGCCTTCCAAATTCGTAACGTTCTGATCCTCAACTTGTTCATCGTCAAGAATTGTTTGATCTGAAGATTGGATTTGTTCCTCCTCAGATTCCGAATCACCACGGTCAAAAGTAGGAATATCATCAGATTCTGAATTATCATCATTGACCGCCGTCTGATTTTCAGGAGCAGGCTCTCGTTCCGAAGTTTTCGGGGTTTGCTGAGCTTCATCATTCTCTTCAGTGTGACTTGGACCAGCTTCATCATCATTGGAAGTTTGTCATTGACATCTAGAAGATCCTGCTGGAAATCTTCCCTGAGATGCTTCATATTCTCTTAGAATATCCAAATCATCAAAGAACTCTGACTCTTCTTCCAACTCGAATGAATTCCATAAGGTATCGTAGTTGAATCGCCATGAGTCTGCATGCTTCTGTGGAGGCATAGTATAGCCTTGACATTCAACATGTTGTGCTTCGATGATCCGCTTTAGACTTGGAACAAAGACTCTTCTTAGTGGACTGGCATATCCCACAAAGATACCTTCAATGCTCTTTGAACCAAACTTGCCATCGGGATCTAGAATAGTGTAGGGAGACCCGAACGGCTCTAAATACTTGAGATTAGGCTTGCGGTTGTTGATCAACTTGAAACATGTCTTGTTATGCTTCTTCATAGTAAGTACCCTGTTGAGTGTATAGTAAGCGGCTGAAACTGCTTCTGCCCAGAAATTAACAGGTAACTTGGAATCAGCAAGCATCGTCCTAGCCGTTTCAATCAGCGTTTTGTTCTTTCTCTCTGCGACTCCATTTTGTTGCGGAGTATAAGGTGCGCTGAATTCTTGCAGTATCCTCTTCTATCACAGAATTCCTCCATTATGTTATTCTTAAATTCTGTACCGT
This sequence comes from Helianthus tuberosus, assembly GCA_030545235.1. Lineage (NCBI taxonomy): Eukaryota > Viridiplantae > Streptophyta > Magnoliopsida > Asterales > Asteraceae > Helianthus > Helianthus tuberosus. Next base: position 139,802,772 of record CM060376.1, on the reverse strand, counting down.
TGTCACTTCTCAGTCTTCTAATGCGAGTTCGGTACAAATTTTTAATCTTCCTGAATAACCTCAGTAAACTCTCAAATGTTTCGTCTTTTGACTTCAGGAACGACACCCACGAGAATCTCGAATAGTCATTAGTGACTACGAGGAAATAGAGATCACCTGTAATGCTCTTGACATTCATAGGACCAAAGAGATCCATGTGAAGTCTTTCCAACGGCTTCGAGACAGAGTTCATCTTTTTGCACGGGTGGGATTTCTTTCGCTGTTTACCCTTTATACAACTTATACATTCCCCCTCAAGATGGAAACTCTTCAAGTGAACACCTTTTACCAAGTCGTTATGCACCAGGTAGTTCATCTTGCGCAGGTGAATGTGGCCCATCTTCCGGTGCCACAATTGCGACTCCTTTTCAGTGGCTCTTGACATGAAGCAATGAGTTTGACCCGTGGTAGTCGTAGAGACGCTCATATCCAACACGTATAGATCATTAACTCGTGGTGCTCTCATGATGATCCACTCCTCGGGGATGACAAACCCCGGCTTCATGATCAGACATTCTTTATCACTAAAATGTGTCGAATACATTCTATCACAAATTTGAGAAATGCTAAGAAGATTGTTCTCAAGCTCGGCGATGTAATTGACTCTTTCAAACGTGATTACACCATTCGATAATGTTCCTTCACCAATGATACGACCTCCTTGATTACCAGCAAAACCAACGTAACCTCCGTTAAACCCTCGAACATCGTAAAGCAGGGGTTTTCTCCCCGTCATGTGCCTGGATGCTCTGCTGTCCATAATCCAACATGAGATAGATCTCGGGAGCTCCTGCACATGTGACAAACACTTAGTTAGTTTGTGAAGCAACCCAAGCCTCTTTCGACTCAGGTAGCTTAACGTTAATGCGTGTGGTTTTGGTGTACAATGGTGGGAAATTCTTGTCATTCATTTTGAGAGTTTCTTCAGACTCAATCTCAACCTCTTTATGCAAAAAGAATTCCTTTTCTGGAGGTTGACTAGATGATTGTTCTTTCTTTGCAACATACTTCTTCCCTGATGGGGTCGAAGTTTCTTTCTCAAGTTTCTCATAGTAGTCCAAAGGTACATTCATCTTCTTAGTTGAAGATGATTGTTTTGCAGGTTCAGAAACCTTTGGTTTTGAAGAACTTGATGTCGTAGCCTCAGATCTTGACTTCCAAGTTTGTTGAGACGAAGCAACCCTTTTGTAAACTTATCAGTTTTCTTTACCGACTCTTTTACAGGTTCAATTTTGAGTTTGGTGTTTTCATTTTTTTAAATTTTCTTCTCAGCAAAAATTGGTGCTTTACCTTTGACATCGTCTTTCTTCTTCGGACTCTCGACAATCACAGACTTAGGCTTTGAGTTGGTGCACTTTCGTGCAATGTGTCCAACTTCGTTGCATTTAAAGCATGTTCGGGTATCAACTTCCTGACTTTTTCCTTCGGTCTGAGGCTGTGAGGCCTTTTTCTCAAAGAATTCTTCATTTGATTTTGAAAAAATTTCAGATTCTTCCTCGGAATGTGAACTCGAGCTTTTCACAAACACTTTCTTTTCGACAAACTTTTTGTTTTGAAAATCCCTTCTTTGATTGTTCTTACCACCCTGATATCCACCCGACCATCTGTTTTCGTTGTTGTTGTTAAAACGTGGTGGTACAGAAGGTTTTTTATAGTAAGATTTATCTTTTTCAAAGTTCAATTGCCTTTTGGAACTTTTCAAACCCTCGATTTCAGAAACATCAATTTCAACCAATTTGAACACATTTTTCAACTTGTCAACATTCACATTCTCTAGTGGAAATTCAAGATCCGAATATAACTTATCTGAACCAGACATCTTGTACATCACAAGAGTGGGTTCGTCACTTAAGTTGTTTTGGGATTTTGATTTCGGAATGTAGTTATTCAAAAAGCACTCTTCGTCCTCAGTCGAATCACTATCTGATTTTAAAACGTTTTCAACCACATTTTTTACGACGTCGGACTAAACACTATCTTCATCGGATGATGAAGTGAATGTGACATCGATTGTTTCTGGAAGTTTTACATCATTTGTTTCATCTTCGTTATCCAACCCAGACTTTTTCTTTGAAAAACTGTTTAACACGGGCGGTGGAACTTGATGATAACCCACCCCGGTTCCATCTGAGTATATATCTTCACCAGCTTTGTTCTTCCTAATGGGTTTGGGAACTATGTGTTGAAGAACAAAGCTTGCGAAGTTGTAATTGTTCAGTTTTAGATTGATTCTTTCATTCTCAATCTTCACTTCCTGAAACTGAAGCTTAAGATTTGCAATCTCATCCAACTGCTGGTTGATTTGTTTTTCTTTTAACTGAAGGACTCCAGACAGTTGAAGATTTTCTTTCAATGTTTTACCATTTCTCTCATCAGAATCTTTTATTGTTCTTTTTAGCTTCTCATGATTCTCAGAAAGTTGTCGGTTTTCATGAATTAACTTCTCATTTTCTTTCCTAAATCGTTCTACATCAGTTTTATCTTTTTCGATCTTTTCTGTTAATTCTTTTATTCTTTCATTTGACGCTCTCATTAGTTTATCTCGACTTAAGATTTAATCTTCAACCATTTTTACTTTTGCAACCTGTTCTTCAGTCTTTTTGGCATTGAGATATGCATTTGTGCTGCAAACCTTGCAATCTTTCATACAATTTTTGCAATCACTTTCAATTTTAGCCTTATCAGTCTTACCTGATTCATTTGTTGAATCACTTTTACTGTCCTTGCTCTTTGACTCAGATGTAGATTTAGAATCTACCTCTAATTCCTTTGCCATGAGCACTTTATCTGCCATCTTTGTCAGGTTCTCTTCGGTTATTTCTTTTGTTGTGTCGATTATCCCATCATCGACTTTCCTTGACCTTAGCTCTTCCTCTTCAGCTTTCTTTGCCGCATCTCTCTCTCTCTCTCTCTGTTCATCTTCTTGCTTCAAGGTTTCAATGAGAGTCTCAACTATGAGTGTTCCTGGTTCAACAATTATGTTGCCTTTTAGGTCCAAATAGCACTCACGATCAGGATCCCATCTGTTAGCCTTTTTGGCTTCTTTCCAGGCTCGATAGTTTCTACCATTCATGGTTTGAGCTATCAACTTCCTACAAGTTTATATCTGCTCTTCAGTTCATGTGTCTTTGTATGGTTCGACTTTTGCCATGAAAGCATAACCTACAACATCATCTTCTGGTAAAAACTCACTCCAGTCGAAGCCCTCGTCATCATGAATTACAGCTAAGGCTCTAGACTTCTCCTTAGGAGTTTCTTCAATTTGTTTCATTCTTGGCGGTTCTTCTCGATTGCGATGATAAACAGCCTTTTTATAATAGTCGTCGTGAAACGGATTAGCTGTTTCATCTGAAGCTGCATTCCTGCATTCCCTCTTGAAGTGCGCCTTTTGTTTGCACTTAAAGCAGGTAACCTTTGACTTATCGAAGCCCAACTTCGTTGAAGGCCCACCAATTGAATTTCTCCCGGTTATCTCCATGAACCTTTGTGCACGTCGAATTACGCTTGCCATGCACCAGCGTATGTCAATCAACTCCATTTCTTCGGGATCGATTTGATCATAATCTTCTTTGGTCAGGTTCGTGTTCCCGATTTTCCCTGCAACTAAGCTTTCATAAGATTCCAGGATTGAAGCAAGAAATACTATTTGTTGTTTTGTAGTTTCTTCATTGAAATTCTGAGCATTGTTCAGCTTCACTGCAAAATATAAATTAAAATAAATATTACATGTAGATGACTGATGAGGATTGGTTATTGGTGGTTACTGGTTAGCGGTGGAAATTAGCCTGTTGTTGCTAATATGAGCATTAGAGACGTTCAGATCTTATTAATTGCCTCAAAATTTATAGTTCATTTCTGCTGCACAAGTTCAGAATAATTGGGCTAGGTAATTTATAAATGGGTCAACTCCCTATTTATAGGCAACACCCTACACCCGTCCGAATGAACCTATGTCCATCCGTCTGGATGGACTCCATCCGTCCGAATGGACTTTTACAATACACAACCTACATTCGGATGGGGATCCGACTGGATTTAATTGTCACACCCCAACCGATGACGGAAACATCGGGGTGCGAGCACTAAGCGTTCAGATTGCTCATGAGAATTCCATAACACTATTGTTTCAATAAAAGTTAATTGATTTCAAGCAAATTGTCTAACAATCACCATCACAAACATCAGATTACATCCCAAAACATAAATTTTTCAAATTGTTCAAAAGTCTAAATTATCTAGATGACGTTTCTAGGCATCTCCTAGCTTAGTTTTCATGCTTTCCAAAGCATCCTATCACCCTGCAACATGTATTAAAATATCAATACAAAAGTATTGGTGAGTATACAAGTTTGATAATAGAATAATAGATTAAAACCACTCATATCCAAAGTGTAAGCAATAAAATAGTTTCAGTCGTGCTAGTGTCGCAGTCCACGCAGTGATAGCCCAAGTATCCCGATGCTATAGTTGTTTACCAAAGAATCAATGAGGTAAACTATAATCCTCCTAACAATACCCCCCGAGAATAATGGGAGAGGTGCATCTCCTATAGTGCTACTATTGTTAAGGCGGAACTACACACTCTGGATTAAACGTCACATAGCACAAAGAATCAAGAATCAAGAATCACAAGTTTCACGTACACATAGGATAGAGTATAAGTTTCAAAGATTCGAGTTTAAGTTTCATCGAATACATGCTACACCCCAAAAGTTTAAAGTAAAAGGGGATCAAGTATACTCACAGTGAGTGCTTAACAGTTCACAACCGTTAATTGGATCAAAGGGAGCTCTTTTGGAATTAGCCTGATTAGATTACAACGGATAAGGGTTGAGCAGAATAACGAGATAACGCAAAGTTTCAAGTCAGTCACTGGATCGGATGGCTGTCCGATCGGATTGCCAGTCGATCGGGTGGCTATAGAGTAGGTGGGACGGGTGGCTGCCCGATCGGATGGCTTTCCGATCGGGTGGTCACTCGATCCAAGTGTCATGAGTTGATTAGTGTACTGGTTTACTCCGATCTGATGACAGTCCTATCGGGTGGTCACTCGATCAAAGGTTTTCAAATTTCAAGTTAGTTGAGTGCCTTAGTCATCTCGATCGGATGGCCGCTCGATCGGACGGCTGTCTGATCGGGTTGCCACTCGATCAAGACTTCCAAAGTTTCCAAGTTTCAAGGTTATAAGACAAGTGTCACTCGATCGGGTGGTTGTGTGATTGGACGACTGTCCGATCGGATTGCCGCTCGATCAGGCGATCCTTGTTCTTGTTTGCCATTTTGTAAAATTTCTAAGTTTCTAGGTTAATGGTGACGGCACGGCTCGTACTGTGACAACAGTAAACTCCTTGGCACACAGCCGTTCTGATTGGGTGGGAATCACCCCTGTCCGATCAGTCGTCCGTTCGCAACAAGTTTATGTCAGAATCCGTTCCATGCTCGTCTTCTCTGGTAATAACTCAGATCTAAGCCGACTTTAGACTATTTGTCAAGTCAATAGTCCGTTCAGACTCAGTTTCCACCGAGTAAAGTAAGAGTTTGAGAAAAGATGAAGAATAACTCAAGTTTTATATGAAAAGTCTAGATTTAGCTTAGATTTAGTGTGAAAACGCATGAAATTCCTTAGATCCGAGCTAGATCTTGCTCAGAATGACATCACATAGCAGTTTATACAAACCACCATGATGACATCATCCTCAAGAACTCAGATCTGAGAGATTTCACGGTGAAAAGTGTGATTTCAATTGAGAATCATGCAGAGAATGATGTGTAGATTAAGAAAGTACAAAGATCTAGCCTAAAACGTACCGAAATCGATGAGAAAAATGAAGAAATGAAGAGTGCGCGTGTCTGGCCGAGCAGAGCTGTCACATCACTGAAAATGGTGATGTGACAGGTCTATTTATAGTGAGAGAGGGTATTAAGTTGGTGCAGTGCGGATCGGGTGGCTGGCCGATCGAGTGGTCACCCGATCGGGTGGTCATCCGATCAGGTGGTCATCCGATCGGGTGGTCATCCGATCGGGTTGTCATCCGATCAGATGGTCATCCGATCGGATTTCCACTTGGCCAATCCAACCTTTTCGCGTTCCCGTCTTTGATTCGTTTTGCAAGTTAGGTTAAGCATTTCGTTGCGTATAGTTTAGGTAAAGTATCTAGATTACATCACAAACCAAAAGTTTCCAAGTTTCATAGATTCCGCCTGTGACAAGGCTCCAGTCTCTCATTCAAACAAGAATCAAGTCTCACGAGTCTAAGGAATCAAGCCCCAAATACGTTTCAAGAGTCAAGAATCATAGTTTCTCAAGCATCAAGAATCAAGAGTCCAAGTATCAAGTATCAAGAATCGACATAAAGAATCTAGCTTCCATAGTATCAAGAATCAAGTATCTATTTTAATCTTTAAGTACCAAGAGTCAAGTATCTAGATTAAGTATCAAGTCTCATAGTTTAAGTATCATGAATCAAGTATCTAGAGTAAAGTATCAAGCATCATAGTATCAAGCATTGAAGGGGTAAGGTCCCAAAAACCTCATAATAAGTACTTGGGACCATACCACAGCCTCGTCCTTCAGCCCTTTTTACCTTGCGCGGCCGCGCACTGGTTTTACAAAAGAAAGGCTTAAGAGACAGATAGCAGACAACACTTGTGCGCCAAAAGGAAATCATAAATCCTTGCGCTTTCATAAAGGATGAAAATCCTAAGTCAAGCACTTCCGCTTAATAATATCCAGACTTGGATATTATTTACTTAATTGAAACCACATGATAAAGAGTCACACCAGATTACAGCAGTAATCAATCATGCACCACTGAGACGGTTATAACCGTCTAGACACGTGTCATCACCTCAGGCATCCCTGAAATCACAATGATAGCATGTAATTGGAGAGAAACCTCCACTTGATCATTTTCCGCGTGGCAAACCCCCAGCCATGGATCTAAACAGCGATCTGTGTGCACTCACGTCGGATCGAGAAACTTAACGGAAGGAAATGTAACCGCTTACAGGGTTAGCATCTTCCGTCAACATTTCACCAACGAGTTTTTCTGCCCAAAACTCTCGGCTATATATATGAGAACAATTCAGGTTTGAAATTCAGGTTACACACACTTCGTCAATACCTCTTCTTCTTCATAAACATATACTTATTCTCACGCCGTAGTCGGGTCAAGGAGAGAACTCCTTTCTCCCCTTGACGAGGCTAACGGTGCTTTGTTTTGTAGAGTTTATTGGAGAAGGAAATTAGTGGCAATCAAATCAAACGAGAGAGAACAACCCCTTTTTATGCAGATCCAAACCCCCTAGATAATTCGATTCTGGTCAATTATCTAGTGTTTCTTCATTGGCGCCCACCGATTTCTCTGTCTCATTCAAATTTTCTCTCGTTTTTTGATTTACCCTGTTGAATCCATTAGTGCATGGAAGAAACGTCGTCTCATCGGCAAACCGGCCCTCGGCCGAATGTCGGAAACAACTTTCAAGTTGAAGGAATTCCAGAGGATGCCTCGGATGACAACGAGGTTCAATCCAATCGAGTGAACGAACCTGTCACTCCAGGAGTGCTACCAGAGAACCCTGTGCACTCAATATTACCCCCAGGAGAAACTCCAATTTCCTGGTACGTCAGGTCTCAAGGAGTACTAAATGCAGTATACACACAACTGTGTGCACAGACTGCTCCCTTAACTCAATCACGGAGACCAGGATCTCGTTCTAACGCTTCTCAACGCGAGGATCCATCTTACGAAAACACAGAAGTTTACTCTAAATCTACATCAAGATATGAGTACACCCAATCAGGAAGTCATCAGAGAGAATATCAAGATGAATCACACCCTCACCGAAGACAATCAGTTCACACTAGGTTGGGTCCTCAACGGAACACTCACACCGATGAATCTGATCCAACTTACCGTGTGGGTGAAAGTACCAGCGTCTTTAACCAATTGCAACCCAATTACAACAAGTGCAGACCTCGTGCGGTTTACAACCCTGAGGCTGGGCACAATTACAATTTGATTTACTGCCTTGCGAAAGCAGCGGAAAATTCAAAATTCATCATGGAAATAGCTTTGGCTCCACTTGAGAAAGCTAAACTACCATCCAACGTGGGTAAATTTAATGGGCTGACAGACTCGATGATCACTTGAGGGTTTTTACAAGCGCAGGTCTAGTAGGTGGCTGGACTCTACCATTATGGTGCCATCTTTTCGTACAGACCCTTACTGGCGCTGCAAGAATCTGGTTCGATAACTTACCGATCGGAAACATCACATCATGGAAAGACCTGCGCAAGAAATTTCTGACTCATTTCAGTCAACAGCGACGATCTATCCGAGACACATCAGATATGATGAACATTTGGCGTCATGACAACGAAAGTCTAGAGGACTTTATCACCCGATACAATAAAGAAGTGTTGGAGATCGGGGGAGTCCACGAGCAACTGATCCGTGCATAGTTCAAATACGCGGTCAGATGCGATGATAGGATCAAGGTCCTGTCTGGGACGGAAGGCCTCCCGAAGAGTTGGGAGAAAGTGATGGCAGCCGCTAAGGTTTATGCACAAACAGAAAAGAACCTTACCACTAATAGGCCGCCACCACCACACAACAGACCCTCCGACGTAGGTTCGAATGGTGGAAGGAAATTCAAAAAGGGATGGCGCGACTCTGGCTCGGGAAACCATTCATCTGAAGATACTCGGTCAACGATCAATAAACTTGCCGCGTAGAGGGAACTCAAACAGGAGAACAGGGAGAGGCAATGGACTCCCTTAACTAAAACCCCCGCGGAAGTTTTGAGCACTGAAGATTATCAGTTCAAACCACCAATCCCCATAAAAAACAAGCGTGGACAAGATCCAGCCCAATATTGCGAATATCACAAAGACAGTGGTCACACCACTAACAACTGCATTTCCCTACGCACAGAGATTGAGAAAGCCCTGAAAAGCGGCGAACTTACATATCTGCTACAAAATGTGCGCATGGAAATAAAGCAGATAACTCGAGGCGAGGAAGGCCCGAGCAAAAGGGCGAAAAACTAAGAAGAAACTCTATGGTCTCCGCGCAGAAAGACACGATCTATTAAGACAAGGCGGAAGAGTAGAGTAAGTTAAGTCTCATATATTTATTAAAAAACTTTGTAATGGCCCCTGTGCCCTATCCAGAAATAAACAGCAAAGTTTCTATTATTCTTGTGTTTTTCTTCCAAAGTGCATGCAATTTCTTTTAGTAAGCGAAAAAACATTATGGTAACTACAAAACAAAGCCTCATGAACGGTCAGTGATTACGTCACAAATGACCATAAGTTCACACATGAAGCTTTATACCAACTTCATTCGCCTTACTCAATAAAAGTAATTGTATTCATGCAACATATTGTACACTAAAAAACAAGACATACTATTCTCGGCGTACAAATACGCCTTAAAAACTATCAAACACGACAGTGTTTTAGTTACGTGCGCAACAACGCACCAACAAAGAAAGGGATATACATCCCAAATATTACAGAAAATTGTTCAATACAATTTCAAAGGAAACTACACTAAATCTTCACCTTCATCCGGAAAGATTTCTTTTAGTTGTGCCACGTGATCATCAGATTGCAGCGCAACATTTATAAGATCCATAACGGGAAGCTGCAGGTTGTTGCATTCTGTCTTCAAAGCTGTAAGCTCAGCACCAGTGTTAACGCCGTAAGTTGTGGACCTACTAGTGTCCCAATCAACCTTCAAAGCGCTATTCACATGCTGAGAACACTCAGCGTATCCTTGGGCATACCCGTCCTTTCGCGCAGCAACAACTAAACGTGCAACGGTTCTGTCCAATTCTTCAGAATTCAACACTAATTCAGCAACCTATGAAAATAAGAAAGGGTAAATAACAAGAAGACACAGAAACATTCCCGCAACAAAAAATAAGAGGCAACATACACAGGCAATTCCACGATCTTTCAACCACGCCATTTCACTCTTTAAAGGATCAAGCTCGCTTTCCGCTGTGGCCCGCGCCGTTTCTGAATTTTCCAATTTTTCTTCGGTTTCAGTCAAATGGCGAGAAGTTTCAGCCTTTTCAGAATGCGCAAATTCCAGATCCTTTTTAAGTTGTTCCTGGTCAGAAAGCAAAGCAGTAAGTTCTTCTAACTCTCTATCTCTAAGAGCAAGAGTGGCGCAAGCTTGTACCTCTCGTTGCTCACTGCGCTCCCTATGAGAACGCGTTTCTTCTAGCGTAGCTTCTGCATCAGCTTTCTCCTTTTTTAACTTTTCTACCTCCGCATCATGTTTCTTCAATTTTTCAATCTCAGCCTTGAGATTATTGATGACATTGCGGAGATTTACCTTCTCAGCATTATCTTTTTCGCAAATTCTCTTCCAGTTTTTGCGTTCTTCGGAAAGGAGGGCAGCTTCGGCTTCCGCTTTCCTCTTCCAACCTGCAACAGACCACTCTTCAGTCTTACGATCAGCCTCAAACTTGGCTTGATCAGCTTCCAATTTAGCTTTCAACTGGGTAACCCGGTTTTCATCCACAGCAAAATTCTTCTTCGACACCTGAAAAGCATCCCACTCCTTGTGCATGATGTGCCATTCGCGTACTATACGATGAGTGGTCAATTCATGAGAAGCAGTTTTCTCAAGATAAGCATGATAAGTTTACTCTTAAGACTGGCTTTCTTGAAACTTGATCTCCCCAGGCGGAAATATCCCCTGCAACCAATCTTGGCACACGCGCCAGTCCGAGAAAGTATCACCTTTCTTTAAATTCCAAACAGGGGCATGAAGCTCGGAAGCATCTCTCTCCGAATAAGTCATGTAATAATTATCCCCCAGGGTTTCCTCTGGGCGGATTGGAGAACTTTTACCTGCATCAGAAAATGAACCCTGATCTTCAGCAGAAACTTTCTCAGGCATAGAACCAGAAACCTTGGAAGGAGAAGCTATAACAGGAATTTCTTCCACAATTTTCTCCTTATCACGGGCAGCAAGTTCAGAAGTTGAGGGGTTACCAACATCATCCATCACCGCTAGGCTTACAACCTTTTCAACTTCCGCAGCAACTTCAACAGGCTTGTCGGCCCCAACAGTCTTTTCTACACCACCATCAGGAACCTCCGTAGTCTCTAACTGATCAGCGACGGAAGCATGCGGAGGAGAGGGTGGGAGTCCTTCGTTAACCATAGGTTGCGGCTCTGTGGGAATAGGAGAAACAGGGACTTCTGAAAAACAAAAAAGTCTGTAAATATCCAATGCGCATAAGGAAAAGAAGCAAAGGCAACGCTTACCAGGAACAGACTCAGAAATAAAAGCATCCAGATTGCCTTTCTTGGTAATTTTCTTCCTTTGGATCTTCTTTGAGGGCTGACCCTCAACATCAGCATCAGTCTGCTTCCTTTTACCCGCCTTTTTCAGCACCAAGTGTTCAGGACTAGATTCCAAGTCAATGGGATCATTTGGGTTGGATGAAGGGATATCAGCAGTATCTCTCGGTTCAGGTTTCGGCCTCCTAACAGTAACTGCAGGCGCAAGACCCTCCAAAGAGTCAGAAACCACCACATAATCACACCAGGAGTTAGAGGAACGACGCATACCTTTCTTCTCTCCTCCAACATTTTTAACTTTGGAAGTGTGAGTTTTTTCAGCATCGCTCTATTTAAGCGCAACATTACTGGTCGTCGCGCGTTTCTTATTCTCAGGGCCTATGCCCAAGTTCGACAACTCACCTACAGAAGCGCAAAAACAATTTACTCAGAAGCATAAAAAAAAGAGAAAGAGCAAACAGTAAACCAAAATGCACATAGCTTACCAGCGCCAGCAGCAGGCTGAACAGACAGATCCGCATCCCGCGGAAGAACAAAATTTCTCACAATTCGATGGTACCAAAGCTCTTCATCAGGTTTCTTCTTAATGGTACCCATTTTTCCGCATTCTCTCTTGTATGCTACAACATACAATGAAATAACTGCAGAAGAAGAAAAGCATATTCAAAAAAAAAAAAAAAAAAGAAGTGGGAGAAAAAGCAAAAATGGGGAAAACCCCAATCTTACCATGACCTTCCTCCGTATACACCGGCTTGTCGTCACGGTCCATTTTCCAATTCAAACTCATACTAGCACCGACAAGGGCTTTCTCCGGCAAGGCAATGTTAGGAACTTCCTTCAGGTCTTGATACCAATTCTCGTCAACATGGGTTCGAAGCGTTTCAATAGGGATGTCTTCTTTTCCCCTTAGAACCATCCTCATCGGAATCACCCCTGCTTTGATGAAAAAGAATTTTTGTTTCCAGTCATGGAAAGATTTTGGAGGATCCTGTAAAATCTTCTTCGCAGACGACCTTTGGACGAACGAGTAAAACCCTTGGGTACAGTGCATTTGGTGAAAAACCCTAAATCGAAGGACTGTCGGCTCAATATGCATCGACCGGCACACAAACTCAAAATGTCGAACCCTAACCATGCCAATAGGGTGCAGTTGGGAGATATGCAACTTATAATACTCAAGGATTTCAAGGAAAAATTTTGCTGCAGGCAAGCGAAAGATGCCTTCACAGAAAAAATCCCAAAAAGGGTGATATACCCAGCCGGAGCATCTGCTGCTGTCTGACCCTCCTTAGGATACAGGACACCCTAGTTCTCCGGGAATCTAAGATTCCGAACCAAACCATCAAAAGTTGCTCTGGGCCACTTTAACGGTGGAAGTTCAGCAGACATTTCTTCGAATAAGTCTTCTTGGTGTTCTCCGGTTGACATAAGAGGAAGAAATGACAAATTTCTCGGATAATGAAGAAAGGAAGGGGAAAAGTTTTCAACAAAGCAATGATTAACAGAAAGGGGCAACTCAAACAAACTTATATACTCACCGCAATAAATAGCATCGGTAACTGCCATAGCACCTTTTTCGGATATCACAGTTACCCAAGCGACAGGAGCGAGTGAAAATCAACACAAACGCAAGTTTACGCGCGCGTGCAAAACACGGACAATAAGAGACAACTGACAATGACAGCCTGTCACTCAGTCCTTACTGTATCAGCCCCATTTAAAGTCAAAGATTTTCAAAATCTTTATAATAAGAAAAGTAAATCTTCTCTTAGAAAATTCCCCATTTTCGCGCCAAAAAGCATTTCCCTCTCATAAGTCCAGTGCTCCACTTACTTGCATAAGAGCAACACTAGACTGGGGGGACTTGAAGGGGTAAGGTCCCAAAAACCTCATAATAAGTACTTGGGACCATACCACAGCCTCGTCCTTTAGCCCCTTTTACCTTGCGCGGCTGCGCACTGGTTTTACAAAAGAAAGGCTTAAGAGACAGATAGCAGACAACACTTGCGCGCCAAAAGGAAATCATAAATCCTTGTGCTTTCATAAAGGATGAAAATCCTAAGTCAAGCACTTCCGCTTAATAATATCCAGACTTGGATATTATTTACTTAATTGAAACCACACGATAAAGAGTCACACTAGATTACAGCAGTAATCAATCGTGCACCACTGAGATGGTTATAACCATCTGGACACGTGTCATCACCTCAGGCATCCCTGAAATCACAATGATAGCATGTAATTGGAGAGAAACCTCCACTTGATTATTTTCCACGTGGCAAACCCCCAGCCATGGATCTAAATAGCGATCCGTGTGCACTCACGTCGGATCGAGAAACTTAACGGAAGGAAATGTAACCGCTTACGGGGTTAGCATCTTCCGTCAACATTTCACCAACGAGTTTTCCCGCCCAAAACTCTTGGCTATAAATATGAGAACAATTCAGGTATGAAATTCAAGTTACACACACTTCGTCAATACCTCTTATTCTTCTTCATAAACACATACTTATTCTCACGCCGGAGTCGGGTCAAGGAGAGAACTCCTTTCTCCCCTTGACGAGGCTAACGGTGCTTTGTTTTGCAGAGTTTATTGGAGAAGGAAATCAGTGGCAATCAAATCAAACGAGAGAGAACAACCCCTTTTTATGCAGATCCAATCCCCCTAGATAATTCGATTCCGGTCAATTATCTAGTGTTTCTTCAAGCATCAATATCAATAAGATTCATACCAAAAGTATCAAAGTATCAATCATCAAATAACTACAGCGACTAAAACTGTCAATTAATAGAAGTTCAGGGACTAATTCTGCCAAAGCCTAATGTTCAGGGACGCTGGGCGTTACAGTCTCCCTTCCTTTAGGAGATTTCGTCCCTAAAATCTTAGATGAAGACTGCTTGAAGAGCTGCGGATACTTGGCCTTCATATCACTTTTCATTTCCCAAGTGAATTCGGCGCCACGCTTCCCTTCCCATCGAACCTTAACAATGGGAATTTTGCTGCGCCTCAAACGCTTGATAGCTTGATCCATGATTTCGATCGGTTTCTCCACAAATTGAACAGCTTCATTTATTTGCAAGTCTTCAAGAGGAAACTGCAGTCCCTCGTCGGCTAGGCATTTACGTAAATTAGATACGTGGAACACTGGATGCACGTTGTTTAGTTCTTGTGGCAAGTCGAGTTTGTACGCTACCTTGCCAATCCTTTCAAGTATCACGAAGGGACCCACATAGCGAGGAACGAGCTTTCCCTTCTTTCCAAAACGAACTACTCCCTTCCAGGGAGATACCTTGAGAAGAACTCGGTCGCCAACAGCAAATTCCAGAGTCTTCCGCCTATTATCAGCATAGCTCTTTTGTCTGCTCCTAGCCTTGATTAAGTTATCATGGATCTGAAGAATCTTATCCGTTGTCTCTTGAATGATTTCAGGGCCAGTAAACTGTGACAATTGTACTCTGTAATCGATGTACGATGTAAAACAATGTTGATTATTAATAAAACAATGTGCTTTGGTGTTATTATATGTGTTTTGACATCTTTATGTGTGTGTTTATGTTAGGTGATTTTACAATTCGATTCGATTCCGATTTCAAGCTTTAAATCGCTTTCTGGAAGGTTATACGAGCACAGATGCGTAAATATAACCAGTTTAATGCAACAAACACTCCGAGATAGTGACATAGGCTTAACATACCTTAAATAACCTTTACATAACTTAGAAATAAGTTTTGAATGGTTTGGTGTGTTGAAAACAAGTCTATTCGATCACAGGGACTAATTGTGTCAAACTGTGAATCTATGGGGATTTACACAGTAACGAACATTCTGGAACATGACCATAAGTTAAACATACCATAAATATCCTCTACATATCTTAGAAATAGGCTTTGAGGGGTTCGGTGTGCTAAAATAAACTTTTGGGTCATTCAGGGACTAAAAGTGTCAAAAAGTGCATAAGTTTGCATTTCGCGCATAACTTACGTTCTGAATACCTCCGGACATCCAAAAATTTATGTAAGCACTAAAATATTTTATTTTAGTGTTTGGCTTGAGAAAATTCCATTCGTCGCGCAATTTGGATCGTTTTTCGCGCTTATGCGCATTCCGTCGTAATTAAGCGAACATCGTGTTCGTACGACCAAACGAACCAACATCCGACATATTTTTGAGCATGTTTCATGTCCCCAATGTTTAGGTATCATTTTAGGGCCTTAAAGTTGGCTTTACGGGCCTTAGAAGTGTCCGAAATGGCCTTAAACACGTGCAGGGGCTGAAACTGTAATTTCTGAAACATATTGCTGATCAGACAAGGCCAGGCGGCCTGCCTGAGCTTGTGTGTATCCTGAAGCGGGCTGCATCAGCCCTCTGACATCAGAAAACATGCAGAAACATCGAATCTGGTCCGTTCCAACCTTGCACATGGTTTTTCTCAATACTATGGGCTGGTTTTTGATGCACATGGTATTACAATACCATGGGTGCAAGTGTATGGCCAAGATCGAATCATGTTCTCCAAGAAATGATCCTAACGGTTCGGGAAACACTATAAATACCCCATGCCATCCATTGCTAAACTCACAAGAATTTTGATTTGAGAAACTCTAAGTTGAAACCATTGTTTCATACCTGAGATTCTTGGATCGAAATTAGCATTCGGGGACCCTTCGTAAGTATTCTTTCGTTCTTTTATTGCTTTTCAAGTCTTTTCGAGTCTGAAAGTCAAACTTTGTTTGACTTTCTGCGTTGACCAGTTTATGGTCAATGCGAAGTTCGTTTGAACTTCGCAACGTGAGTGTAATCACGTTGGTTATAGTCCCTTGGGACTATGCCCACTGATTACCACGTTGTCTAGGGTCGTAGGGTAAGCGATCTAATAAATCGCTTATACCTCGAACCCGACCCATTTGGTCGATCATTAGGATCCGACCAAATACTTTAGGTGACCATAGTGTATAGGGAATAACCTTCCGAGGTTATACCCTATGGTCACATCGTTTGAGTAGTTGTATGATAGGTAGTTTATATGCCTTAGGTAAATTACCAGAATACCCTTTTCATGTATAATTGGTAATTTAGCTTATGTGACTTAAACTTTTGTACATAACTGATTATACAACATGATAAAACATGTATAGGCATATAATACTTGTCATAGGACTAGTTAGACGTCTCGAACGCGCTTTGCGCGCACGATGCGTTAAAGTAGCATAAGTTACCTTAATGGGTCACGATGGGTCGAAAGCACTTAGGTTAGGTTCCGATTTAGGATGTAGGCTTTGTTAAACCATATCACATGAGTTCTAACACTCATTTGGCTTACAATACCTCATTCTGTCTGATCTTCCGATTTAGGCGTCTATTGTTTGATTAGTGATTCGATTACTAAGTACTGTTTGATTTCTCTGGTTTGCTAGAGTTTGTTGAAGTTCTATTGACTGAGGATACTTTGCACTACATGTGAGTACATAGTTCCCCTATTTTACTACTTTCAATTGTTTTGGGGTGATTCATATGTACTAATTGTTTTCAAGGTTTTAACGATGGTATCAAAACGATTTTCGATGTTATAACGATGGTTTCAAAAACGATTAAGACGATTTGTACAAAACTAATAACGATTTCGATAATGTGAACGAACTTGTTGGTTGGGTTACATAACAAATGACATTCATTAGCAATGATCAAGCCGACCAGTATTAGGTTATGGTACCATAGGATCTGACAAATCCCGTTATCATACTACACCCATGGTTATGTGTGGGGGTTGTGGGTAGCGACTGAATCTGATATTTGTTAATTTACCCTATGGTGGTTTATTAATGCGAGAAACAAGGGACGAGTCACGAAGGTTTGAATGTTATTAGCGAGACAACTATATATAAGTTATTCACAATTAAAACGAGGATGATTTGGACGATGTAAACGATTTGTAAACAATTTGGACGATACGATGTTAAACGATTTGGGTAAACGATAGCGAAATGATGTCACACAACGATGTTTTCGAAGTAGCATACGACTTTTATTAACGAGTTAATACGAGATGTTTTACAATTTGCTTTACTAAAACAAAGGTTTTTGGGTTAAGAATCATGGCTACGAGGTTTCATAAACTATAACCCGCTTGTTTTGAGTTGGTTAATAAAGTTGCAATATTATACTCTTTTCAAAACAAGGTTTTTAATAAAGTATTGCAACATTTAAACTAGCCATGAATCCAATACTCCTATAAAACCTATGTACTCGCCAGCATTTCTTTGCTGATTGTATTTTCACATATGTTTCAGGAATTGATGCTTGATGATGATTTGCTAGGATGCATGCGTCACGTAGGATCTGGACGAGGCCTTAGTGACATAAAACAATATTAGTCGATATGTAACTTGTTTGTTCTATTTTAAGACAATGATAATGGTTAATATTCAATAAAACGAAACCCTTTTGTATCCATGGTTATGAAACGATAATTCTGTTGCAACACGCCCCGACGTTTTCCGCCGCGATTTGTTGTTTTACGCGGTCGGGGTGTGACAGAAGAGTTGGTATCAGAGCCAATGGTTATAGGGAATTAGGTTATTAGTAATTCTTTGACCTAGACTATAACTTTTCTAGGACCCTAACACAAGCTATCTTGTGTTTAGATCTTAAAACATGCATATCACCTATCCTTAGGTGATTATCAAAACAAAAACCAAATTTTCCGAAACGATTTTTGAAAAACAATCTTCTATTTTTGAATAATTTATTACAAGGTTTTGAACCCTCTATTGTAAGGTTTTGAACCCTCTGTTATAAGATTTTGAACCCCTTTGAGTTTTCAAAATCTCGTCAAGGTTTTGGGTTTTAAATAATGTGAACACGTGCAAACTGGAAGGGTGAATGCTTGTATTATGGGTTTTCTGTCTAGGCAAGCACTTCGTATATATCTCATCAGACGCGAGACCAGTTGTGCTTACCTGGGAATTCTTGGGATGAGTGTTCACTTATAGGCGAGCATGTCTTCGCGATACATTATTTTTGATCTATTTACTTTGATTTGTCACTGCGTGTCGTTTGTTTGTTCGAGGTAACAGACAAATGATTGCCTTCCTTGTGTTTTGTCAATACCTCTTTTGTTTTTCCTAAATTTCAACCTCACTTGATTCTCTTGTTTCCTTGTTAGACAATGCCTCCTCGACGCGATCCTCGAACTTTTACTATTGAAGAAATCTCAGCCCTGGTTTCTCAGCAAGTGGCTGCTGTACTTCCCGGTGTGGTAACCCAAGTGCACGAGATATTTAACAACAACAACAACAATAATAACAACAACAATAACGCACAATGTAATTTCAAGAACTTCAATTCTGCGAAGCCGCAAAAGTTTTCTGGATCGTAAGGAGCAACTGCGCTCTTGCAGTGGTTTGAGAGCATCGAGAACACATTTAGACATGTGCAGTATCCGAATGCGCGGAAGGTTGAATTTGCGTCAAGCGTATTTGAGAAGCGAGCGCTTACCTGGTGGAATGGTATTATGCGCGATAGGGGTGCCGAGGTGGCATTAGCACAAACATGGGCAGAGCTTCGGGCTCTCATGATGAAGGAGTTTTGTCCCCGTCACGAAATTCGAATTTTGGAACGTGAGTTTGAGGACTTAAAGCAAGATGGGGCTGAACACCGTGCATACACGAATCGTTCTGACGAACTCAACCTATTGTGCCCCACCATGGTTACCCCTCCTGAGAAAGCAATCGAGAGATATATCGATGGCCTACCCGATTCTATTCTGGAGATTGTGACCGGTGTTAATCCTCCTACCCTTTGCCAAGCAATAGAGTTGTCTGCTACCCTGACTGAGACCCAAGTCAGGAAGGGTAAACTCACCCGGAAGGGTGATAAAAAGAAGGCAACTGATTCTGAGAAAAACAAGAAAAAGGGTAAGGGCAAGGAAGGAGAGACGTCGAAGAAATCGAAGAAGCGAAAGGGTGCCCAAAATTTTGCTGTTACAGCCCAGACTGCTCAGAACCCGCAGAACCCACCGGCTCAACCACCTGCAAAGAAAGCGTACGCTGGTACCGCACCTCACTGTGCTCGTTGCAACGGTCATCACGTTGCACAACAAGCTTGCAGGCAATGCACGACGTGTGGTAGACTTGGGCATATGGCCAATGTTTGTCGTTTTGGAGAAAATCAGGTTGCTCAGGTTCCAGCTCAGGGTCAAGGGAATGCTGCGAGATTCCCACCGGGTTCATGTTTTAATTGTGGAGAGTATGGTCACTTCCGCAACAACTGTCCGAGGCTAGCGAATGCTAACGCAAACCCGAATGCAAATGCAAATGCAAATGTCAATGTGAACCCCGCTCGTGGTCGAGCGTACAATTTGAATGCAAACAAAGCTAGGGTCAACAACGAAGTGGTTAACGGTACGTTTCTTGTTAACAATCGACTTGCATCTATTCTTTTTGATTCCGGTGCCGATAGAAGTTTTGTTTCATTGTCTTTTGAGCCTTTGCTTGCGATACCTAGAACAAAACTGAGGAAACCCTTATCTGTTGAAATTGCCACTAGTAGACCACTTATTCTCGATTCTGTTATTCATGGTTGTCAGTTGAACCTTGATAACCATCTTTTTCCTATTGACCTCACACCGATGCAACTTGGAAGCTTCGATATTATCGTTGGAATGGATTGGCTAACCAAACACCATGCTGAGGTAGTTTGTTTCGATAAGATTGTTCGTATTCCTTTGTCTTCTGGTGATGTTCTGGAGATTCATGGCGAGAAGCCATCTGGTGGATTGAAGCTTATGTCGTGTACAAAGGCCCAAAGTTATTTGCGAAAAGGATATCTTGCTTTTCTGGCACATGTCACCGAGGAGAAAGACAAGAGCAAGAGTATTCAGGATATTCCGATTGTTCGGGATTATCCAGAGGTGTTTCCTGATGAACTGCCTAGTTTGCCTCCAGTTCGTCAAGTCGAGTTTCATATTGACCTTGTACCCAATGCCAACCCGATTGCAAAAGCGCCTTATCGACTTGCACCATCTGAGATGCAAGAATTATCGAAGCAGCTTCAAGAGTTATCTGATAAAGGATTCATTCGACCAAGCTTTTCACCTTGGGGAGCTCCTGTCCTCTTCGTGAAAAAGAAAGATGGATCTTTTCGAATGTGTATCGATTATCGTGAGCTTAATAAGCTCACCATCAAGAATCGATATCCCTTACCTCGAATTGATGATCTCTTCGACCAGCTGCAGGGTGCTTCATGTTTTTCCAAGATCGATCTACGTTCTGGGTATCATCAACTTCGTGTTCTCGAAGAAGATATTCCCAAAACTGCTTTCCGCACAAGATATGGGCATTTCGAGTTCACAGTCATGCCTTTCGGTTTGACTAATGCTCCTGCTGTTTTCATAGACTTAATGAATAGGGTCTGCAAGCCTTATTTGGATCAGTTCGTCATTGTTTTTATTGATGACATCTTGATTTATTCAAAGTCTCGAGCCGAGCACGAACAACACCTTCGCTTAACATTGGAACTCCTGAAGAAGGAACAACTTTTTGCTAAATTCTCCAAGTGTGAATTCTGGCTTAAAGAAGTTCAATTCTTGGGTCACATAGTCAATGAGCAGGGTATTCATGTGGATCCATCCAAGATTGCTGCTATTAAGGACTGGAATACACCGACGATGCCCACAGAGATTCGATCTTTTCTTGGTCTTGCTGGTTATTATCGGCGATTTATTTCAAATTTCTCGAAGATTGCGGTTCCACTCACTGCTTTGACTCAGAAGAAGAAGCCTTTTGAGTGGGGACCCAAGCAAGAAGAAGCGTTCCAAACCCTGAAGCAGAAGTTATGTAATGCTCCTGTTCTATCTCTGCCCGAGGGAAGCGATGATTTTGTTGTCTATTGCGATGCATCCAAACTAGGCCTTGGTTGCGTCCTCATGCAACGAGGTAAAGTTATTGCATATGCATCTAGACAGCTGAAAATTCACGAGAAGAACTACACGACTCATGATCTGGAGTTAGGAGCTGTGGTTTTTGCGCTTAAAATCTGGAGACACTACCTCTATGGAACGAAGTGTGTGGTTTTCACAGACCACAAAAGTCTCCAGCATATTCTTAATCAGAAAGAGCTGAATATGAGGCAACGACGTTGGGTTGAACTCTTGAATGACTATGATTGCGAGATTCGCTACCATCCTGGTAAGGCGAATGTCGTAGCTGATGCGCTTAGTCGAAAAGAACAAGTCAAGCTTCATTCTATTCAAACTCTATCTGATCTTCAAACTCGTGTTCTTCAGGCTCAACAATTTTGTGTTTCACAAAATTTAATAGGTACGGAATTACCACATCAGCTTGAGATTAAACTAGAAGCGAAAGACGATGGTTTGCTCTATTTCATGGATCGTTTGTGGATTCCGAATCAGGACGATCTTCGCACCTTGGTAATGGACGAATCTCATAAGTCTCGATTTTCTATCCATCCTGGTGCTAATAAAATGTACAAGGATCTTCGTACTTCGTGCTGGTGGCCTGGTATGAAGAAGGATGTTGCCTTGTATGTATCAAAATGCCTAACTTGTCTCAAAGTCAAGGCCGAACATCAACGACCTTCTGGCTTGCTTGTACAGCCAGAAATACCGGTTTGGAAGTGGGAGAACATTACGATGGATCTCATCACTAAATTACCACGTACATCTAAAGGTCACGATGCTATTTGGGTTGTTGTCGATCGATTAACGAAGTCCGCTCATTTTATTGCGATCCGCGAGGATCTATCTGCTGATAAACTTGCAAAGATTTATGTTGATGAGATTGTGTCACGACATGGTGTTCCTTTGGATATCATTTCTGATCGTGATGCTCGATTTTCATCTCATTTCTGGAAGGCCATGCAATCTGCTTTGGGAACCCAATTGAATCTAAGCACTGCTTATCATCCCCAAACAGATGGCCAATCTGAGAGAACGATTCAAACTTTAGAGGATATGCTTAGAGCATGTGTAATAGACTTTGGTAGTAGTTGGGATTCTAATCTGCCACTGATCGAGTTCTCTTACAACAATAGCTATCATACTAGTATTAAAATGGCACCATTCGAAGCTCTCTACGGTCGAAAATGTCGTTCACCTGTCTGCTGGAACGAGACCGGTGAAGCTCAGCTTACTGGACCTGAACTCGTTCTGGAAACAACAGACAAGATCAAGAAAATCCGCAATAATCTTGTGACAGCTAGATTACGTCAAAAGAGATATGCGAATTTACGACGCAAGCCCTTAGAATTTCAAGTCGGAGATCGTGTCCTACTCAAGGTTTCACCTTGGAAGGGAGTCGTGAGATTTGGAAGGAAAGGAAAACTTGCACCACGATATGTTGGACCATTTAAGATTGTTCACCCAGAGCTTGGAAAACTTGCACCTACCGAGGTTTCACCTTGGAAAACTTGCACCTACCGACTAGAGCTACCTCCAGAGCTTGGAAATGTTCACCCGACTTTTCACGTGTCCAATTTTCGAAAGTGTTTAATTGATGCTGATCTTCACATTCCTCTCGATGAGATCCAAATCAATGAAACGATGCACTTTGTTGAGAAACCTGTGGAGATAGTGGAACGTACATACAAACAGTTGAAGAGCAAACGGATTCATTTGGTCAAAGTTCGCTGGGAATCCAAACGTGGTCCTGAGTTTACTTGGGAACGTGAGGACCAGATGAAGACGAAGTATCCGCATTTGTTTTCACAAGCTTCCTCTAGTTAAAATTTCGGGACGAAATTTCCTGAAGTAGGGGAGACTGTGACAACTGTACGCTGTAATCGATGTACGATGTAAAACAATGTTGATTATTAATAAAACAATGTGCTTTGGTGTTATTATATGTGTTTTGACGTCTTTATGTGTGTGTTTATGTTTGGTGATTTTACAATTCGATTCGATTCCGATTTCAAGCTTTAAATCGCTTTCTGGAAGGTTATACGAGCACAGATGCGTAAATATAACCAGTTTAATGAAATAAACACTCCGGGATAGTGACATAGGCTTAACATACCTGAAATAACCTTTACATAACTTAGAAATAAGTTTTGAATGGTTTGGTGTGTTGAAAACAAGTCTATTCGATCACAGGGACTAATTGTGTCAAACTGTGAATCTATGGGGATTTACACAGTAACGAACATTCTGGAACATGACCATAAGTTAAACATACCATAAATATCCTCTACATAGCTTAGAAATAGGCTTTGAGGGGTTCGGTGTGCTAAAATAAACTTTTGGGTCATTCAGGGACTAAAAGTGTCAAAAAGTGCATAAGTTTGCATTTCGCGCATAACTTATGTTCTGAATACCTTCGGACATCCAAAAATTTATGTAAGCACTAAAATATTTTATTTTAGTGTTTGGCTTGAGAAAAATCCATTCGTCGCGCAATTTGGATCGTTTTTCGCGCTTATGCGCATTCCGTCGTAATTAAGCGAACATCGTGTTCGTACGACCAAACAAACCAACATCCGACATATTTTTGAGCATGTTTCATGTCACCAATGTTTAGGCATCATTTTAGGGCCTTAAAGTTGGCTTTACGGGCCTTAGAAGTGTCGGAAATGGCCTTAAACACGTGCAGGGGCTGAAACTATAATTTCTGAAACATATTGCTGATCAGACAAGGCCAGGCGGCCCGCCTGAGCTTGTGTGTATCCTAAAGCGGGCCGCATCAGCCCTCTGACAGCAGAAAACATGCAGAAACATCGAATCTGGTCCGTTCCAACCTTGCACATGGTTTTTCTCAATACTATGGGCTGGTTTTTGATGCACATGGTATTACAATACCATGGGTGCAAGTGCATGGCCAAGATCGAATCACGTTTTCCAAGAAACGATCCTAACGGTTCGGGAAACACTATAAATACCCCATGCCATCCATTGCTAAACTCACAAGAATTTTGATTTGAGAAACTCTAAGTTGAAACCATTGTTTCATACCTGAGATTCTTGGATCGAAATTAGCATTCGGGGACCCTTCGTAAGTATTCTTTCGTTCTTTTATTGCTTTTCGAGTCTTTTCGAGTCTGAAAGTCAAACTTTGTTTGACTTTCTGCGTTGACCAGTTTATGGTCAATGCGAAGTTCGTTTGAACTTCGCAACGTGAGTGTAATCACGTTGGTTATAGTCCCTTGGGACTATGCCCACTGATTACCACGTTGTCTAGGGTCGTAGGGTAAGCGATCTAATAAATCGCTTATACCTCGAACCCGACCCATTTGTTCGATCATTAGGATCCGAACAAATACTTTAGGTGACCATAGTGTATAGGGAATAACCTTCTGAGGTTATACCCTATGGTCACATCGTTTGAGTAGTTGTATGATAGGTAGTTTATATGCCTTAGGTAAATTACCAGAATACCCTTTTCATGTATAATTGGTAATTTAGCTTATGTGACTTAAACTTTTGTACATAACTGATTATACAACATGATAAAACATGTATAGGCATATAATACTTGTCATAGGACTAGTTAGACGTCTCGAACGCGCTTTGCGCGCACGATGCGTTAAAGTAGCATAAGTTACCTTAATGGGTCACGATGGGTCGAAAGCACTTAGGTTAGGTTCCGATTTAGGATGTAGGCTTTGTTAAACCATATCACATGAGTTCTAACACTCATTTGGCTTACAAGACCTCATTCTGTCTGATCTTCGGATTTAGGCGTCTATTGTTTGATTAGTGATTCGATTACTAAGTACTGTTTGATTTCTCTGGTTTGCTCGAGTTTGTTGAAGTTCTATTGACTGAGGATACTTTGCACTACATGTGAGTACATAGTTCCCCTATTTTACTACTTTCAATTGTTTTGGGGTGATTCATATGTACTAATTGTTTTCAAGGTTTTAACGATGGTATCAAAACGATTTTCGATGTTATAACGATGGTTTCAAAAAGGATTAAGACGATTTGTACAAAACTAATAACGATTTCGATAATGTGAACGAACTTGTTGGTTGGGTTACATAAGAAATGACATTCATTAGCAATGATCAAGCCGACCAGTATTAGGTTATGGTACCATAGGATCTGACAAATCCCGTTATCATACTACACCCATGGTTATGTGTGGGGGTTGTGGGTAGCGACTGAATCTGATATTTGTTAATTTACCCTATGGTGGTTTATTAATGCGAGAAACGAGGGACGAGTCACGAAGGTTTGAATTTTATTAGCGAGACAACTATATATAAGTTATTCACAATTAAAACGAGGATGATTTGGACGATGTAAACGATTTGTAAACAATTTGGACGATACGATGTTAAACGATTTGGGTAAACGATAGCGAAATGATGTCACACAACGATGTTTTCGAAGTAACATACGAGTTTTATTAACGAGTTAATACGAGATGTTTTACAATTTGCTTTACTAAAACAAAGGTTTTTGGGTTAAGAATCATGGCTACGAGGTTTCATAAACTATAACCCGCTTGTTTTGAGTTGGTTAATAAAGTTGCAATATTATACTCTTTTCAAAACAAGGTTTTTAATAAAGTATTGCAACATTTAAACTAGCCATGAATCCAATACTCCTATAAAACCTATGTACTCGCCAGTATTTCTTTGCTGACTGTATTTTCACATATGTTTCAGGAATTGATGCTTGATGATGATTTGCTAGGATGCATGCGTCACGTAGGATCTGGATGAGGCCTTAGTGACATAAAACAATATTAGTCGATATGTAACTTGTTTTTTCTATTTTAAGACAATGATAATGGTTAATATTCAATAAAACGAAACCCTTTTGTATCCATGGTTATGAAACGATAATTCTGTTGCAACACGCCCCGACGTTTTCCGCCGCGATTTGTTGTTTTACGATGTCGGGGTGTGACATAAACTGCTTGTCACCAATCTCATGCCAACTGAGAGGAGATCGGCACTTGCGGCCATACAAAGCTTCGAAAGGAGCCATCTGAATACTGGAATGATAGCTGTTGTTGTACGAGAACTCAATCAATGGTAAATGTACATCCCAGTTACCACCAAAGTCGATGACCCAAGAACGGAGCATATCCTCTAGGGTTTGAATAGTATGCTCGGTCTGTCCATCCGTCTGAGGATGAAAGGCCGTGCTAAGATTCAAGTGCGAACCTATAGCGGACTAAAACGTTTGTCGAAGACGCGAATTAAAACGACCATCACGGTCTGAGATTATGTCAAGAGGTATGCCATGATGGCATATAATCTCATCAATATAGACTCGAGCAAGCTTCTCCACTCTGTAATCTTCACGGATAGGAAGAAAGTGGGCTGATTTGGTCAAATGATCTATAATCACCCAGATACTATCGTGACCTTTAGAGGTACGGGGTAGTTTGGTAATAAAGTCCATAGCGATGCTATCCCATTTCCAGACAGGGATTTTGGGTTGCTCTAAGAGTCCAGAAGGACGCTGGTGTTCAGCCTTTACCTTCGAGCAAGTAAGGCATTTAGACACATATACAGCAATGTCCCTCTTTATGCCAGGCCACCAATAAGTCGCACGCAGATCCTGGTACATCTTATCGGCACCTGGATGGATTGAGTAATGGGATTTGTGAGCCTCAGTCATAATGAGCTCATGGAGATTATCGCGATCTTGCACCCATATGCGATTTAGATAGTACTGAAAACCATCAGATTTAGTTTCAAGCTGATTTACATTAGCGCCATGAACTTCAACAGTTAGACTTCCTTCATTAGCTGATGAAAACTGAGCTTCACGAATACAAGCATGCAGGTCACTAGAGATGTGAATAGCCTTGAAATGGGTTTTACGACTAAGGGCGTTGGCTACTACATTCTCCTTGACAGGATGATAGCGAATTTCGCAGTCGTAATCGTTTTGCAATTCCACCCAACGTCTCTGTCGCATGTTCAGCTCTTTTTGGTCAAAGATATGTTGAAGGCTCCTATGGTCAGTGAAGACCACACACTTAGTACCATAAAGGTAGTGTCGCCAGATCTTTAACGCAAAAATAACCTCACCAAGCTCCAGATCATGACTAGTGTAGTTTTTCTCATGTACTTTAAGCTGACGAGAGGCATAAGCAATAACCTTGTCTCGCTGCATGAGCACATAAGCCAATCCACGGTTCGAGGCATCACAGTATACCACAAAATCTTCATTGCCATCAGGTAGAGTTAACACAGGAGCATTACACAAAAGGTTCTTAAGAGTTCGAAAGGATTCCTCTTGCTCGGGACCGCAAACAAAAGGTTTCTCCTTTTGGGTTAGCGTAGTAAGAGGAACAACGATTTTAGAAAAATCCGCGATGAACCGACGGTAATAACCAACCAATCCTAGAAAAGAACGGATCTCGGACACGGATTTAGGCGTACACCAATTCTTTACTGCCTCAATCTTAGAAGGGTCAACATGAATACCCTGACTACTAACAATATGACCAAGAAATTGCACTTCATCAATCCAAAACTCACACTTAGAGAATTTAGCATACATACGTTCACCACGTAAGAGTTCAAGCATAAGACGTAAATGACAAGCATGATCAGCTTTAGACTTAGAATAAATAAGAATATCATCAATAAAGACTATCACAAAACGATCCAAATAAGGTTTACACACACGGTTCATAAGGTCCATGAACACTGCAGGTGCGTTGGTCAGGCCAAAAGGCATGACCACAAACTCGTAGTGCCCATATCGAGTACGAAACGCAGTTTTCGGAATATCATCTTCGAGGACACGTAGTTGATGATATCCAGAACGTAAGTCAATCTTAGAGAAGCAGGACGCGCCTTGTAGTTGGTCAAATAGGTCATCAATACGAGGGAGCAGATAATGATTCTTCACGGTAAGCTTATTAAGTTCATGATAGTCGATACACATACGGAAGGAACCATCCTTCTTCTTGACGAATAACATGGAAGCACCCCACGGGGAGGTACTTGGACGAATAAAACGCTTATCTAGTAATTCCTGCAGTTGACTAGATAACTCTTGCATCTCAGAAGGTGCAAGACGATAAGAAGCCCTGGCGACAGGAGTTGCACCAGGTACGAGGTCAATACGAAAATCAACAGACCTAGGCGGAGGAAGACCAGGAAGATCTTCAGGAAAGACATCAGTGTAATCACACACCACTGGAACGTCGCTTATGTTCTTCCCCTTGCATTTTTGTTCCACCACGTGGGCCAAGAAGGCAGGGTTCTGTTTATGTAAGCTTCTGCTCGCCTGTGTGCATGACATCAACCTGAGTCCCTTAGAAGGTCAGTCTCCATAGATGATCAAGGTATCACCAGAGGGAAGAGGGAGACGAACAAGCTTCTCGTGACACACAATTTCGGCATGGTTCTTACACAACCAATCCATGCCGATGATAACATCAAAACTACCCAACCGCATGGGTATAAGATCAATAGAGAAGACGTGATCGTTAAGAATCAAGGAACAATCACGCACGATAGAATTCACAAGAATCGACTTACCATTGGCGACCTCAACAGAGAACGACTCAGGTAACTTGGAGCGTGTACAGTTTATCAAAGACTCAAATTCCACGGACACAAAGATTTTATCGACACCAGTATCAAATAGAATCGAAGCATAAAGGTTACTAACGAGGAACATACCATTGACAACGTCATTGTCATTACGAGCCTGATTAGCGCTAAGGTTGAACGCTAGACCACGAGCGGCTGGCTGCTGGTCCTGGTTTAGCTGAGGACACTGGTTACGGAGGTGGGTAGTATCTCCACACTTGTAGCATGCACGAATAGCGTTGACTGGCCTTGGGTTCTGCAGAGGAGCTGGAAGAGCTGCTTGGGCTGCCTGAGCTGGGGCTTGTTGAGCTGGCTGGGCTGGGTTAGCTTGACGTCAGTAGGGAGTCGTGTGACCATAGCGATTACAGTTGGTGCACAGACGACATGCAGAAGTTGCAGGATGATGGTAGTTGCAAGTGGTACACTTTGGGTGAGAACCAGTGTACTGCTTCTTAGCCTCGGGAGTAGCAGAGTTAGCAGCAGCATTAGCAGGGACATGTTTAGTAGCAGGGTTTGCAGCAGGAGTAATAGCATTACATCCGGAACCATGAGATTTCCTTTTCTTGTTTTTGCTGCCGCCTGGCTGCTGGGTAACTTGATTTGCAGACTTAGAGGGATCAGGAATAGCAAACTGCTTATCACGTACACGGTTGTTGCTCAAACTTGCCGCCAAACGATAGACTTCTTCAATAGTTTCCAGTTGAGTTGCTTCAACAGAATCACGCATAGCAGGAGGTAGACCATTGATGTACTTGGTTATCATTCGCTTAGGAGTCTAAACCAAGTGAGGAACGATAAGGCTAAGCTGCTTAAAACGGGTAGTATAAGCCAGATTATCATCACCAATCTGCTTCAAGTGCCAAAACTCTTCTTCAAGCTTCAATTGTTCATGAGGAGGGCAGAACTCGAGAATCATGAGTTCTCGCACCTCAGCCCATGGAAGAGCATAGGCTTCTTCATTAGAACGGATGTTTCTCTCATTCGACCACCACTCCAATGATCTACCTTGAAACATTCCAGTTGCACTCCTAGTCTTTAAATGATCAGGGCATTCACTGTTAATGAAGGTAATCTCAATGTTGTCGAACCACTCGAGCATGGCAGTCACCCCATCACTGCCCGTGAAAGACTTAGGGTTGCAAGAGATGAAATGCTTATAGTTGAACTTAGTAGGCTTTTGCTTTTCGGCCTTTGAGTCCACAAAGGATGGAGGAGTGTTTGATCCTTGGAGCTCAGAGACGATCTTTGGCACGACTCGGGCAATCTGGTCGGCCATGAATGACATCATCTTTTCCTAAGACTTCTCCTTGGATTTCCTGAGAGTGTCGGATAGATTTCGAGAAGACATCCTAAAGATCCAATAAGAGGATCGTATAAGTCTAGATTCACTAAGCCTCACAATATAGATTCATACGCAATAGACTAAAACTCAACAAGATTCACAAGATTCAAGGTTCACATAGATTTCAATACCACAAAACCCATGACCTTCGCATGGCACGTTGTACAAAGTTTGGCAACATGTCAGGAACGCTTATATATAGGAAGTACCAGCGGCGTATCCACCACGCTTCGGGCATATCGCTTTCACCCCGTACTCGGTGTCATGTTACGTGTCGTAGAACACACTCATCATCATTATCATAGATTCATATAGTTTACAATAGGTTCAAATAGATTCACGTAGATTCCTATAGATTCAATAGTCTCCCATAGATCCAATAGATTCCATAGACTCTAATAGATTCAATAGGTTCAATAGACTCCAATAGATTCACATAGATTCGTTATCCACAAACAACGAAATCCCGCATGGCACGTGCTATGAAAGTTCGGCAACACGACGGAAGCACTTATATATAGGAAGTACCAGCGGTGTATCCACCATGCTTCAATCATGCCACGTCCGTCTCGTCATCGGTGTCATGCCTCGTTAACCACCGCTTTAGATTTCACCACTTCTCAAAACATAGATTAACCAGATAGATTCAACCACATAAATTAACAAGGTAGTTTCAATCACTTAAACCCGAGCCTACAAAACTAAGAATTTCACTTAGCCCGTGGTACGAAGGTTCGGTAGCATGCCAAAAACGCTTATATATAGGAAGTACCAGCGGTGTATCCACCACGCTTCGGACATGCCACTTTCGCCTCGTCTTCGGCGCTAGGCTACGTTCCATATTTTGTTACTCAAAACCACACATTTGCAGATTACACATAGCTTATGCTAGAGTACACCTAGATTACACATAGTTTACACGAGTAGTTTCCATAGCTTAAGTTTCAACATCCTCATCACTGATCTGCAAACACTAAATGTTGCATGGCACTTGGTACAAAAGTTGGTAACATGCCGGAAACACTTATATATAGGAAGTACCAGCAGCGTATCCACCATGTTTTAGACACGTCACTTCTGTCTCGTATTCCATGCCCTGTTTCATTTATCGTCTCATAATCACCACAACACGTAGATTGATCATATAGATTCACATAGCATCTTGATTCCATATAGATTGAATAAAGCTTCATAAATTTAGTTTTGATCCTGATTAGAGTTAACGTTTTAGATTGCGGACATACGTGTGATTCGTGTAAAGAGCATATCAAATGATCGAAGGATCGAGTTTAAAACCACATGCATAAAATCGAGATAACATAAAAGCAAGATAGGCTCATAAAACATAGGATTGTTCCGGGTAGAGGAACGGCGGCTAACCAAAGTGATTCAAACCCCTTTCGAATTGAGGTAACGTGTCTTGACTTACTTAGACAAATACGTCATCGATGTTAGGCCTACGATATTCGTCCTTTTAGTCATTCCACGTCCCTAATTGCTTGGAATTTCAAGACTTTGGCGAGACATATAAAATCAAGGAGTGGGACTAGTTATCAAGGTCTGAGCTTCACTTCTATCTTGACAACTTCGTACCCTAAATAGTGATGGTACTTATCCACAGATAAGACCTACTAGAATAATCTGGAGATTTCCCGCAAGGTTTGGATGTCACTCCTGGCTTTAAGGCAAATCTCGTGTGAAAATTGCAAACACCGATTAACAGTGTTTTTCCAAAGCATCAAGTGTATATTGTATCAGCCTTAGGAAAGGCATGTAAGTTTAACAGGGAAATGTGCTGCTAGGAAGCAGATACGGTAGAATACATAAGTCTTAAACAACAAATAAGAGTCAGGATTCCTAGAACTATAGACTAGGGCAAGTATTCCTACTTATCCTAATTCCCTATAGTTATGGCTCTGATACCAATCTGTCACACCCCAACCGATGGCAGAAAAATTGGGGTGCGAGCACTAAGCGTTCAGATTCCTCATGAGAATTCCATAACACTATTGTTTCAATAAAAGTTAATTGATTTCAAGCAAATTGTCTAACAATCACCATCACAAACATCAAATTACATCCCAAAACATAAATTGTTCAAATTGTTCAAAAGTCTAAATTATCTAGATGACGTTTCTAGGCATCTTCTAGCTTGGTTTCCATGTTTTCCAAAGCATCCTATCAGCCTGCAACATGTATTAAAATATCAATACAAAAGTATTTGCGAGTATACAAGTTTGATAATAGAATAATAGATTAAAACAACTCATATCCAAAGTGTAAGCAATAAAATAGTTTCAGCCGTGCTAGTGTCGCAGTCCACGTAGTGATAGCCCAAGTATCCCGATGCTTTAGTTGTTTACCAAAGAATCAATGAGGTAAACTAGAATCCTCCAAACAATACCCCCCGAGAATAATGGGAGAGGTGCATCTCCTATAGCACTACTATTGTTAAGGCGGAACTACACACTCTGGATTAAACGTCACATAGCACAAAGAATCAAGAATCAAGAATCACAAGTTTCACGTACACATAGGATAGAGTATAAGTTTCAAAGATTCGAGTTTAAGTTTCATAGAATACATGCTACACCCCAAAAGTTTAAAGTAAAAGGGTATCGAGTATACTCATAGTGATTGCTTAACAGTTCACAACCGTTAATTGGATCAAAGGGAGCTCTTTTGGAATTAGCCTGATTAGATTACAACGGATAAGGGTTGTGATGCGTGTGAAGTGTGTATATAAGTTTAAGTATATTTTAAGCCCTTTTACACTTTCATTAGCCAAGTTTTAAATTTATAAAACACGATATTTACTAACACTAGACACACATATGGGCAAGTGCACCCGTCGTGAGCGTAGTATAGTGTTGGCAAGATACCGAGGTCGTCCAAGGACACAAGAGCTTTTAGTATCGGTTTATCCTCAACGTCTAATCAAATCAAAAGTTTAGAAAAAGGTTTTAAACTAAGAAAATAAAAACTAACTAAAATGCTGAAAAATAAAAATAAAAGAAAAACATATAGACAATATGAATCACTTGGCTCCGACTCGTGTTTAGTGTAACCTTTGATTATTTCCGCACTTTTGCACTTTTGCCCCTCTTTTGAAGGTGACGTTACCCTCAACCCAGTAGTTTGAGTCAGCAAGGATACAATCCTAAAGGGTCGGATTATTGAAAGATAATAAATTAAGTTATTAATGCATAATGTGGTAGGCCCCTCTTTTGAAGGTGACGTTACCCTCGGCTAAGTAGTCTGAGTCAGCAGGGATACAGTCCTAAGTAGCCGGGTTGAAGTATTAATAGTAGTTTAACTTATGAGGGGATCAAAGAGTTTGGACCCCCGCCATCCAATACCGTTAAGTATTGAAGGAGGTCCTACTAAATTTGACCCAGGTCCTTTGCAGGATCTATACACTGAACAATGGCAAAACTCTTACCAAACCGTTCCCTTAACCCCCGACCAGGTAGCTAACATACCTCCATATAGACCGTGGAGACATGAATGGTGAAAATCTTTTATTTTATATAGACAGTAAAATAATGCCAAGACACCACGGACAAACGATAAGGAAGAATCACCTTCAACATAAGAAACTAGTTATTAAAGTCATTAATACATAACCAATTAAAAAGTGCGAAAAGATTAAAAATAAAAAGTATTACACTAGACACTTTGTCTTCACCAAGTGATGTAACAGACTTAGGCAAACATGGCCTTGATTGTCAAGAACTCTTACGATCAATCTTGGATCCCGAGACGACTCACACACTCTATGATGGACAATGGATGATGATGGTGGAGGATGGTGTTATGGTGGTGGTGGGTGGTGGGTGAAGTGTGAGAGAGGTGGTGTGCCAAGGGATGGTTTGAGCTTGAGCCAAGCACTCCTATTTATAGGCTGAACAGAAGCTCGGGCACGGCCCCGTGTCTAGTGGGCACAGCCTCGTGTCCACATCCTTCTCTGTCTTCATTAATTGCTCTTGTCTTTATTAGTTGACCACGGCCCCGTGTCCGCTGGGCACGACCCCGTGTGCAGAAGCATATCTGTACTATCAAGATTTGCCTGGATTCTGCGAATCTTATAGTTGACCACGACCCCGTGTCCGCTGAGCAGAGCCCCGTGGTGGGCGATGGAAGCTTCTACAACTTTGTCTTTTATGCTGACACTTGGGCACGGGGCGTGTTCAGCCTCCTGTTTTCTTGTTTTGCTTGGGAAGATGCTTTCGGGGAGGTCGGGCATGCCACGTTTATTCCTTTTCTTGTATTTATGTTAGATTTAGCTGCCTTTTTGCTTCG
The DNA here is from genome assembly GCA_030545235.1 of Helianthus tuberosus. Classification (NCBI taxonomy): domain Eukaryota; kingdom Viridiplantae; phylum Streptophyta; class Magnoliopsida; order Asterales; family Asteraceae; genus Helianthus; species Helianthus tuberosus. The sequence goes on along the minus strand of CM060376.1, from coordinate 139,768,242 downwards.
TTTATTAATTTAAGATCATTTAATCCTGAAAATACAAAAGGAAGACAAAAACACACTTTTTCCAACATTAGTACTAAAAAGGGTTAGTTTTATGCCACAATTGATGTAATTTATATGTTGCATTTTGCACACATCAAATACCCCCACACTTGAATCTTTGCTTGTCCTCAAGCAAAACTCTTTATAATGTGCCTTTACTCTCCCAAATGGAATTGGTAGAAAAGAAGGTTTTTGGGCTTGTCATAGAGTGTCGGGATTTCCAAGATTCCTTATTTAGTTTTATTTTTATTTGTTTACAATACTATTCGTCATGATTTATTTAAAACTTTTCATAAGATAAATTACTTATTGTAACACCTGTGCCTTCACGGCCATCAAACAAATACCAAACCAATGAAATATTATATTTCATACTTGGGATTTGTAAAAATATGTGTATCCTTTGCACATATCAATTCTTGTTCAATTTCAAACTCTAAATCGCTTTCTAGAAGGTTATACGCGCACCGATGCGTAAATATAACCAGTTTAATGCAACAAACACTCCGGAATAGTGAAATAGGCTTAACATACCTTAAATAACCTTTACATAACTTCTATATAAGTTTTGGAAGGTTTGGTGTGGTGAAATCAAGTTTAATCGCTTACAGGGACTAAAGTTGACAAACTGCGAAAGTATGCCAATTTGAACTGTAACAGACCTTCCGGAGCATGAACATAAGTTAAACATGCCATAAATATCCTTCACATAGCTTAGAAATAGGCTTTGAGGTGTTCGGTATGCTAAAATAAACTTTTGTGTCATTCAGGGACTAAAAGTGTCAAAAAGTGCACAAGTTTGCATTTTCGCGCATAACTTACGTTCTGAATACATCCGGACATCCAAAAATTTATGTAAGCACTAAAATATTTTATTTTAGTGTTCGGCATAAGAAAAATCCATTCGTCGCGTCATTTGGTTCGTTTTTCGCGCTTATGCGCATTCCGTCGTAATTAAGCGAACATCGCGTTCGTACGGCTAAACGAACCGACATCTGAGATATTTTTGAACACATTTTAAGTTCCCTATACTTTAAATTCATTTTAGAGCTTTGAAATGGGGTTAACGGGCCTTAAACGTGTCAAAAATGGCCTTAAACACGTGCAGGGACCTAAACTGTCATTTCTGAAACATATGTGCAGATCAGAGGCCCCAAGCGGCCAGCATTGTGTTTGCCTAAATCTAAAGCGGGCCGCATTAGCCCTTCTGACCAGATTCAATGTTTGTTTTGCAACTTGCAACTGAATTGATTCGTGTCCACACGTTTCCTATCGTCTAGTCAGCGGATAAGAACAACATTTTAGCCACCACAACATTGTGACAAGTGTTCGGCTTGGATCGTGGCACGATATTCAAGAAACGATCCTAGCGGTTACCCGAAATCTATATATACCCCATGCCCCCCATTGCATAACTTACTAGAATTCTGATTTTAGAAACTCTAAGTTGAAACCATTGTTTCATACCTGAGATTCTTGAATCGGGATTAGCATTCGGGGACCCTGGGTAAGTATTCTTTCGTTCTTTTCCTTATTTTACTGCTTTTCGAGTCAGAAAGTCAAACTTTGTTTGACTTTCAGCGTTGACCAGTAATGGTCAATGCGAAGTTCGTTTGAACTTCGCAACGTGAGTGTAATCACGTTGGTCATAGTCCTTTGGGACTATGCCCACTGATTACCACGTTGTCTAGAGTCGTAGGGTAGGCGATCTGATAAATCGCCTATACCTTCGAACTCGACCCATTTGGTCGATCATTAGGATCCGACCAAACACATTAGGTGACCATAGTAGGTAGGGAATAACCTTCCGAGGTTATACCCTATGGTCACATCGTTTAAGTAGTTGTATGATAGGTAGTTTATATGCCTTAGGTAAATTACCAGAATACCCTTTTCATGTATAATTGGTAATTAAGCATATGTAACCTAAACTTTTGTCACATAACTGATTATGTAACATGTTTAGGCATATAACACTTGTCATAGGACTAGTTAGACGGTCCGAACGCGTTTCACGCGCACGACGCGTTAAAGTAGCATATGTTACCTTAATGGGTCGCGATGGGTCGTAAGCAATTAGGTTAGGTTTCATTGTAGTATGTAGGCCTTGTTAAACCATATCATATGAGTTCCAATACTCATTTGGTTTACCAAGCCTCATCCTATCCGATCTCCCGATTTAGATCCGGTTTATTTATATAGTTTTAGATTGCCGATTGATTCCGTGCTCCCTCAAGCTTTGTTTGGTTGTTGTTCAAGACCTCCAAGCATTCTCAGGCGAGTACATTATTCCCCTATTTTACTGCTTTCAATTGTTTTGGGGTGACTCATATGTGCTAAATATTTTCGATGTTATAACAATGGTTTCAAAAACGATTAAGACGATTTACACAAAACTAATAACGATTTCAATAAAGTGAACAAACTTGTTGGTTGGGTTACATAACAAATGACATTCATTAGCAATGATCAAGCCGACCAGTATTAGGTTATGGTACCATAGGATCTGACAAATCCCGTTATTTACTGCACCCGTGGTTATGTGTGGGTGTTGTGGGTAGCGACTGAATCTGTAATTGTTAACTTACCCTATGGAGGTTTGTTAATACGAAAACGAGAAGCGACGAGTGATGAGTCACGAAGGTTTGAATGTTATTAGCGAGACGATCATATAAGTAGTTTCACGACCTAAAACGAATTTAACGATTGGGTAAACGATAGGTTTTCACACGATGGTTTAACGATTGGGTAAACATTTGTACATGATTGACATTTGATCATGTATTTCCCACAAAACATAACTTTGATTTAAACCAAGTTTTACTTCAATACTTTGTTTTTGTGCATATGGTTTAGTTGAGACATTTCACTTGCCATACATGGATATTTGACATAAACATTTGACATGGATATTTGACATATACATTTGACAATTGATTTAAACATAGACATTTTACATTGTTTGGTTTGGTTTGGTTAAGTGATTAAGTAACGGTGCGTATGTAATATGATACAAGCATGGTGGATACGCCGCTGGTACTTCCTATATATAAGTGTTTGTATGGTATTACATATCGTAGCGTTATTTGAATCATTTCAGTTTGAGACATAGAACATTTTATACAAGTAACATACTTTTCACAAGACATTTATTTACAAACAACTTATATTATACAAACTCATTTTACATGGTTATTCATTTAATCATGCATTATTCTCTTATTATACATATCATCCGAACTTATTATTTTTCAAATGATTTACAAAGACAAAGCAAATTACAAGGTTCATGACTAAACATTTTCTTAAACAGAAGTCATGAATCTTATTTTCACAAAACCTATGTACTCGCCAGCATTTCTTTGCTGACCTCGTTTTCACATATGTTTCAGGTATTGTTGGATGATATCGATTGATAAGATGCATGCTCACATAGGACTGGACAGGGCCTTAGTGACTCAATAACAATGATAGACTATGTTTAATTAGTGTATTTAGATTTCAAGACGATGTAATTATTCAATGTTTAATAAAACGAAACACTCTTTGGAATCCATGGTTATGAAACATTAATTCTGTTACAACACGCCTCGATGTTTCCGCCGCGATTTGTTGTTTTACGCGGTCGGGGTGTGACAGAAAAGATGGTATCAGAGCCAATGGTTATAGGGAATTAGGTTATTAGTAATTAGTAATGCTTTGACCTAGTCTATAACCTTCTTAGGACCCTAACGCGAGTTTACTTGCGTTTAGTCATAAAACAATACCGTCACCTATCCTTAGGCGACGATCACAACAAGAATATAAATTTCAAAACCGCTTTGAAAACTAATCATCTGTTCTAGGATGATTGATTACTAGGTTTTGAACCCTCTATTGTAAGGTTTTGAACTCTCTATTATATGGTTTTGAACCCTTTGAGTTTTCAAAATCTCGTCAAGGTTTTGGGTTTTTAATAATGTGAACACGTGCAAACTGGAAGGGTGAATGCCTGTATTCTGGGTTTTCTGGCTAGGCAAGCACTTCGTATACATCTCATCAGATGCGAGACCAGTTGTGCTTACCTGGGAATTCTTGGGATGAGTGTTCACTTATAGGCGAGCATGTCTTCGCGATACATTATTTTTGACCCATTTACTTTGATCAGTCACCGTCTCATTTGTTTGCCTTAGGTAACAAACAAATGATCGCAATCTTCATGCGTTATCATTCTGTTTTGATTGTCCAAAAACCTTTCACCTGTTTCTCCCTATGCCTTTCTTTTTCTTCAAGACTGTCTCTTCATCACGATGACGCCCAAATATCTGAGCAAGCAGCCAAAATTCGCTCAGCGAATAGGCGAAGTAGTCCTGAAGACTGTTGAATTAGCTACTGCCATGTATCATCTCCAGGATGAAGCCACTCAAGAGTCACCAAGACAGGCAGGACCTAGTCAGGCGACAACACCATCAGCCAATGAACCAATCGGGGAATCAAAGACCATGGATGAACAATTCCCTAAGAAGTCAAAGAAGCGAAAGGCTTCTCAGAAGTTCGCTGTGGTCGCTCACAATGGTCGAACCGTTCCCAACCAACCAACTCAACCCCCTGCTAGGTGTGTATGGTTTTTCCTATGATACCTACATCAAGGAACTATGTACCTTACAAACTACTCTTGTGATTTCTCTCTTTCAAATGATTGCTCATGATTCCCTCGAAAATTTTAAGTACTCGTTTCACTCTAAGAAACAAAGTACAGAAAATTAAGAGATATTATGAGTAATCGTGCCTTTCGCACATCTGTGCCTTTAAATCCTTGGTTAGATAACTAAGGGTATCTTCAAATCTCATACCCATTACGTTTTGATTTTTCAAACATACACAGTACCAGTATTTCAAAACAATCTTCATGATCTCAAAACATTTCATATAGTTTGAAAACAATTTTTCTAGATGCATTGTCTATGTTATTTCAAAAACATTGGCCATGTTATCAAAACCAACCTTTCTAATTTCAAAATATTTCATATAGTCTGAAGACAATATTAACACAATACATTTTCTTATCAAGTGCATGATTTCGAAAAGCATCATTCATATTTTCAAAAACCTTATACATAATTTCAAAATTTATCTCGCATGATTTTAAAATATTTTTGTAAAAATATCTATCTAATACACCTACTTTATGATTTCAAAAAGTATTATATATAAGGTTTCAAAAACGTTAAACACATTTTTCTTAAAAGAACCCCATGCACAGTTTTCAAAAATATTTTCCTTGTACATTTACTCAACCTTCAAATTCTGCTTCATATGTCGCCTTGACATATCTAGCATCTCAACTTCATAAGCATTTCAACTTCATGTTTTGACTTAAGCACATCCCGTGCAAGATTTTAAAACATCTTCAACTTCTAAAATTCATATGGGATCTTTTTATCTTTACAATTAGATCCTTGTGGATGATCATCATTCAAATCAGAGTCCTTAATTGGATTCTTTATGTGCCTTAATTCGAACACTTCGGTTCCTAATAATCGAAATCGAATTTTCTTTTTGAATCTTTCTATCTTTATAGTTAGATTCTTGAAAATATTTAAAGTACCAAATGAAATCCACGGATTGGATTCCTAGTATGCTTTAAATACCCATGTCCAAAGATAACAAATTAAACGATTATACGAATAAGCGATTATGCGACTATGTGGTTATGTGTTATGTGTTCTCCTTTATGTTTTTGTGTGATCCGATTTTCAAATCCTCATAGAATCTTTCATATCTTCATATGAGGGATTCATAGTAGGATATTCAAAAGGTACTACCTTAAATCCTTATGGGCTTCTACCTGGTAGTTAAGACCCTTGGGTTATATAGTACCATTTCATGATTCGATAAGAGACCCTCTTAGTGGTCCAGTCAAAAAGATTGATTCACAATTTGATCAAAGAATGGCATCTAGTGATGTAGCTGAACAGACTCCTTGATAGTCTATTTAGATCAATCATTGATTTAATCAAAAGGACTCAATGGCGGTCTAGTTACACTCATCACAGGATTGTCATTTGGTTTTCCCCTACACATTATAAAATAGACTGTGTGAACTATGCAAGGAATTGTCTAATTATGGAAGCGCACATAATTATGAGATTCAGTGCACGGTAAACCCAGTAAGATTTATTATGTGTAAGAGCCGATAGTGACAACAATAACGAAATGAGAACGATGTAATGGAGGTACGGTGGACGCACCAATGACGCTTTATATACTTGTATATAAGTATCCCTCTTACATTGCAATTATGATGTTATTAAAGTTACTAGAAGTTCATAACCCTAATCAATATTGTTCGATCTTTTCAACTTCATATTTTAACTCTCACAAGTTTCCTCTAAATAAATTTCGGGACGAAATTTCCTAAAGTAGGGGAGACTGTAACACCTGTGCCTTCACGGCCATCAAACAAATACCAAACCAATGAAATATTATATTTCATACTTGGGATTTGTAAAAATATGTGTATCCTTTGCACATATCAATTCTTGTTCAATTTCAAACTCTAAATCGCTTTCTGGAAGGTTATACGCGCACCGATGCGTAAATATAACCAGTTTAATGCAACAAACACTCCGGAATAGTGAAATAGGCTTAACATACCTTAAATAACCTTTACATAACTTCTATATAAGTTTTGGAAGGTTTGGTGTGGTGAAATCAAGTTTAATCGCTTACAGGGACTAAAGTTGACAAACTGCGAAAGTATGCCAATTTGAACTGTAACAGACCTTCCGGAGCATGAACATAAGTTAAACATGCCATAAATATCCTTCACATAGCTTAGAAATAGGCTTTGAGGTGTTCGGTATGCTAAAATAAACTTTTGTGTCATTCAGGGACTAAAAGTGTCAAAAAGTGCACAAGTTTGCATTTTCGCGCATAACTTACGTTCTGAATACATCCGGACATCCAAAAATTTATGTAAGCACTAAAATATTTTATTTTAGTGTTCGGCATAAGAAAAATCCATTCGTCGCGTCATTTGGTTCGTTTTTCGCGCTTATACGCATTCCGTCGTAATTAAGCGAACATCGCGTTCGTACGGCTAAACGAACCGACATCTGAGATATTTTTGAACACATTTTAAGTTCCCTATACTTTAACTTCATTTTAGAGCTTTGAAATGGGGTTAACGGGCCTTAAACGTGTCAAAAATGGCCTTAAACACGTGCAGGGACCTAAACTGTCATTTCTGAAACATATGTGCAAATCAGAGGCCCCAAGCGGCCCGCATTGTGTTTGCCTAAATCTAAAGCGGGCCGCATTAGCCCTTCTGACCAGATTCAATGTTTGTTTTGCAACTTGCAACTGAATTGATTCGTGTCCACACGTTTCCTATCGTCTAGTCAGCGGATAAGAACAACATTTTAGCCACCACAACATTGTGACAAGTGTTCGGCTTGGATCGTGGCACGATATTCAAGAAACGATCCTAGCGGTTACCCGAAATCTATATATACCCCATGCCCCCCATTGCATAACTTACTAGAATTCTGATTTTAGAAACTCTAAGTTGAAACCATTGTTTCATACCTGAGATTCTTGAATCGGGATTAGCATTCGGGGACCCTGGGTAAGTATTCTTTCGTTCTTTTCCTTATTTTACTGCTTTTCGAGTCAGAAAGTCAAACTTTGTTTGACTTTCAGCGTTGACCAGTAATGGTCAATGCGAAGTTCGTTTGAACTTCGCAACGTGAGTGTAATCACGTTGGTCATAGTCCTTTGGGACTATGCCCACTGATTACCACGTTGTCTAGAGTCGTAGGGTAGGCGATCTGATAAATCGCCTATACCTTCGAACTCGACCCATTTGGTCGATCATTAGGATCCGACCAAACACATTAGGTGACCATAGTAGGTAGGGAATAACCTTCCGAGGTTATACCCTATGGTCACATCGTTTAAGTAGTTGTATGATAGGTAGTTTATATGCCTTAGGTAAATTACCAGAATACCCTTTTCATGTATAATTGGTAATTAAGCATATGTAACCTAAACTTTTGTCACATAACTGATTATGTAACATGTTTAGGCATATAACACTTGTCATAGGACTAGTTAGACGGTCCGAACGCGTTTCACGCGCACGACGCGTTAAAGTAGCATATGTTACCTTAATGGGTCGCGATGGGTCGTAAGCAATTAGGTTAGGTTTCATTGTAGTATGTAGGCCTTGTTAAACCATATCATATGAGTTCCAATACTCATTTGGTTTACCAAGCCTCATCCTATCCGATCTCCCAATTTAGATCCGGTTTATTTATATAGTTTTAGATTGCCGATTGATTCCGTGCTCCCTCAAGCTTTGTTCGGTTGTTGTTCAAGACCTCCAAGCATTCTCAGGCGAGTACATTATTCCCCTATTTTACTGCTTTCAATTGTTTTGGGGTGACTCATATGTGCTAAATATTTTCGATGTTATAACAATGGTTTCAAAAACGATTAAGACGATTTACACAAAACTAATAACGATTTCAATAAAGTGAACAAACTTGTTGGTTGGGTTACATAACAAATGACATTCATTAGCAATGATCAAGCCGACCAGTATTAGGTTATGGTACCATAGGATCTGACAAATCCCGTTATTTACTGCACCCGTGGTTATGTGTGGGTGTTGTGGGTAGCGACTGAATCTGTAATTGTTAACTTACCCTATGGAGGTTTGTTAATACGAAAACGAGAAGCGACGAGTGATGAGTCACGAAGGTTTGAATGTTATTAGCGAGACGATCATATAAGTAGTTTCACGACCTAAAACGAATTTAACGATTGGGTAAACGATAGGTTTTCACACGATGGTTTAACGATTGGGTAAACATTTGTACATGATTGACATTTGATCATGTATTTCCCACAAAACATAACTTTGATTTAAACCAAGTTTTACTTCAATACTTTGTTTTTGTGCATATGGTTTAGTTGAGACATTTCACTTGCCATACATGGATATTTGACATAAACATTTGACATGGATATTTGACATATACATTTGACAATTGATTTAAACATAGACATTTTACATTGTTTGGTTTGGTTTGGTTAAGTGATTAAGTAATGGTGCGTATGTAATATGATACAAGCATGGTGGATACGCCGCTGGTACTTCCTATATATAAGTGTTTGTATGGTATTACATATCGTAGCGTTATTTGAATCATTTCAGTTTGAGACATAGAACATTTTATACAAGTAACATACTTTTCACAAGACATTTATTTACAAACAACTTATATTATACAAACTCATTTTACATGGTTATTCATTTAATCATGCATTATTCTCTTATTATACATATCATCCGAACTTATTATTTTTCAAATGATTTACAAAGACAAAGCAAATTACAAGGTTCATGACTAAACATTTTCTTAAACAGAAGTCATGAATCTTATTTTCACAAAACCTATGTACTCGCCAGCATTTCTTTGCTGACCTCGTTTTCACATATGTTTCAGGTATTGTTGGATGATATCGATTGATAAGATGCATGCTCACATAGGACTGGACAGGGCCTTAGTGACTCAATAACAATGATAGACTATGTTTAATTAGTGTATTTAGATTTCAAGACGATGTAATTATTCAATGTTTAATAAAACGAAACACTCTTTGGAATCCATGGTTATGAAACATTAATTCTGTTACAACACGCCTCGATGTTTCCGCCGCGATTTGTTGTTTTACGCGGTCGGGGTGTGACACTTATTATGGCATAACATGCCTCTTTAAAATTCTATTTATATACAAGTTCACATACCTCACGGGGGATCACTCAACACTCGGCCGAAGATGTATTTTAGTGAATCACTCGAGAGCGGCATGGAACTTACTCCTACCATAGGCTTGCCAGGCAATCAATCCTCCTCCTTTTTAACTATATACCTTTGTAAGTATCAAGAGGACTTTTGGGTGAAGGGTTAGGCTTGGGTTAAAGGTAGGTGGTTGGGTTAGTGGTTAGTAGAAAAGGGCGAAAAAGCGTCAGTTTTCGAAAGACTTTTTATTTTTGCTATTTTGATGAAGCTATTATTCAAACAAAGTTATTTTGGATGAACTTGTTTGTTTATTTCTTTTGCTTCATCAACAAAACATTTTTTTTTGTTTTTTTGAAAGTCATACGAAAAACCGAGCTTGTTACTAAAACAAAGAGTTAAAAATAAAAAGGTTTTGGTGGGTGAAAGGGTGTTTGGTTTGGGTTAAGAAATGAAAATGTTTAGGCTCAAAGGGGTTAACTAGGGGGATTTTGGGTAGGTGGTAAAAAAAAGAAAAATAATGGTGTAGAAATAAAAAGGGTTAGTCCTAATGCCTCCATCATTTACTTACTCGGGTTTAAGTTGGTAAGGACCGGGAATGTATCGTCGTGGCAAGTTCTAGAGGTGTAAGAACCAAGCGGCTATTCACACAAGAAACGAAAAATGAGCATTTAATTTAAAGATATGTATTTGTATGCTCAATAAAGGCTCAAAACTCACTTTTGTGGGAATGGGTTTTTATGTGATCATGTATATATAATTAAATTTTAACTAAGCTTATCATGCCTTTTCATAATTTTCTTATGTTGGTTCTTTTTATCACGACGCTATCGGTTGTAAATTTGTAAAAATATAACCTTTTTAGAACTTGAATTTCCCGAGTTAAACCTAGACAAGTAAAAAAAAATGAAAATTTTTTGAAAAAAATTTGGGGTGATTAGCGGTTCCAATAGAGTTTTGTGTAACGCTTGTAGTTAGGACTTGCAAGATTCAAGGTTTTAGCATCCCCCCCCCCACACTTAAATTACACATTGTCCTCAATGTGTCCCAAACAAAAATTTTTTAGGTTGATTGAATGTGTAAAAATGTGTGAAAAAGCAAAAATTTGTGTTACTGGGCGCTGGACACGGCCCCGTGTTGTCTGGGCACGGCCCGTGTTCAAGTGCCAGTAACAAAAATTAAACAAAAGAAACAGAAGCCTGGACACGGGGGCGTGTTGGGTGAACACGGCCCGTGTCCAGTTTACCTGAACTGGGTCATTTCTGCAAACTGTGCAGCACGGAGCCGTGTTGGGCGGACACGGCCCGTGCTGAACTTACTGTTAATGAAGAAAATTGCCGGATGGCCCTGTTTTCCTGCATGGGGTGCTGGTTCAAGTTTCCCTTGTTATCCTTTGCCATCCTAAGTGTATTTTATTCCTGAAAATTAAAACTAACGAGAAAACATAAAGATTAATCTAAACTAAACTAAGGATAGTTCCGCGGAATGCCTCCGTGGTGCGCCACGTTTATAAGGGTCCTTGGCTAGACCCAAAGCCTGGTCATATGTTACTCAAGTGGGATGTTTTGCATCCCATGCTACACCGTCGGAGAGCGTCATCCAAGCTTGAGTCTATGACCTTCATGTAGTTGACCGGGTCTTCGTCTTCTACTCTCTTTCCAACTCCAAACTTCACTTCCTCGTCCCCAAACTTCAATGTTAGTGTTCCGTCATTCATATCCACCACTTCTTGGGCGGTGGCTAGAAATGGCCTCCCGAGGATGAGAGGGACATCGGCGTCTTCCTCCATGTCTAGGATGACAAAGTCGGTCGGGAAAACGAAATTGTCAACTTTGACCAATAGATTTTCGGCGACACCTTGTGGAAATTTGACGGATCTGTCGGCGAGTTGTATGCTCATCTTGGTAGGGCTCGTTGTTCCTAGGCCGAGTCATTTGAACACTGATGTGGGCATGAGGTTAATGCTAGCCCCAAGATTGGCTAGTGCATTACGAATGGGGGATTCCCCAATCGAGCAAGGAATCATGAAGCTTCCGGGATCAATTTTCTTTTGTGGGAGTTTGTTGAGTACTAAGGCGGAGCATTCTTCGCCTAAGTTAAATAATTGCAATGATTCAATTTTCCTTTTGTGAGTGAGGAAGTCCCTCATAAATTTTGCATATTTAGGCATTTGGGTTAGGACCTCGATAAAAGGAATATTAACATGCAATTGTTTTAGTAAATTTTCGAACTTTGCGAATTGCTCATCGGTCTTTTGACGATTTAACCGACCGGGGTATGGAACCGGATGAGTCTTGGTGGGCTCTTGATTTGGTGGAGAAGCCTTTTCTGGTTGTGGTGCGGGTGGAGTCGTGGTTTGGCTGGATTGGCTTTTTTCAGCCGGCGGTAATGGAGCTTCCTCTGGACCCACGGTTCGGTTTCTCAATGTGATGAGATGTACTTGCGCTTTTGGGTTGGTTTCGGTATTGCTTGGTAGCGCGCCTTGTGGTCTCTCGGAGAAATTTTGAACTACTTGATTTAATTGTTTTTGAATGTTTTGAATGCTAGCTTGTTGATTTCTGAAATTCGATTCCAATTGCTGAAATCGATCCGAGTTTTTCTTTTCGGTGTCGGAGATGAGGCGAGATACAGTATCTTCAAGCCTTTCTCGTCCACCTTGTTGTTGAGAAAAGTTTTGTGGTTGTTGAAAGTTAGTTCGTTGGTTTTGTTGGTTACTACTATTGTCGGGATCTCTCCAACCAAGGTTAGGGTGGTTACGCCATCCTTGGTTGTAGGTACCCGTTGGTGGACCCGACGGCCTAGGTCTATTATCAATGTAGTTTACCGTTTCTATTTGATCATCTACTTCTTTCATACAACTCCAATTTTCATGTGGTCCACCACACCCCTCACAAGCCATAACCGAGGCCGTTTTTGCCATTTCTAACTTTTTTATTTTTGAAGAAAGGGCCTCGATTTGGGCTTGTAAAGAAGTGCTTTCATCAACCTTATGGGCGCCCGGGGCAATAGATTTATTACCTCGGGGAGTGTGCCACTGAAAATTGGTTTGACAAATTTCCTCAATTTGATTATATATTTCATTTGGGCGATGATTACCTAGAAGTCCCCCGGAGCTAGAATCAAGTGTTTGTCTTGTGTGTGGCAACAACCCATTGTAGAAAGTGGATACTTGTTGCCATACCGCAAGACCATGATGAGGACACTTTCTTAGTAGCTCCTTGAACCTTTCCCAAGTTTCATATAAGGATTCCCCATCCTCTTGTGAATATGTGTTAATTTCAGTCATTAATTTAGCCGTTTTAGCAGGAGGGAAATACTTATATAGAAACTTTTGGGCTAGTTCATCCCAGGTGTTTACCGAGCCAACTGGGAGGGTGTTGAGCCAAGCCTTAGCTCGGTCTTTTAGTGAAAATGGAAACATTCGAAGGCGGATGGCGTCGTTTGATGCTCCATTGATTCGAAAGGTATCACATATTTCTAAGAAATTAGTAATATGTAGATGGGGATCCTCGTCCGCAAGCCCATGAAAGGTTGCGGAGTTTTGAAGCATTTGTATCAAATTCGGTCGAAGTTTGAAGTTATTGGCTTCGACATTCGGTGCATTGATAGCGGCGCCGAGATTACCTACAATGGGTCGTAGGTAATCAATGAGGGTACGTTGGTCCGCCATTGGAAGTGGTTCCCCCGAAACTTTCTCTTGGTTTTTAGCTTTAAGTCTTTTTCTGAGAAAGCGTTCGGGTTCTTCTAGGGGTTCTTTTATGTCTCTACTAGAACTGGAGCTCATACACTACGTAGGAAGTTCAAATGTGGTGCCTGGGTTCCAAGTCCTGCAATAAAAACAGAAAAGAACGTTGGTCAGAAGGTTCACCACGGCCCCGTGTTCAGCGAACACGACCCGTGGTCAGAGATACAGTGATTGTTTTCCAGATCCCAGTTACTGGGGAGTTGGACACGGCCCCGTGTTGCACCGACACGGCCCCGTGCTCAGCTCTCTGTAACTCGGAAAATAAAAACTGCCAGTAACAATGCTGGGCACGGCCCGTGTCCGACCAGGCACGGCCCGTGCTGAGCTCTGTAGAAGCTGAAAACTAAGAAAAAAATCCTAAAAAAAATAGAAAAATAAGAAAAACGATTAGGTCGTTGATTCCTAACTTTCTTAAAATCCTTGTGTCCCCGGCAACAGCGCCAAAAACTTGATGCGTGTGAAGTGTGTATATAAGTTTAAGTATATTTTAAGCCCTTTTACACTTTCTTTAGCCATGTTTTAAATTTATAAAACACGATATTTACTAACACTAGACACACATATGGGCAAGTGCACCCATCGTGAGCGTAGTATAGTGTTGGCAAGATACCGAGGTCGTCCAAGGACACAAGAGCTTTTAGTACCGGTTTATCCTCAACGTCTAATCAAATCAAAAAGTTTAGAAAAAGGTTTTAAACTAAGAAAATAAAAACTAACTAAAATACTGAAAAATAAAAATAAAAGAAAAACAGATAGATAAGATGAATCACTTGGCTACGACTCGTGTTTAGTGTAACCTTTGATTATTTCCGCACTTTTGCACTATTTAAGAGATTATCTTAGTTATTGTAGTAGGCCCCTCTTTTGAAGGTGACGTTACCCTCAACCCAGTAGTTTGAGTCAGCAAGGATACAATCCTAAAGGGTCAGATTATTGAAAGATAATTAATTAAGTTATTAATGCATAATGTGGTAGGCCCCTCTTTTGAAGGTGACGTTACCCTCGGCTAAGTAGTCTGAGTCAGCAGGGATACAGTCCTAAGTAGCCGGGTTAAAGTATTAATAGTAGTTTAACTTATGAGGGGATCAAAGAGTTTGGACCCCCGCCATCCAATATCGTTAAGTATTAAAGGAGGTCCTACTAAATTTGACCCAGGTCCTTTGCATGATCTATACACTGAACAATGGCAAGACTCTTACCAAACCGTTCCCTTAACCCCCGACCAGGTAGCCAACATACCTTCATATAGACCGTGGACACATGAATGGTGAAAATCTTTTATTTTATATAGACAGTAAAATAATAACAAGACACCACGGACAAACGATAAGGAAGAATCACCTTCAACATAAGAAACTAGTTATTGAAGTCATTAATACATAACCAATTAAAAAGTGCGAAACGATTAAAAATAAAAAGTATTACACTAGACATTTTGTCTTCACCAAGTGATGTAAGAGACTTAGGCAAACATGGCATTGATTGTCAAGAACTCTTACGATCAATCTTGGATCCCGAGACGACTCACACACTCTATGATGGACAATGGATGATGGTGGTGGATGATGGTTTTATGGTGGTGGTGGGTGGTGGGTGAAGTGTGAGAGAGGTGGTGTGCCAAGGGATGGTTTGAGCTTGAGCCAAGCACTCCTATTTATAGGCTGAACAGAAGCTCGGGCCCGGCCCCGTGTCTAGTGGGCACGGCCCCGTGTCCACATCCTTCTCTGTCTTCATTAATTGCTCTTGTCTTTATTAGTTGACCACGGCCCCGTGTCCGCTGGGCACGACCCCGTGTGCAGAAGCATATCTGTACTATCAAGATTTGACTGGATTCTGCGAATCTTATAGTTGACCACGACCCCGTGTCCGCTGAGCACGACCCCGTGGTGGGTGATGGAAGCTTCTACAACTTTGTCTTTTATGCTGACACTTGGGCATGCCCCCGTGCTCATTGATCACGGGGCGTGTTCAGCCTCTTGTTTTCTTGTTTTGCTTGGGAAGATGCTTTCGGGGAGGTCGGGCATGCCACTTTTATTCCTTTTCTTGTATTTATGTTAGATTTAGCTGCCTTTTTGCTTCTTTTGTTAATTTGAGCTCATTTAATCCTGAAAATACAAAAGGAAGACAAAAACACACTTTTTCCAACATTAGTACTAAAAAAAGGGTTAGTTTTATGCCACAATTGATGTAATTTATATGTTGCATTTTGCACACATCAGTTAACCAGAATAATGAGATGACGCAAAGTGTCAAGTCAGTCACTGGATCGGATGGCTGTCCGATCGGATTGCCAGTCGATCGGGTGGCTATAGAGTAGGTGGGACGGGTGGCTGCCCGATTGGATGGCTGTCCGATCGGGTGGTCACTCGATCCAAGTGTCATGAGTTGATTAGTGTACTGGTTTACTCCGATCAAATGACAGTCCGATCGGGTGGTCACTCGATCAAAGGTTTTCAAGTTTCAAGTTAGTTGAGTACCTTAGTCATCTCGATCGGTTGGCCGCTCGATCGGACGGTTGTCCGATCGGGTTGCCACTCGATCAAGACTTTCAAAGTTTCCAAGTTTCAAGGTTATAAGACAAGTGTCACTCGATCGGGTGGTTGTCTGATCGGATGGCTGTCCGATCGGAATGCCGCTCGATCGGGCGATCCTTGTTCTTGTTTGCCATTTTGTAAAATTTCTAAGTTTCTAAGTTAATGGTGATGGCACGGCTCGTACTGTGACAACAGTAAACTCCTTAGCACACAGCCGTTCTGATTGGGTGGGAATCACCCCTGCCGATCAGTCGTCCGTTCGCAACAAGTTTATGTCAGAATCCGTTCCATGCTCGTCTTCTCTGGTAATAACTCAGATCTAAGCCGACTTTAGACTATTTATCAAGTCTATAGTCCGTTTAGACTCAGTTTCCACCGAGTAAAGTAAGAGTTTGAGAAAAGATGAAGAATAACTCAAGTTTTATATGAAAAGTCTAGATTTAGCTTAGATTTAGTGTGAAAACGCATGAAATTCCTTAGATCCGAGCTAGATCTTGCTCAGAATGACATCACATAGCAGTTTATACAAACCACCATGATGACATCATCCTCAAGAACTCAGATCTAACAGATTTCATGGTAAAAAGTGTGATTTCAATTGAGAATCATGCAGAGAATGATGTGTAGATTAAGAATGTACAAAGATCTAGCCTAAAACGTACCGAAATCGATGAGAAAAATGAAGAAATGAAGAGTGCGCGTGTCTGGCCGAGCAGAGCTGTCACATCACTGAAAATGGTGATGTGAAAGGTCTATTTATAGCGAGAGAGGGTATTAAGTCGGTGCAGTGCGGATCAGTTGGTTGGCCGATCGAGTGGTCATCCGATCGGGTGGTCATCCGATCGGATTGCCACTTGGCCAATCCAACCTTTTCGCATTCCCGTTTTTGATTCGTTTTGCAAGTTAGGTTAAGCATTGCGTTGCATATAGTTTAGGTAAAGTATCTAGATTACATCACAAACCAAAAGTTTCCAAGTTTCATAGATTCCGCCAGTGACAAGGCTCCAGTCTCTCATTCAACCAAGAATCAAGTCTCACGAGTCTAAGGAATCAGGCCCCAAATACGTTTCAAGAGTCAAGAATCATAGTTTCTCAAGCATCAAGAATCAAGAGTCCAAGTATCAAGTATCAAGAATTGACATAAAGAATCTAGCTTCCATAGTATCAAGAATCAAGTATCTAGTTTAATCTTTAAGCACCAAGAGTCAAGTATCTAGATTAAGTATCAAGTCTCATAGTTTAAGTATCATGAATCAAGTATCTAGAGTAAAGTATCAAGCATCAATATCAATAAGATTCATACCAAAAGTATCAAAGTATCAACCATCAAATAACTGCAGGGCGTTACATTAATGTTGTCCATCTGTCCGGATGGACCTTTACATTACAATACCGTGTCCAACTTTTCACTAATCTATACATTATTCAACACACGCTCTTTTTAGCTATTCGCACAGTGGAAGACGTACGGAATATGCACCAACTGAGATGTCAACCCCGAAGGTTAAATGGGTTGAGCTAAGCATTTAATACACACACTACAAACTCCATTACCGTTCACACAGAATTCTTTAAGCATTCATTTGTAACAGTCAATAACTTTGTTTTTCAAAGTGATCAATATACTTGAAAACTCTGTAAGTTGTTTCTTGAAAGTTTGATTTCTAGTTCTGCACAATATTTTCCTACTTGTTGAAATCTATCTGCCATACTTAGTCTTTGAGCATCTTATCTGGGATCAACAATTGGTATCAGAGCAGATTGAATAAATTATTTTCAAAAAGATCATTTGCTCATATTTTTTATAACAATCTCTTATACAAAATATGGCAAACTTTCAAACTTGGAACAATGCTTTTATCATTGGATCTATATCAAAGCCTCCGACTTCGGTCAGAGAGGAGTACCCACAATGGAAAATCAGGATGATCAATTTCCTTGATGGACATGATCGAGCTCTGTTTCAATCCATTGTGAGAGGCCCACATAAACCCACTGTTGAAATTCCTGCTCTTCCAGCAACTGAGCTCACACCAGGAATCAATATCTCTATGGCTCCTAAAAATGAAATACATTGGAACCAAGAAGATAAGGATCTGGTTTCAGCTCATTTTCTACATATGAAGGAAACCTTTAGTATGGAAAGACTAGCTAAGCAATATGTAGATGAGGTAGTTTCATTACATGGAATCCCGTTATCCATTGTGTCTGATAGCGATAGTCGTTTCACTTCTCAGTTTTTGAAAAGTTTCCAAAAAGCTATGGGAACACAACTAAATTTAAGTACAGGTTATCACCCTCAAACAGATGGTCAGAGTGAAAGGACAATCCAAATATTAGAAGACATGCTAAGGGTGTGTGCAATAGATTTTGGAGGAACTTGGGACGATCACTTGCCATTAATCGAATTCTCTTATAACAATGGTTATCATACAAGCATTAATGTTGCCCCATTTGAAGCACTTTATGGACGAAAGTGCCGAACGCCGGTATGTTGGGCAGAAATAGGAGAAAAATAATTATCAGGTCCCGAGATTGTGCAAGAAACAACTGACAAGATAATTCAAGTCAAGGAAAGATTGAAAATATCACGAGATTGTCAAAAGAGTTATGTAGATAATAGATGTAAACCATTAGAATTTAAAGTTGGAGACAAAGTGCTATTAAAAGTTTCTCCATGAAAAGGAGTAGTTCGATTTTGCAAGAAAGGAAAATAAAGTCCTAGGTATGTTGGACCATTTAAGGTTATCAAGCGAATTGGTCTAGTAGCTTATCAGCTACAGTTACCCGAAGAAATGGATGGTATACATGATGTATTTCATGTATGTAATTTAAGTAAGTGTTTAGCTGATGAATCTTTAATGGTACCTCTTCAAGATAGAGAGGTAAATGAAAAACTAAAATTTGTTGAAAAGCCTCTACAAATCGAAGATAAGAAGATTAAAAACCTCAAGCATAAGAGATTAGTTTTGGTCAATTGAAATGGTATTCGAAAAGAGGACCATAATATACTTGGGAATAAGAATCGGAAATGAAGCAAAAATATCCTTACGTATTCTAGTAAATCTTGAGGACGAGATTTAAAACAAGGTGGGGAGGATATAACAACCCTCAAAAAGAACCAGAAACAAACCATAATCAAGACTCCAAATGTGTACGATGAGAATGTTGGTCCCAGTTTGGACTTAAAAACTTCTTTTCATGTAATATGGCAAGTGATTTCAGTAGATGTGAAAAAAGTGTGCGGAAATAGAAATCAGACTTTCAAGAAACAAGACCTACAGAATTAGCAAGTTTATATCACTTTGAAACAAAATGGTTTACAAGGTGATTGTATGATTATTATCTATTACAAATGAATACTTGAATTCTGAGGGTGAGAGGGCAATGGAGTTTTGTAGTATGTATTGAATGCTAGGCTTAACTCATTGTCATCTGCTTGGTGAGCCTTCTATTTATAGAAGGCTGGATACATGAATAAACATTTGTTTATTCATGAAATAAGTCTTGCATAAAGTAGCTATTTGACATATTCATTGAATCCAATAGTCAAGTTGCCTTTATCATCATGATATCCAATATGTCAAGTGCTTTGGTTATTGTGGCAGGATAGAGCTGATTTTTAGACAAGTGGGGTATTCATCAGAATTTCTGATAAACCACTTCATCAGAAATTCTGGTGAATAAATCATCAGAAAATCTGATGATCGGAATCGTCAATCATCAGATCCATCAGAAATGACATTCTCTGATAATCTTCTTCAGCTCTTAATCAACTTATGATTCTTTAAAGTAGATGTTGTTCATTTCAGTTGTCATATCCGATCTTCTTCTTCTTGTTGTGATCTTCAGGACTGTTGTCTTCTTCATAGATCAAGTTGAATATGATTTTCTTCAATACTTACAAATAAAGTTTACTAACAGTTTCCCCCTAAGTATTGTAAGAAAATGAACTATCTCATGAACAGAAAATTTCCAAACAGTGGAAACTTAACATTTGCAAATCAAACCAGTTACTGATGTTCTGAAAAACAAATTACATATTAAAAATGAGAATAAAAAAACATGTTCTTCAAGTCAGCTTCAATTTCTTGTGCACATCCCCTTTCTTTAATTGCTTCTTGTAAGAGATATACTTGTTGCAGATGTCATACATGTCTTTATACCAGGTTCTTGCTTGGATCCATTCTTCAATCATTTGTTCAATTTCTTTTCTATGACCTTCCAAGTTCATTCCTATCTTCTGAAGTTGTTCTTGTCTCCTATTCATACCTTTCATGATAAACTTCAGAGTCTGATTTGAGTACTTGCAGATATCAACACTTCTAAACAGAGCTTTGTTTCTTTCAATATCTCTGAAGATTACACCATAGTTATGTCTTTCATTTTTACTTGGCAGTTCAATGATGTCTCCAGATCTTGCATCTTCCAATATCTCTGAGGGAACTTTTGTCTTTGGTGCACTGATATAGACCTTTTTGTTGTGCACATATTCATAGTTGATGCATAAATCAAAGTCTGAAAAGGCCATTCTTTCAAACAGTTGTATTCCATCCTTTGATATGCCCTTTAATGCTCTTCTGACTTCTTTGTTGTTTTTCTTTTCCTTTTCATATAGATCCTTCATAAACAGGATGTCTAAAGGATGTAACTTGTCAGCAATTTCTTCATCAGTCACTTTTTCTTCTTCCCCATTTTCTCTTAGAAGTGTGTATCTGTTCTGCACATAAGTTATCAGTTGCAAGTTTTACTTCATCCACTTTTAAGATTCTTTTTACTAGATTCTCATTCTTGTAGTGAATGCTTCTTGAACATCTTTTTATCCTCTCTTCCCTTAAAGCCATTCTGACAGGAGTCAGTGGTCTTGGTGGTACATCTTCCTTTGTCAAATAGTATTTCATCAGATTGTATTCAAGGAATATCATTATATCCATGTCAATCTCTTGAACCAAGATAGACTGAGTTTCAGAGATTTTTCTTTTAACAATCTGTGGTTTTCCTGAATCAGCTTCTTGTTCCCATTCATTCATTGTTTGCAGATTCATCAATTTACTCATGGAAGAGTCATCAGAAAACGTTGGTTTTGGGACAGTTTGAGAAGTTATAAGTTTCAAATTTGTAACAACTTGAGGTTTTGAAGTTGCTAACCTTTTTAGCATTTCATCTTTTGAGACATTTGGAGGTGGACCCATCATTGTTGTTCCAGCTTTGGTGATTGGTGTAGCTGATGATTGATGTGGGGTTGACTTTGGAACTTCTTGGTGTGAACTTTCAACAGGAATTTCTTTCATGATTTCTTTGGGATCCACTTTGGCCAATCTTGCAATGTTGAATTGCATTTTCTTCACCAGTTGTTGCCCCTCTTTTACCTGATTTGAGTTGCTGACTATGTTTTTCTGAACTTTGGTGAATTCAGTTTGAGCTTTCATCTGTATTGCAGCCCATTCTTTTGACAGCTTCTCAAGGGCATCTTTGATACTGTTGTTGCTTGCCCTTAGGATAGTGACTTCCTCCAAAACTCTGTTTGCACTGCTTGGTTGTCTTGATTCCACAACATTTGCAACTTGTGTCTTGATCTTTTCTATTTCTGTGAGAATCTTCTGAACTTCTGATGCAGAGATGTTGGTTTCTGGTGCCTTTTCTTTCAACTTTTGCAGAGACTTTAGTGCTTCAGTGTTTCTTTCAGTTTGTGTCTTTATCACCTCCACTAATTCTGATAAAGTCTTTATGTCTGCCCTTTGACCTTGTATCTCTGACAGCAACATATCAAGCTTTTCTTCTACCGGATTTCTTTTGCAGGCTTTGTTAACATTTTCCAGCACAGTTTCCAAATTTTCTTGGTTCATGGGTGTTCCTGGGATATTTGGAACAACAGATGTTCCTTCTAACATTCCAGCTGCAAACACATCTGCTGCTATTTTGGAAATGATAGGGTCACTTTGGCTTTACCAGATTTTGGTGCAACCTTAAGTATACCAAAATCATCTCCACCAGTGGTGAAAAACACATTTTCATCCTGGATTTCCTTATGTCCTTGAATCATATCAATATAAGATTCTCCATAAGTTTTTGAGGTAAACAGATTACCTTTTACCAGATTCCTTGATCAGTTCCCTGATCTCTATCTGTTGAGATCTCAACCTCTTCCTCATTTTCTGATTCAGAGTTGAGATGAATGGAACTAGTAACCTCTTCATCAACATCAGTTTTTCTATATTCTAACTTGTAAGAAACATTAATTGAACTTTCTGAGTTTGTTTCTTTTGAATGAGTATCAACTAAAACAGTGTTTAAAAGAGATGTACCAGCAACCCGAGACTCATCATGATGTATAACTTCAGTGGCTTCATTTGTTGTACTAGCAAAGTGTGTTTCTTCATATTGTTGACCTTCAGTATCTTCATGAGTTCCTCCAGCGATATGAGATTCTGCATAGTGTTCATGTTCTTTCTCTTGGTGAATATCAAACTCATGATGAATTCCACCTTCATGAATCTGTTGGCTCTCAGCATGTTCTGTCTTGTTTTCTAGTGAGTTAGTTATCTTCAGAACTCCTTCTCCTCCTGCAGCCTATGTTTCTGATGACCAGGACTTCTCAACTTCTTCTTCTTCTGGTGATGAAGAACAATTAACAACTTCTTTGCTAGGTTCTTCTGTAGAAGTGTCTGATTTAGCAAGAAGTTCTTCATGTTGTAATATGTATTGTGAGTCTGGTGCAATGAGGCACAGCATGCTTTCTGGTAACTCGGGGATATCTTTGTCTGATTCCCATCCATGAAACTCCAGGCTTTCATGGTATTTGAACTCCAGATATCTTCCAAAATTGGAATTTCTATGTCCCTTTCAGCAAATGTTTCAGAAATAAAAATTGAGATTAACCTTGGATATGGCAGGTGTGAGGTTATTCTACCATTTCTGGTGAGGATTGATCTTTTGAGTAGGTTATAAATTTCTGTTCCATAATCAATTTTGAACCCAGTTATGAGTTCATACATGATTGTCAGAATAGCTTGACTGACTTGATCAGCTCCTCCTATCTTTGATGTGAGACATTTGTTTAACACTTCAATCATCACTTGCCAGATGGATGGCATTTCATTTCTTCTTATTGCTCCAATTTTGTTGATATTCGTTTTCTTGTAACCAAGTTCAATGATAAAGCTTATCAAATCTTCTTTGCTTGGTGCTTCAATGTAGTTTTCAAGAACTGGAAGTTCAAGCCATTCTCTTACCCTTGCAGGGGTTAATGTTACAAAAACATTTCCCCATACATGAGCAGAGACCTGATTCTCTTCATCTTCAGTGAAAGTGTGGATAAATTGTTGTAGTAACTTTTCTGGTACTTCTCTTCCTTTTGTTAGTGCTCCTGAGATTGGACATTTCATAAGATATTCTACCAGAAGTTGACATCTTACATCATATTCTAAATGCTCTGTATTCATCAGCAGGTTGTTTTCTTTTATTGGTAGAAATTATGTGTCTTCAACAAAAGGTACATCATGTTGAACAATTGGGATGTTGAGGTTTACTTCTGCGATTGTTGAATTTTGTGAATTAGGGTTTGAAATTTAGGGATTTTTGGATTTTGAGTGAAGAACAGGGGATATTGCGGTTTGAAGTTCTTGTGAAGAAGGTGAGTGATTTTTGAATTTCTGCTAAGTGTGAGTTATATAGTGAGGGTTTTAGCATAGAATTGTGGGTTTATGGAGTTGAGGGGATATGGAACGTGCCATGTAATGGCAGTTAAAAGATCATTAATTGTCTTTATTACTGTTAGATCGTGTGATGTGAATTTTGGTTCAGAATGTAACCATTGGATCGTGGGTATCAAGACATTTAATGACGGTTGATCGTGTAATCGTGTTTATGCCCTTTCAACTTGTAGTTTTTTCAATCATTCCTTCACAAAAATTTTAAACTGAATTTTGATTGGAGAAAACTATCGGTTATATGACAGCTTTTCATCTTTGTGGACCCCATTATGTAAAAGGTCCAATTAGCTTTCTTCATCATCTATTCCTTATTAGTGAAAGTCCCATTCTGATGATGTCATAAGAAATTCAACATAAATTCTGTTAAGACCATGTATTTCTTTTGTTTTGACTTTTGTTGACTTTTTAGATGTGGTCAACAGAAGTCCACAGTTTTCAACAGAATTTCTCAATTGAGATTCCCCCTAAACTTGTGACCCTCTTCAACAGATTTTTGAAGTTTCTCTTTTGATTGATTTAGAGGTGTAAAGATGTTTTTTTTAGATGAGAGGGAATGAGATAAGATCAGAAGACTTACTTATGATTCTCTGGTGGCCTCCAAGTCTCTTAACTTTTTCTTATATTTTCTAAAACTTTTCTATTATTTTGAAATTTTAACAGAAAAATAAATTTAGAGGGGTATTTTAAGTTTGTGTTACCAGATTTTGTCTCCTGTCATCAGAAACTCAGAATTTTGTGTCAAATGTTTTTGTTTTCTGAATATCATGTTTCTCATTTTACCCGTTTTTCTTTTCCCAAGCCATGAGACAGACAATAATGCAATATAAGAAACATACTATATTAACATGGAAAATATCTACACAAACTAAATTTAAACAAAGATGACATATTCAAGGTCCATTCCTTCACCATGATCCATCTCAAGGAGCAACCATAGATCAGTCACCAAACCAGTATGCTGATTTGTAGGTGTGAGCATTCTGAGATTCATGTTTTGCTGAAGTCTCATATATGCTCTAGGATAACCTATAGGAACACCTCCAAAGCCTAGCTGACTTTTGATTATCCTCATTAGAAAACGAGGATAAATCAAGAATGGCCTGCCAGACCACATATTACTTGCAAAATCTCTTATCAAGTAATATGAGAAATTGTAAGGTGTCTCTTGAACGAGTGCTCGTATAGGCTCCATCAACCTTTGGGATACTTCATGATGATTGATGATCTTGTTTGAGAAGCATACACCCATTTGTGTGATCAGATACTGCCATGGCTTTATGAAGCCATTTTTGGTGATTGCTCGTAGTGAGTTTACAGGATTGTTGTCACACCCCGACCACGTAGAACAACAAAACGTGGCGGAAACGTCGGGGAGTGTTGTAACAGAATTAATTGTTTCAAATCCATGGCAATTGAAGTTTCGTTTTATTAATCAAACATGAAAGTTTGCATTGTTTTAAACGAGAACCAAAGAGTACATAACATAAATTAACTAGTTCTTGTCTCGTTTTAAGTCACTAAGGCACAGGTCCGCCTAAGTATGTCTTGATAAGTCCTATGCATCATCTCCTGAAAACACATGTGAAAATAGGTACGTCAGCATAAAAATTCCTGTGAGATACATAGGTTTTGTGAAAACAGAATTCATGACTTATGTTTGAGAAAATGTTTAGTCATGAACCTTGTAATTTGCTTTGTCTTGTAAATCATTTGAAAAACGATAAGATCAGATGATATGTATAAATAAGAGAATAATGTATGGTTAAATGAATAACCATGTAAAATGAGTTTGTATAAGATCAGTTGTTTGTAAATCAATGTCTTGTGAAAAGTATGTTATTTGTATAAAATGTTATATGTCTCAAATTGAAATGATTCAAATAACGCTACAATATGTGATACCATACAAACACTTATATATAGGAAGTACCAGCTACGTATCCACCGTGCTTGTATCATATTACATACGCCTCGTTACTTAAATCACTTACTCAAACCAAACCACCAAAGTAAAATGTTTAACAATTGTAGAAATGTTTATGTATAGTCAAATGTCTATTGTCAAATATAAATCATGTCAACAGATACAACTAGTTCACACGGTTCAATAGTTACAAACGGTTCATATAATCAAAGGGTTACGACGGTTCACATAGTCAAATTACAACGGTTCAAAATGTAGTATAATGTGTTCATATGCTGGATGAGCATATGCAACAGAAATGCAATGTAAAACAATGTACTAAGTATGAATGTAACGGACATAGATAGCATAAGTGTAATGTAAAACAATGTACTAAGTATACACGTAATGGACATACATAGCATAAGTGTAATGTAAAACAATGTACTAAGTATGCGCACAATGGGCGTACATAGCATGAAATGTATTGTAAAGTGATGTACTAAGTATGCACACAATGGGCATACCTAGCATAAAATGTATTGAAATCATGTACTATAAATGTACTAATAAACATAGCAAGTATATGATGTGAAAACAGGAAAGCATGAAAGTAACAAGTAGGCACATGTGTTTCACCCCAAAACAGTTTGAAAACAGTAAAAGAGGGGTCTACGTACTCACTTGAGATTGTTCAATAGTCCTTGAGTGACAACCAAACAATGCTAGAGATCACGGATATCAAACGGCACCTAATATAGGTAACTATGTTAATAAACCGGACCTATATCATAGGATCGGATAGAATGAGGGTTCGTAAACCAAACGAGTATGGAGACTCATGTAGTATGGTTTAACAAAGCCTACATACTAAATGAAACCTAACCTAAGTGCTTACGACCCGTTACGACCCGTTTAGGTAGCTTATACTACTTTAACGCGTCGTTCGCGTAAAACGCGTTCGGAACGCCTAACTAGTCCTATGATAAGTAAAATATGCCTTAACATGTCTAATATTGTTACCAAATCAGTTTAGATACCAAAATTTATGTTACATATGCTTAAAATGAATTTTGGCGTAAAACGGGCATTTTGGTAATTTACCTAAGGCATATATACTACCTATCATACAAGTAACTAAACGTCGTGACCATAAGGTATAACCTTGGAATGTTATTCCCTATATACTATGGTCACCTAATGTCCTTGGTCGGATCCTAATGATCGACCAAACGGGTCGGGTTCGAAAGCATAAGCGATTGTTTAGATCGCTTACCTTACGACCCTATATAAGCACTAAACTAAAAGTGACGAGCTAAGCATGTTAAAACATGCTTAACTAAGTTTAGAAAGCAGGTTTGGTATCAAAACAAACGGTTTTGATACCCAAGAGTAGTTTGGTTACAAAATATGCATGAATGCGCATTTTGGCCGAAACTACGACTCGTCACTGAGCCTAGTTAACGTGGTAATCAGTAGGTATAGTCACTAAGGACTATGACCATCGTGATTACGCTCACGTTATGAAGTTCAAACGAACTTCGCATTGACCATAAACTGGTCAATGCAGAAAGTCAAACAAAGTTTGACTTTCGGACTCGAAAAGAGATAAAAGAACGAAGGAACACTTACAAAGGGTCGTCGCAAGATTTGATTCCAAGTAATCTCAGGTAGGAAGTGAGAAATCACAACCACTTAGAGAAAAACTCAGATCAAATGTGGGTTTGCAAGGAGTGGAGGTTGGTTATTTATAGTAAATGGACTACCGTTAGGATCGTTCCTCGAATAACGTGATCGAATCTCATCCGTACAAGTGTTGGAATGTTATGGTAGCTCATTTTGCCCCCACCACCAGTTATTGACAAGTGGCATTGGCCTTTGGAGGGTTTAAAGGCTGGAAACAGGCTGTTAAAAACAAGTTTCTGCATCTGACCCCTGCTTGCACACCGTAACACAAAAAACCTTGAGGTGCGCAAGGACCTTGCAGACCAGAAAGTTTGAAAAATGGCAGAACAGGCCCCTGAAGCTCCAAACTTGCTATTTGATGCATTTTTGACATGTTTAAGCCCCGTTAACCCCATTTCAAATCTCTAAAATGAAGTTAAAGTATAGGGAACTTAAAATGTGCTGAAAAATATCTCGGATGTCGGTTCGTTTGGCCGTACGATTGCGTTGTTCGGTTAATTACGACGGAATGCGCATATGCGCGAAAAACGATCCAAATGACGCGACGAATGGATTTTTCTTATGACAAACATTAAAATAAAATGTTTTAGTGCTTACATAAATTTTTGGAGGTCTGGATGTATTCAAAACGTAAGTTATGCGCGAAAGTGCAAACTTGTGCACTTTTTGACGCTTTTAGTCCCTGAATGACTCAAAAGTTTATTTTAGCACACCGAACCCCTCAAAGCCTATTTCTAAGCTATGTAAAGGATCTTTAGGGTATGTTTAACTTATGGTCATGTTCCAGAATGTTCGTTACAGTTCAAATTGGCATACTTTCGCAGTTTGTCAAGTTTAGTCCCTGTAAGCGATTTAACTTGATTTTGCTATACCAAAGCCTTCAAAACTTATTTCTAAGTTATGTAAAGGTTATTTAAGGTATTTTAAGCCTATTTTACTATTCCGGTGTGTTCGTTGCATTAAACTGGTTATATTTACGCATCAGCGCGCGTATAACCTTCTAGAAAGCGATTTAGAGCTTGAAATCGAACAAGAGTTGATATGTGCAAAAGATACACATATTTATACAGATCCCAAGTATGAAATACAATATTTCATTGGCTTGGTATTTGTTTGATGGTCGCAGTGACCCAGGTGTCACAATTGTAACCCATCTGCTCCAGTGTCTCATCTATTTCTGCCTTTGTGAACATCAAGACTTCATTATCATCATTGAGTTGTAGAACCGTCCTGATGATACCTTCAGTTACCCGAACTCTTTGGTTTAGCACCACACTTTCGATAATTATCTGATCTCTACCCTCATATTCTGACAATGTTGCATTTTGCCATAACATTTGAAGAATGTCTGGGTGCACTATTATGTTGGCTGTGAGGGCATATCTCAAATTACTTCCCATAATCAGATTCAGCACGGTTTGGCATCCTTCCCATTGAGGACCCTTAAGGTTGGTCCTCAGTCTGAGGTTATGATAGGGATGATAAGGTAGTGGGAAATGATCAGCTTTGATGGTAAGCAGTTTTATGAGTGTGAGAAAGTGTGATGAAGAAGAAGATGAATTTGTAATTTCTAGGGTTTTTCTTGTGTGATGGTGACAGTTTCAGCTCAAGGTGGTGATCATTTATAGTAAACTTGAAGTTTCCCATAAATGAACTCTACCTACTTATTGATTTTGTTCTTCACAATCTTTTTTATTTAATTTTATATCAGATGGCATAAGGAATAACTGAGATAAACTCTCACGCATTAAATGATTTAGGCGGCCATTTTCTGATAATATATCATGATTACCTACCAATATGTCACTTCAATCTCCTTAATATTGATGAGGTGTATTTAATGAAGGGGAGAAAAAGCTTTACAACTATTAACGAGTTCGCAGAACATTTTTATGTCACATGACATTATCAGCACTAAGAAAGAAAAAAAAAATGCAAAAAAAAAAATGAAGAATATGTCACATGACATTATTAGCACTAAGAAAGAAAAATAAAATGCAAAAAAAAAAATGAAGAAAACTTAGACGTAAACACTATAGTTTATAGATATGCAGATATGAGATATAGATAAAGATGATGACATGCATGAATTCGTTCTAATAATCAATTAATGATTCTGATTTTTCAGCATGTTTTCTGATGAGTTACCAGAATTTCTGATGATTTATCAGATATTCTGATGATATATCAGATTTTCTGATGATACATCAGATTTTCTGGTGCTTTATCAGATTTATAATCCTTTTCTTTTGATTATCATTGAAACAAATTGTTAAGCATTTTTCTGGTAATAAGGTTATGTGAAAGACCTTTATCACAGAATTGACCAAAATTTAGCAGATTGTACTTTAAACCTTCAACATAGGCTACTTTCTCTATGGTCAAACATCCATACCTTATGCATCCATATCCCATGATCCTCCCTCTTACTCCATTTCCAAAATTTACTATTTTAACCAGCTTTGAAACAAAGTTGCTGAGTAAGCTCCTGTCCCTAGTCATGTGCTTGGAGCTTCCTGAATCGCAGTACCAGATCTGCTGCACATGATGGTCCTGAAATGGAAAAATTAGAGGGTTTTTGGTACCCAGACTTGCTTGGGTACACTTTCTGATGAGATTTTAATCAGATTATTTTCTCTTGATGGCCTTTCATCAGAATATCTGTTATATGCTGAGCCATAAACAGATTTTTCATTTTTCTTTTGGAGATGGTGTTGAACAAGCTTCAGTATGTCAACACACATACAAGATTCTTTATCAGAATTTTCTGATATTCTTTCTTGTGATGGAATGAGTGGATAATTTTGAAAAGATGAGTGAACTGCTTCTGGAGTCTTTAAAGATTCTTGTTTGCATTCACTTCTTTTTGGTTTAAAGTTGGGTTTTTCAAAAGAGTATTTAGAACAGGTTGATTTGCATGATTCAGAATAAGATTATGATGAAAATTTATCAGAAATCTGATGGGTTGCTTTTACAAAGATAGTGGGTTTACTTTCTCTTGTTTTTACATATCCTAAACCCTCTCCTTTGTTCTTTGGTGTGGACTTAATGAAATTTATGAATTCTTTAGCTTGTTGAAAACCTCTTACATTAATTTCTTTATCATTAATTTTCTTGTAAAGATCTTTTCTTTCATTTTCATAGAACTCAATTTTAGCTCTGTGATCTAAATTTTCTGCTATTAGTAATTGGTTTTCAAGTATGATTTTATTCATGGTCCTCTGCAACTCATCAGATTTTTTACTATCTGATTTCTGCTTATCTTGCAGATTTAGAAAATCTGACATGAGCTTGTTTAGCTTGTGTTCAAGATTAAGATTGTCTAAATTTACCTTCTGTCCTGAAGTTTCTGGTTGGTCATCAGAAAGTGCCATAAGGCAGAAATTAGCCATTTCTTCCTCTTCTTCATCAGAAGATTCATCAGATAGCCATGTATCTATCCCTGCAATTAAACTGACTTGATGTTGCTTCTTAGCTTCTTCCAGCTTCTTCTCATAATAAGCAACATCTTTCAGCTTCTTGCTTTTGCATTCTGATGCATAGTGACCTCCCTGCTTGCACTTGTAACACACAACTTCAGCATTTCCCTTATCCTTAGATCTACCTTCTTCTTTAGATCTTCCATCCATCCTCCCTCTGTCACTTCTCTGGTATCTTTGGCCTCCTCCCCTCAACCTCGGCTCAAATGTTTTGGTGAGCAGTGCTATCGCTTCAGCAAACGCTAAAAAATCTGATGATGTATCAGAAATTTCAAGATTTTGACTATTTGAAGGTTGTGGATCATTGGTAGGTGGTGTTCTTTGTGAGTTTGAGATAAGAGCTAAAGATCCCCCTCTTTGAATGGTTTCCTCAAATATTTCTTCCTCTCTGGGGACCAAGATGCTGTATAAGTCATGAAGACTCATATTTCCTAGTTCTAAGGTTAAGGACAAAGTCATGGTTAGACTTCTCCATTCTCTAGGTAAAGCATCTAGAAATTTTATGTTTCTTTCATCATTTGATTTTTTTATTCCAAATTTCTTTAACTCGTTCAAAAGTTTTATAAATATTTGATATGTTTCATTTAATCTTTCATTAGGTAAACTTTTGAACATTTCATATGAGGAAACGTTGTTTGTTCTCTTGTTTCTTTTCATCCTTTCTCCTCATTCACAAAGATTATCCAACTGATCCCGTATTTCTTTAGCTGATGCACATGCATCAACTTATGAAAATATGTCATTGGGGATAGCCATTATTAAAAGTGACTTTGCCCTTTCATCCCCAACCACCTTTTCCTTGTCTTCCTCACTCCAAAGTATTTCACTTTTGGGAGGCAGGGATAGCAGGTGATTGGTCAGTTGCTGGAATAGCTGGTATTTCAGTCATTGGTATATGTGGACCGTTTTCAATGGATTGAAACAGAGCTCGGTCATGACCATTAAGGAAATTGACCATCCTGATTTTCCATTGGGGGTATTCCTCTCTGACCAGAGTCAGAGGTTTAGACATATAACCAATGTTAAAAGCATTATTCCATGATTGAAAGCTGGCCATATTTAGAGAAAAGAAGATGAGCGATTGATCGTTTGAAAATGTTTTACTCAATCTGCTCTGATACCAATTGTTGGTCCCAGTTTGGACTTAAAAACTTCTTTTCGCGTAATATGGCAAGTGATTTCAGTAGATGTGAAAAAAGTTTACGGAAATAGAAATCAGACTTTCAAGAAACAAGACCTACAGAATTATCAAGTTTATATCACTTTGAAACAAAATGGTTTACAATGTGATTGTATGATTATTATCTATTACAAATGAATACTTGAATTCTGAGGGTGAGAGGGCAATGGAGTTTTGTAGTATGTATTGAATGCTAGGCTTAACTCATTGTCCTCTGCTTGGTGAGCCTTCTATTTATAGAAGGCTGGATACATGAATAAACGTTTGTTTATTCATGCAATAAGTCCTGCATAAAGTAGCTATTTGACATATTCATTGAATCTAACAGTCAAGTTGCCTTTATCATCATAATATCCAATAATGTCAAGTGCTTTGGTTATTGTGGCAGGATAGAGCTGATTTTTAGACAAGTGGGGTATTCATCAGATTTTCTGATAAACCACTTCATCAGAAATTCTGATAAACCACTTCATCAGAAATTCTGGTGAACAAATCATCAGAAAATCTGATGATCAGAATCGTCAGAAACTGATGATATTTCATTAGAAATATCATCAGATCCATCAGAAATGACCTTCTCTGATAATCTTCTTTAGCTCTTAATCAAATTATGATTCTTTGAAGTAGATGTTGTTCATTTCAATTGTCCTACCCGATCTTCTTCTTCTTGTTGTGATCTTCAGGACTGTTGTCTTCTTCATAGATCAAGTTGAATATGATTTTATTCAATACTTACAAATAAAGTTTCCTAACAGAGAACCAACACAAAAAAACGAGAAACCCTGTTCTGGGTCACGTCGCGCTACGTGACGGTTATATAGTAATACGGTCGTGTGACGCAACACTCCTTTGACCGCCAATGGACACATGGTGTCACACCCCAACCACGTAAAACAACAAAACGTGGCGGAAACATCGGGGAGTGTTGTAACAGAATTATTGTTTCATAACACATGGAAATTGAAATTTCGTTTTATTGATTTAAAGTGTTACAATGTCTTAACAAACAAGGAAATACAACATAATTAACTAGTCTTGCATCTTTTATTGTCACTAAAGCCCAAGTCTGCCTATGTGTATCTTGATCATCTTATGCAACAGCTCATGAAAACACATGTGAAAATAGGTACGTCAGCATAAAAATGCCTGTGAGATACATAGGTTTTGTGAAAATGAGATTCATGACTTATGTTTAGGAAAATGTTTAGTCATGAACCTTGTAGTTTGCTTTGTTTTGTAAATCATTTGTAAAGCAATAAGATCAGATGATATGTATAAGTAAGAGAATAATGTATGGTTAAATGAATAACCAAGTAAAAATGAGTATATATAAGATAAGTTGTTTTGTAAAACAATGTCTTGTGAAAAGTATGTTATTTGTATAAAATGTTATATGTCTAAATTGAAATGATTTCAAATAACGCAACGATATGTAATACCATACAATCACTTATATATAGGAAGTACCAGCGGCGTATCCACCATGCTTGTATCGTATTACACACGCCTCGTTACTTAAATCACTTACTCAAACCAAACCAACAATGTAAGATGTCTATGTTTAACCCAACTTCCAAATGTATTGAAATAATATGTTAAAATGTTTATGTCAAGATGTAAATCATGTAATGTATAACCAATGTCAAAAGTGTTTATGTGTCAAATGTAAACCATGTAATGTGTAACCAAAATGATATGTATGGCTAGTGAAATGCATCAACTAAACCATATGCACAAGAACATAGTATTGAAGTAAAACTTGGTTTAAATCAAAGTTATGTTCTGTGTAGTAAATGCATGCTATACTGATATAAACATTTATGCGGTATTGTGAAAATTCATACATCCAAGCCTTGCGACAGTCGGATAACTATGTAATAATGAGTTATCAAAAGAATATGTATTCGGATTCGGTCATTCCTTACGTCCAAACAAACCCGAGATTTCAGGAATGGGATTTGTCAAGTCCTATGGTACCACTACCTACTACCGAGCGGCATGATCGGTGTTAATGAATGTACATTGTATCATTTAAACAAACCAAATGTCATACCAAAATGTATAAAATGTAATGTAAAATAATGTACTAAGTACGCACACAATGGGCATACATAGCATAGAATGTAATGTAAAATAATGTACTAAGTACGCACACAATGGGCATACATAGCATGGAATGTAATGAAATCGTGTACTATAATGTACTAACGAACATAGCAGGTATATGATGTGAAAACATGGAAAGCATGAAAGTAACAAGTAGGCACATGTGTTTCACCCCAAAATAGTTTGGAAAATAGTAAAAGAGGGGTTCTATGTACTCACTTGAGATTGCTCGAAAGTCCTAAGATAACCACCAAGCAATGCTAGAGATCACGGAATATCAAACGGCACTTAATATAGGTAACTACATTAATAAACCGGGCCTAAATCGGAAGATCGGATAGAATGAGCGCTCGTAAACCAAATGAGTATGGGAACTCATGTAGTATGGTTTAATAAAGCCTACATACTAAATGAAACCTAACCTAAGTGCTTGTGACCCATTACGACCCGTTTAGGTAGCTTATGCTACTTTAACGCGTCGTTCGCGTGAAACGCGTTCGGACCGCCTAACTAGTCCTATGACAAGTAATATATGCCTTAACATGTCTAATATGGTTGTCAAATCAGTTTAGATGTCAAAAGTTATGTTACATATGTTTAAAATAAATTTTGGCATCATACGGGTATTTTGGTAATTTACCTAAGGCATATAAACTACCTATCATACAACTACTTAAACGAAGCGACCATAAGGTATAACCTCGGAAGGTTATTCCCTATATACTATGGTCACCTAATGTGTTTGGTCGGATCCTAATGATCGACCAAATGGGTCGGGTTCGAAAGTATAAGCGATTGATTAGATCGCTTACCTTTACGACCCTATACAAGCACTAAACTAAAAGTGACGAGCTAAGCATGTTAAAACATGCTTAACTAAGTTTAGAAAACAGGTTTGGTATCAAAACAAACGGTTTTGATACCCATAAGTAGTTTGGTTACAAAATACGCAAGAATACGTATTCTGACCGAAACTACGGCTCGTCACTGAGCCTAGATAACGTGGTAATCAGTAGGTATAGTCACTAGGGACTATAACCATCGTGATCACGCTCACGTTATGAAGTTCAAACGAACTTCGCATCGACCATAAACTGGTCAATGCAGAAAGTCAAACAAAGTTTGACTTTCGGACTCGAAAAGCAATAAAAGAACGAAGGAACACTTACGAAGGGTCCCCGAATGCTAATCTTGATCAAAATAGCTCAGGTATGAAACAAAGGTTTCAACTTAGAGCACAAATGATCAGATTCTTGTGAGAAATGAAGTGAAATGTGATAGGTATTTATAGATTTCGGTCCACCGTTAGGATCGTTTCTTGGAGAAGAGGGAATGATCACATCCCTACACTTGTTGAAATGTTGTGGTTACTGATTTTGGCCACCATAGGAGTTTAACATGTGGCACTTGACCTTTGGGGGATGCTAGGGGATGTTAATCTTGTGTTTAAATGACCTTTCCTGATCAGAAGGGGCCTAGCATGACGCTAGGGGGGGCTAGGCGTCGCGCTAGGGGTCCCCTGATCAGCAAACAATTTCAAATGTCCACCTTTCAGTCCCCATCGCGTATTAAGGCCATTTCCGACATGTCTAAGGCTCGTTAAATCATTTTCAAGGCTCCACAAGGATGCCTAAACATTGTGGGCATGAAACATGCTCAAAAATATGCCGGATGTCAGTTCGTTTGGTCGTACGAACGCGATGTTCGGTTAATTACGACGGAATGCGCATAAGCGCGAAAAAGGATCTAAATTGCGTGACGAATGGATTTTTCTTATGTCAAACACTAAAATAAAATATTTTAATGTTTACATAAATTTTTGGATGTCCGAATGTATTCAGAACGTAAGATATGCGCGAAAATGCAAACTTGTGCACTTTTTGACACTTTTAGTCCCTGAATGACCCAAAAGTTTATTTTAGCACACCGAACCTCTCAAAGCCTATTTCTAAGCTATGTAAAGGATATTTATGGTATGTTTAACTTATGGTCATGTCCTGGAATGTCTGTTATATTTCAAATTGGCATACTTTCGCAGTTTGTCAAGTTTAGTCCCTGTAAGCGAATTAACTTGTTTTTGCCATACCAAAGCCTTCAAAACTTATTTCTAAGTTATGTAAAGGTTATTTAAGGTATGTTAAGCCTATGTCACTATTCCAGAGTGTTTGTTGCATTAAACTGGTTATATTTACGCATCGGTGCGCGTATAACCTTCCAGAAAGCGATTTAGAGTTTGGAATTGAACAAAAATTGATATGTGCAAATGATA
Organism: Helianthus tuberosus; assembly: GCA_030545235.1. NCBI lineage: Eukaryota > Viridiplantae > Streptophyta > Magnoliopsida > Asterales > Asteraceae > Helianthus > Helianthus tuberosus. The sequence continues at coordinate 139,731,801 of CM060376.1, read as the reverse complement.
CACATATTTATACAAATCCCAAGTATGAAATACAATATTTCATTGGTTCGGTATTTGTTTGGTGGTCGCAGTGACCCAGGTGTTACAGTCTCCCCTACTTTAGGAAATTTCGTCCCGAAATTTTATCCAGAGGAAACTTGTGTGAGTTTGAAAACATGAAGTTGAAAAGATCGAACAACATTGGTTAGGTTTCTGAACTTCTAGTAACATTAATAACATTATGATTGCAATGTAAGAGGGATACTTATATACAAGTATATAAAGCGTCATTGGTGCGTCCACCGTACCTCCATTACATCGTTCTCATTTCGTTATTGTTGTCACTATCGGTTCTTACACATAATAAATCTTACTGTGGTTACCGTGCACTGAATCTCATAATTATGTACGCGTCCATAATTAGACAATTCCTTGCATAGTTCACACAGTCTAATTTATAATGTGTAGGGGAAAACCAAATGAACAAACCTATGATGAGTGTGACTAGACCACCATAGGTCCCTTTTATTAAATCAATAAATGATTTTAATAGACAACCAAGGAGTCTTTTCAGCTTATATCATCACATGTCATTCTTAACCAGATTTTTGAATAAATCCTTTTTACTAGACCTCTAAAAGGGTCTCTTATGAAACATGGAGTGATACTATAAAATCCAAGGGTCTTAACTATTACATAGAAGCCCATTAAGGATTTAAGGTAGTACCTTTTGAATATCCTGCTACGAATCCCTCATATGTAGATATGAAAGATTCTGCGAGGATTTGGATAACGAATATCCAGAGTAAACACAAAAATGCATAAAAGAAAACATGAGATGAATAAACACATAGTCACATAACCACGAAATTGTTTTGTTAATTTGTCTTGTTAATTGCGTACATGCATTTAAAGCACACTAGGAATCCATTCCGTGGATTTCATTTGGTACTTTAAACGTTATCAAGAATCTAACTATAAAGATAGGAAGATTTTTTTTTAAAGAAAATTCGGTTTCGATTATTAGGAACCGAAGTGTTCGAATTAAGGTATATAAGGAATCCAATTAAGGACTCTGATTTGAATGATAATCATCCACAAGGATCTAATTATGAAGATAAAAAGATCCCATATGGATTCTAGAAGTTGAAGATGTTTTGAAACCTTGCACTGGATGTGCTTATGTCAAAACATGAAGTAAGAATGCTTGTGAAGTTGAGATGCTTGATATGTCAAGGCGACATATGAAGCAGAATTTGAAGGTTAAGTCAATGTATGAGGAAAATATTTTTGAAAACCATGCATGGGGTTCTTTTAAGAAAAATGTGTTTAACGTTTTTGAAACCTTATATATAATACTTTTGAAATCATGAAGTAGGTGTATTAGGTAGATATATTTACAAAAATGTTTTAAATTCATGCAAGAAAATTTTTGAAATTATGTATAAGGTATTTGAAAGACATGAATGATGCTTTTCGAAATCATGCACTTGATAAGAAAATGTATTGTGTTAATATTGTCTTCAGACTATATGAAATATTTTGAAATTAGGAAGGTTGGTTTTGATAACATGGCCAATGTTTTTTTTGAAATAACATAGACAATGCATCTAGAAAAATTGTTTTTCAAACTATATGAAATGTTTTAAGATCATGAAGATTGTTTTGAAATACTTGTATTGTGTATGTTGAAAAATCAAAACGTAATGGGTATGAGATTTGAAAATACCCTTAGTTATCTAACCAAGGATTCAAAGGTACAGATGTGCGGAAGCATGATTACTCATAATGTCACTTCATTTTCTGTACTTTGTTTCCTAGAGTGAAACAAGTACTTAAAATTTTCGAGGGAATCATGAGCGATCATTTGAAAGAGAGAAATCACAAGAGTAGTTTGTAAGGTACATAGTTTCTTGATGTAGGTATCATAGGAAAAGTCATACACACATGTAACTACACTTGCATATCCGAATTGTGAACAACAATTTATTTATGAACGAGACATATTGTTTCACAATACACGAAAATAAAAGAAACAAAGGCATAAGACAGCAACATCCTTTGTTCAGCCAATTGCTCATCCACGGGTTGGATTTGCACTGACAATCTTCGGGCAGTTGTTCCTGTAATGGCTCGTCTCGCCACAGTTGTAGCAAGTACCACGCGGAAAACGAGCTTGAGTAGGGTTGACTTGGGGTTGATTTAGACCACCTTGGTTTGGGTTACATCGACAAGTACTTGCCAGGTGACCAACTCGTCCACATGATACACACCGACGGCACTGTAAGTGAGCTAGGTGATGCCCCTTACATTTGTTGCATAATGGTGTCGTTCCCTTGTATTGCTTCTTAGCAGGTGGTGTTGCCTTCTGGCTAGGTCCTGCTTGATTTGGTATAACTGCTGCGGGCTTCCTTGAAGCCTTACGCTTCCTTGATCTTGGTGCAGGCTTAACTTCTGCTTCCTTCAGTGGCTCTTGAGTGACTTCATTGTCGAGATGAGAGGCTTCATTGTTGAGACGAGCCATGGCAATGCCTAAATCCACAGTCTTCTGAATCACTTCGCCTATTTGCTGGGCAAATTTGGCTGTTCGCTCGGACATTTGACCAGTGCTGAGAGGAATAGACATTCTAGAAGAAAATGAAAGACAAAGGAAGAAACAAGTGAAAGGTTTATTGGATAATCAATACAGAATGGTATCGAATGAAAATTGTGATCATTTGTTTGTTACCTAAGGCAAACAAATGAGATGGTGACAAATCAAAGTAAATGGGTCAAAAATAATGTATCGCGAAGACATGCTCGCCTATAAGTGAACACTCATCCCAAGAATTCCCAGGTAAGCACAACTGGTCTCGCGTCTGATGAGATGTATACGAAGTGCTTGCCTAGACAGAAAACCCAGAATACAGGCATTCACCCTTCCAGATTGCATGTGTTCACATTATTTAAAACCCAAAACCTTGACGAGGTTTTCAAAATTCAAAGGGGTTCAAAACCATATAATAGAGAGTTCAAAACCTTACAATAGAGGGTTCAAAACCTAGTAATCAATCATCCTAGAACAGATGATTAGTTTTCAAAGTGGTTTTGAATTTTATGTTCTTGTTGTGGTTGTCGCCTAAGGATAGGTGACAGTATTGTTTTATGACTAAACGCAAGTAAACTCGTGTTAGGGTCCTAGAAAGGTTATAGACTAGGTCAAAGTATTACTAATAACCTAATTCCCTATAACCATGAGCTCTGATACCAACTTTTCTGTCACACCCCGACCACGTAAAACAACAAAACGTGGCGGAAACATCGGGGAGTGTTGTAACAGAATTATTGTTTCATAACACATGGAAATTGAAATTTCGTTTTATTGATTAAAATGTTACAATGTCTTAACAAACAAGGAAATACAACATAATTAACTAGTCTTGCATCTTTTATTGTCACTAAAGCCCAAGTCTGCCTATGTGTATCTTGATCATCTTATGCAACAGCTCCTGAAAACACATGTGAAAATAGGTACGTCAGCATAAAAATGCCTGTGAGATACATAGGTTTTGTGAAAATGAGATTCATGACTTATGTTTAGGAAAATGTTTAGTCATGAACCTTGTAGTTTGCTTTGTTTTGTAAATCGTTTGTAAAGCAATAAGATCAGATGATATGTATAAGTAAGAGAATAATGTATGGTTAAATGAATAACCAAGTAAAAATGAGTATATATAAGATAAGTTGTTTTGTAAAACAATGTCTTGTGAAAAGTATGTTATTTGTATAAAATGTTATATGTCTAAATTGAAATGATTTCAAATAACGCAACGATATGTAATACCATACAATCACTTATATATAGGAAGTACCAGCGGCGTATCCACCATGCTTGTATCGTATTACACACGCCTCGTTACTTAAATCACTTACTCAAACCAAACCAACAATGTAAGATGTCTATGTTTAACCCAACTTCCAAATGTATTGAAATAATATGTTAAAATGTTTATGTCAAGATGTAAATCATGTAATGTATAACCAATGTCAAAAGTGTTTATGTGTCAAATGTAAACCATGTAATGTGTAACCAAAATGATATGTATGGCTAGTGAAATGCATCAACTAAACCATATGCACAAGAACATAGTATTGAAGTAAAACTTGGTTTAAATCAAAGTTATGTTCTGTGTAGTAAATGCATGCTATACTGATATAAACATTTATGCGGTATTGTGAAAATTCATACATCCAAGCCTTGCGACAGTCGGATAACTATGTAATAATGAGTTATCAAAAGAATATGTATTCGGATTCGGTCATTCCTTACGTCCAAACAAACCCGAGATTTCAGGAATGGGATTTGTCAAGTCCTATGGTACCACTACCTACTACCGAGCGGCATGATCGGTGTTAATGAATGTACATTGTATCATTTAAACAAACCAAATGTCATACCAAAATGTATAAAATGTAATGTAAAATAATGTACTAAGTACGCACACAATGGGCATACATAGCATAGAATGTAATGTAAAATAATGTACTAAGTACGCACACAATGGGCATACATAGCATGGAATGTAATGAAATCGTGTACTATAATGTACTAACGAACATAGCAGGTATATGATGTGAAAACATGGAAAGCATGAAAGTAACAAGTAGGCACATGTGTTTCACCCCAAAACAGTTTGGAAAACAGTAAAAGAGGGGTTCTATGTACTCACTTGAGATTGCTCAGAAGTCCTAAGATAACCACCAAGAAATGCTAGAGATCACGGAATATCAAACGGCACCTAATATAGGTAACTACATTAATAAACCGGGCCTAAATCGGAAGATCGGATAGAATGAGCGCTCGTAAACCAAATGAGTATGGGAACTCATGTAGTATGGTTTAATAAAGCCTACATACTAAATGAAACCTAACCTAAGTGCTTGTGACCCATTACGACCCGTTTAGGTAGCTTATGCTACTTTAACGCGTCGTTCGCGTGAAACGCGTTCGGACCGCCTAACTAGTCCTATGACAAGTAATATATGCCTTAACATGTCTAATATGGTTGTCAAATCAGTTTAGATGTCAAAAGTTATGTTACATATGTTTAAAATGAATTTTGGCATCATAGGGGTATTTTGGTAATTTACCTAAGGCATATAAACTACCTATCATACAACTACTTAAACGAAGCGACCATAAGGTATAACCTCGGAAGGTTATTCCCTATATACTATGGTCACCTAATGTGTTTGGTCGGATCCTAATGATCGACCAAATGGGTCGGGTTCGAAAGTATAAGCGATTGATTAGATCGCTTACCTTTACGACCCTATACAAGCACTAAACTAAAAGTGACGAGCTAAGCATGTTAAAACATGCTTAACTAAGTTTAGAAAACAGGTTTGGTATCAAAACAAACGGTTTTGATACCCATAAGGAGTTTGGTTACAAAATACGCAAGAATACGTATTCTGACCGAAACTACGGCTCGTCACTGAGCCTAGATAACGTGGTAATCAGTAGGTATAGTCACTAGGGACTATAACCATCGTGATCACGCTCACGTTATGAAGTTCAAACGAACTTCGCATCGACCATATACTGGTCAATGCAGAAAGTCAAACAAAGTTTGACTTTCGGACTCGAAAAGCAATAAAAGAACGAAGGAACACTTACGAAGGGTCCCCGAATGCTAATCTTGATCAAAATAGCTCAGGTATGAAACAAAGGTTTCAACTTAGAGCACAAATGATCAGATTCTTGTGTGAAATGAAGTGAAATGTGATGGGTATTTATAGATTTTGGTCCACCGTTAGGATCGTTTCTTGGAGAAGAGGGAATTATCACATCCCTACACTTGTTGAAATGTTGTGGTTACTGATTTTGGCCACCATAAGAGTTTAACATGTGGCACTTGACCTTTGGGGGATGCTAGGGGATATTAATCTTGTGTTTAAATGACCTTTCCTGATCAGAAGGGGCCTAGCGTGACGCTAGGGGGGGCTAGGCGTCGCGCTAGGGGTCCCCTGATCAGCAAACAATTTCAAATGTCCACCTTTCAGTCCCCATCGCGTATTAAGGCCATTTCCGACATGTTTAAGGCTCGTTAAATCATTTTCAAGGCTCCACAAGGATGCCTAAACATTGTGGGCATGAAACATGCTCAAAAATATGCCGGATGTCAGTTCGTTTGGTCGTACGAACGCGATGTTCGGTTAATTACGACGGAATGCGCATAAGCGCGAAAAAGGATCTAAATTGCGTGACGAATGGATTTTTCTTATGTCAAACACTAAAATAAAATATTTTAATGTTTACATAAATTTTTGGATGTCCGAATGTATTCAGAACGTAAGATATGCGCGAAAATGCAAACTTGTGCACTTTTTGACACTTTTAGTCCCTGAATGACCCAAAAGTTTATTTTAGCACACCGAACCTCTCAAAGCCTATTTCTAAGCTATGTAAAGGATATTTATGGTATGTTTAACTTATGTTCATGTCCCGGAATGTCTGTTACAGTTCAAATTGGCATACTTTCGCAGTTTGTCAAGGTTAGTCCCTGTAAGCGAATTAACTTGTTTTTGCCATACCAAAGCCTTCAAAACTTATTTCTAAGTTATGTAAAGGTTATTTAAGGTATGTTAAGCCTATGTCACTATTCCAGAGTGTTTGTTGCATTAAACTGGTTATATTTACGCATCGGTGCGCGTATAACCTTCCAGAAAGCGATTTAGAGTTTGCAATTGAACAAAAATTGATATGTGCAAATCATACACATATTTATACAAATCCCAAGTATGAAATACAATATTTCATTGGTTTGGTATTTGTTTGATGGTCGCAGTGACCCAGGTGTTACACATGGCACCACGTGGTGACTCATGCCACCTATGCCCTAGCCTAGCCCCTTCGCGCTACGCGAAAGAATATCTTGAATACGGTCGCACGACACGACGAGGTCTAAGATCAGTTATAAAAGGGACGAGCACTGGTTATTCTCAGTCGCCCAAACTCTTTTCTTTCTCTCTCGTAACACTGCTTTTATACCCGAAGCGCTAAAACTCTGCCCCGTAATCAGTGTGCTAGCTGTCACACCCCAACCGATGGCGGAATCATCGGGGCGTGGCACTGAGTGAAACAGATTGTTCAAAAGAATCCACAACAACTATAATATTACCAAATCCTTAACGTTAATATCCCATACTACTAACAGATAAAGTAAAAATAGTTATTACTGATAATTGTCTCATAAACAACATAAACTGTTCTGATACCTCATAATTTATTTGTGGGTTTCTAGACCACCTAACTCGGTTTCATCACAGTAAGCAAACATCCTAAACACATGTCACATACGTTAAAATAAAGTCAATACACATAGTGTAAAGGTGAGCATACAAGTTTAATAACATATAGTAGCGAAAAGCGATTTACGCATAACCAGCATGTAACACTTAGAAATGTGAAGCAAGTAAGCTATTGACAATGAAATATGCACAGACATGACTGCGAGTTGTAGAATGCGCAACACATATCACCACTATGACACATGAAGTAATACCCTTAACAACCCCTGTCCACAACAGGTGCTGAGTCCAAACTATAGTACTATCGTTGCTAAGGTGTTAGGCAACAATCACTTTGTAAACATAACATACAAGCATTCATCGTAAACACGTATAACATGCAGAGCGGTTAGCGTATAAAAGTAGTTGCGTTGTGTATCGATGTGATTTGATGTAGGTAACGTATGTAACACCCAAAAGTGCGTTAAGCAAAAAGGGATCGAGTATACTCACAGTTCGTGTTTAGTAAATAAACACAATCTTGGATTGAAGGGAGTACGTAGAGGTTAGCCTGATCAGAGAACGATAGTGTAAGCCTTGAACAGTGCGTAAAACAGCGTGTCAGTGAGATGAGCGATCGGATGGTGGTTCGATCAGATGACCGTCCGGACGGATGACCGTTCAGTCGGATGGTCATTCGACTGAGGGAATGTGTTTGTGAAAAGTTGAACTTTTGAAGTTTTCGTTGTAGTATAAATAAAGTCATTCGATCGGATGGTCATCTGGACGGATGGCCGTTTGATCGGATGGTTGTTCGATTGAAAGCTGATATTCTTTTAAACTTCGCAAAACTTCAAGTGTTGAACTTATCAAATCAAGTTACCTGGTAGAATAGTCGTTTGATCGGACGATCATCCAGTCGGACGGCTATTCGATTGAGCAACCTTCTGTTTGAAAATTTCACAAAGTTTTCGAAGTAAAAAGTTTTGCGGTTTAACGGAGACGACATGACGGCGTGTTAAGCAAGGGAAATCACATCAAGTCCAACTCGTTTGATCGGACGGGAATCACCCCGTTTGATCAGACTCAACTGTTCTTGATGGAGTTTCATGTTCAACCCGTGAATCGGTCGTCTCTTCAGTAGAAATCCATTCTTAGACCGGTTCTGCACTAGAGAATGAGTAGAGAGCCTGAACGAGTTGAGATTCTAACAGTTTTGAGTGAAAAGTGAAAGATGTTAAAGAAAAGTTTGAATCAGTTGAAAAACGTTTAGATTTAGTTGAAAGCAGTGTAAAATCGTATGGAAATCCTTTGGATCTGAACCGTTCTTGAGGAGATGAGGTCACACTTCAGTGTTCATAAGAACCCATGGTGACGTCACTCTAGAACAGCTTAAACCAGGTGATTTCATGGTGAAATTATAAGATTTGATGGTGAAGATGATGAGAAAGTGTGTAATGAAGATAGAAGTACAAGATTTAGGAAGAAAACTTACAAGAATCGCGAGGAATCGAGAGAAAATAGCCTGAGAGTGCGTGGGTTGAACAGAGCTGTCACATCAATGAACAGTTGATGTGACAGTGGGGTATTTATATGTGAAAGGAGAAAGGCGGTGTAAAGTTGAATGGGTCGGACGGCCGTTCGATCGCGGATGGTCATCCGGTCGGATGTCCGTTCGATTGAATGGTCGTTCGGTCGGTTGGCTTTCGCGAGTTAGTTTTCCGACTTTCGTTTCGTGTGTTGTGCGTTGCGTTTAAGCGAGTTGCGAGTAAGCGATGTGATAGTATTAAATAATAGTTACACAAATAACATAACTCCTAATTAACATAAAAGTAGAACTTAATTTCGAGTCCGCGATGAGATTGCGTTGCGATAGAGTTGTGATTGCGTTTGCGAATAACATCCCAAAACATATCATCAGCACACACAAGTAAAGCACATAATAGCACACACACATAGAACAATACTAATAACTGCGATTCGAGTTGCGATGCGATAGCAATGTAATAGCGTTAAGTAGATTAGCGTTTATTAGCGTTTATCGCATTGATACTTCACATAATAATAAATCGTAGGCTAAAATAGCATTAACTTAAAGTATCGATTATCGAGTTGGAGAGTACAAGCAATAATTAAGTAAGAAATGACATATCTGAATGCTGACATGTCTTGACTTTGACTGTGACTTGTACTTTGACTTTAAAAGTCCGGTTGTTACACTAACTAGAATCACTGGTATGATACCCTGTCCGATCGATCTGAAACCAAAGCAACAGATGTATAAGTCCTGCCTGTATAAGGCTATACTTTATCATCTACGTTGTGGTTTTGATCACGTGATTATCGTTAAAGTTGAATTGGGTTAATACACTAGTACGTGTTGCATTGTGTGCTTAATTAGGAAACCAAGACTAGACCAAAAGGCTAGTACTGAAACCCTAAATCTGCAATGTGAGTCATTCTTTTTTTATCAAATGCTTTCAAAATCCTAAATGTTTTCCAAGTTGTACTTACAGTGATTAAATTTTTGTATTCTGAAATTACTGTCGGTATGTGGGGTTTTGTATACACTACTAGTCCATCATTGCTATTGGACAAAGAGTTAGCCAATAGTAATATGACCATAGCCACCTAGTTGGATATGTGACAAATACTGATTTGAATAATTGAAAGATATAAACAAATGTAAAAACCCTTAATGTTGTAATTATAACAAGGTGTTTTTGTACAAACTGAATGAACTCACCAGTATTTTTCGTTGATTAAATGCTTTTAAAACGCGTTTCAGGTGAGTTACTGTGAAGAGAAGAAAAAGTGTTATGAAGCACTTAAGCTTAAATAAGTGGCTATGTAAACCCGAATAAAATGTGTTTTGTAATCAAGGGTTTATCCTGGTGAAAATCCTTTGTGTAAATATGGCTTTTCATCCCACAAGTTATGAAATGATAGTTTCGGTGTTTTGAAAACTCTGATATTTTTCCTGACACCTGGTCCTAATGAATTTTCCGCTGCGATAATTTTCATAAACACCGGTACCACTGTCGTATCTGTTACGGCTCCCGCCCAGGGTAGGGTTAGGGGTTGTTACAACATGTGTCATTGATCTAGGTGGAAGTTGGGATGATCATCTACCACTGATTGAATTCTCCTACAATAATAACTATCATACAACTATCAAGGCCTCTCTGTTTGAAGCCTTGTACGGGAGAAAATGCTAAACACCCGTTTGTTGGGCTGGAGTTAGAGAAAGCCAAATGTCTAGACCTGATATAGTCCTTGAAACCACGAAAAAGATTATACAAATCCATGACAGGCTCTAAGCTTCTCGTGATAGGCAGAAGAGTTATGTTGACAAGAGGCGAAAACCTCTTAAGTTCCAAATCGGGGACAAAGTATTACTAAATGTATCACCTTGGAAAGGTGTTATGAGATTTGAAAAAAATGGCAAGCTAAGCCCAAGATATATTGGACCATTCGAAATAACTGAATGTGTCAGTTCCGTAGCATATAGGCTTAAGCTACCTAAGGAACTCATTGGAATACATGATGTGTTCCATATTTCAAATCTAAAGAAATGTCTAGTTGATATGTCGCTAGCTATGCCGCACCATGATGTGAAAATTGATGAAAACCCGAGGTTCATTAAGAAACCAATATCGATCGAGGATCGACAGGTTAAAAAGTTTCAAAAGAAAATGATCCCCATCGTGAAAGTCAAATGGAATTCCCGTCGTGGCCCAGAATATACAAAGGAGGTTGAATCTAATATGTGACAAAAGTACCCCTATCTATTTAAATAAAATCTCGAGGACGAGATTTCTTTTAAGGGGGTGAGGATGTGACACCTCGTAAAATTATATCAAATGATATGGCAACATGTGTCCGATAACTCTAAAATATTCCCGATAAGTTGGACGAGAGGGACCATTTTGTACAGAAGATGGCAGATGATAAGTGGAGGGATCAAAAATGTCAAAATGCCAAAAAATTGGCTTCTGAAGGTCCCTTACGGACCGCAACGCATATGCCTTACGGTCCGTAAGGATGTTTGAAAACCAGGGGCGCGCCAGAGGTCCTTACGTACCGCAAGGCATATGTCTTACGGTCCGTAAGGCCACCGCTGGCAGTTTGTTTTGAGGTGGCAGCTGCTGCCGCTGTTCCCTGCCACCTTCGCTCGTATTATGCCACCTTCTAGCCTCCCTAAGACATGTTTCCTACCACTAATCTCCTCTATAACACTCATGGACATACTTGGTAAGAATTGAGGGCATGAGTTCAAGTATAAATAGCCATGTTCTGCCTCATTCAAACTTGCACCTTTCAAAATCTTTCTCTCTATCTCCTGGAGTGATTTTGATCTAAAGAGGCCTTCTAGTTGAAGATTAGACTTCCCTTGAACACTTGTAAGTGTTCTCCTTTAGTTCTTTTTCATTCCTAGGCTCGTTATTAGCCAAAAGTTAAGCAAATTGTCTTTTGCTTTGACTTTCGGTTATGACCATTTTGGTCAAGCCAAAGTTTGAATCGAACTTGGCTACGTGATCATAATAATGAAGGTCTTAATTCCTTGTGATGACACCCTCTGAAGATCATGTTAAGTAGGCGAAATGACGAGTCCACGTTTTATTAAATAAAAGTCAAAACACAGATTTTTTAAATTACGCTAAATGAACTTCTAACTATCAAAACCTTAATTTTTGACATTATAACAGCTTATATAACATATTAGGACATGTTTGATCATGTCCAAATCGTCATTGCTTGTTTAGAGCTCTGTTCGCAACCGAAAGTCAAATAGTTGGACTTCTACTTTGAGTTTCGATTCTGACCCGTTTTAGCAAGATTAGAGACTGATTAAAGATTTTTATATGATCATATTATTGTTAGGAATAACCCTTAAATGTTATACCTTTTGATTATACTATTTGTCGGGTCTATTGCAAAGTCTACATATTAGGCCAAATAAATGCCTAAAATGCCCTTATGGCACAAAATATGGTTTTAAAACAAAATGAACATGTAATCTGATTATGAAACTGATGTCCTGATAACATGAAATATATTTTGGCATTATCGACTTGTGTTAGACCCATTCTACCAGCATAACCGCACCATGATATTTTCCGCTTTGGCGGCCAGCACGCCCTCGGCGTCAGCCCCTCACGGTTTTCAAAACGCGTCATGATGGTGAAGGTATCCAACCCCTTATAAGGAAGCCTTTGTTCCCCTTCACAGCCGATGTGGGATGTCACAATCCACCCCCCTTAAGGGGTCCATCGTCCTCGTAGGACCTGGCACCACCAGTCCGACCCTGGCTCTGATACTATCTGTAACAGCCCAGCGTAACCGCACCATGATATTGTCCGCTTTGGCGGCCAGCACGCCCTCGGCGTCCGCCCCTCACAGTTTTCAAAACACGTCATGATGGTGAAGGTATCCAGCCCCTTATAAGGAAGCCTTTGTTCTCCTTCACAACCGATGTGGGATGTCACAATGCTTGACTTGTGCGAGAGTCAAGGTTGAATACAAGAAACCATCAGGCCTACTTCAACAACCAGAGATTCCGACATGGAAATGGGAGCAAATTTCCATGGACTTCATTACTGGTTTACCTAGGTCTCAACGAGGAAATGATACTATTTGGGTGATAGTGGATCGATTGATAAATTCCGCACACTTTCTGGCTATCAAGGAAACAGATAAGTTCTCTACACTAGCAGACGTCTACTTGAAGGAAGTAGTTGCGAGGCACGGGGTGCCAACCTCCATCATATCTGATCGTGACGCGCGTTTTACCTCTGAGTTGTGGCAAGCGATGCACAAATCCTTTGGTTCTCGTCTAGACATGAGTACAACATATCATCCGCAGACGGATGGGCAGTCTGAGCGCACCATCCAAACCCTTGAAGACATGCTTCGAGCATGTGTAATTGACTTTGGTAATGGCAGGGAACGGCATCTACCTCTGGTGGAGTTTTCGTATAACAACAGTTACCACACCAGCATCCAAGCTGCTCCATTCGAGGCATTGTACGGACGGAAGTGTCGATCACCTCTTTGTTGGGCAGAGGTTGGCGATAGCCAAATCACTGGCCCAGAACTCGTCGTCGACACGACAGAAAAGATTGCCCAAATACGACAACGAATGACGGCAACTCGTGACCATCAGAAAAGCTACGCTGATAAGCACAGGAAACCACTCGAGTTCCAGGTTGGGGATCGAGTGCTACTTAAGGTCTCACCTTGGAAAGGCATGGTTCGCTTTGGTAAACGAGGCAAACTCAACCCGCGATATGTTGGACCTTTCGAAATCACGGAGAAAATAGGCAAGGTGGCCTACAAACTGAATCTACCTGAAGAACTCAGTGGAGTTCATAACGTATTCCATGTGTCGAATCTGAAGAAGTGTCTGTCAGATGAGACCCTCATAGTTCCTCTCAAGGAACTCACCATCGACGATCAGCTGCGATTCGTTGAGGAACCAGTAGAGATTACTGACCGAGATGTTAAGGTCCTCAAACGTACCAGGATACCCATTGTTCGAGTTCGTTGGAACTCCCGTCGTGGCCCAGAGTTTACCTGGGAACGAGAAGACCAAATGAAACACAAATATCACCAGTTGTTCGAGAAAGGTGAACCACTACTGAGGCTGAAGCTACTGCGGAATTTCGGGACGAAATTCCAAACCAACGGGGGAATGATGTGACGCCCCAGGAAAACCAGGAAACCACGCAACCTAACTAGCTTCCTCAGTAACTATGTGCTAAATTTCGGGACGAAATTTCTTTCAAGTTGGGGATGATGTGATAACCCGAGTTTTCAAGGTCTTTCCTCGACACGTTATTTGTTTCACAATTGTGTTTGCATAACTTGTTTGCCTTGTAATTGTGCACATTTGTTATATGTTTGAGATATTGTGTTATTATTTAGTATACAATTAATGTGTTTATGTGTTTAAGTTAATAGAAACTTGTGAACTGTTTAAAAGTTAAAAACCATACTCCACGAAACTTAGGTGTTTCGCCACAAACCATCTTGACGAAACATTTGGAGTTTCACCACACCTCACTCGACGAAACCTAGGAGTTTCGTCATGCCCATCACGACGAAACATGGAGTTTCGTCGGCCCAGGTTACTTCAGAGCCCAATAAGGGCCCAACACTTTTACGCATATATATAACGAGGTAGGGTTGCACGAGGGCACATAATTGATCGATTTGCAAACCCTAGACTCTCCTTCTCTCCCTTGCACCCGGCGGCGATTACCATCCTCTCGAAGTTCTTTTGTTTTATCTCGAATCCGGTTAGTACATGATCGCTAGACATAACTTGTTTGTTACTAGATTGGTATAATCATCTGCATAAGATTGTGTATAGTATGATTGATCGGATTGACATGAATCATAGTTTGTTATGAATACGGTTAGAATCGGTTACGAATCTGATAGGTTTCATCGAATACAAAGGTTGGGGTTGTTGGGGTACTTGGTTAACAACTACAGAACTGAAACTGTTGATGATTAGTGTGAATAAAAAATAATATTGTCTATGCATGATCTGATTGATTATGGTTTTCAGTGACCTGATTAGGTTAGAAATTACAAATGATGGAATTATGTGCATGATGTAAACTGTTGTTGCATATTGTTAGATAACTTAGATTATGTAATGTTAGATCTGACGAATGAAACAACGAGTAGTTGATGTGATTGTATGAATTGATCCGATTGAATGATAGATGTTAACCGCTAAACTGTTAGGGTTTCTGTGTGTATACGGTTATCTGTGAATGCGACGAAACATGTGGGGTTTCGTCACCTTGCATGCCGACGAAACATGAGGAGTTTCGTCACTTCAATGCTGACGAAACACAGGGAGTTTCATCACTATCATGTCGACGAAACATGTGGGGTTTCGTCACCTTGGGGATTCGTCGTTAGGACTTAAGATTGTAAACAGATCATACTTTAGAACATGTATGCTACTGAATAACTATGTCTTGATTTTGTTGTTAATGATGTTAATCAATATTGAGGAAACATGAAATTTCATACAGAACATACAAGTGAACTGTGGATTTATGTGAGCTTGATTAACTGTTAAGTGCTATGTGGTAATTGTTGCTTGAATACACATTATGATCATGATTTATACGCGAACTATCTGAATGTACACTGATTTCGTTTACATGAATCACCACAGGCTTTGACTGATTAATTGTGAACAAGTAACATAACAAACTGAGCAAACCAAGGTGAGTTCACATTTTCTATAAGGCATGGGATTCCCGGTGGTTTGGGAATGGGTTAAGAAACTAAAACGGAACCTGCATATTCTCCTTGGGTAGAATATGTACCTCTATCCTCCATGGGAAGGATGACAACATTAAACCTGCGTATTCTCCTTGGGTAGATTACGTACCTCCATCCTCCGTAGGAAGGATGACAACATATAACTTACTAGACAAAACTCTATCATGAAGTCCCTCATTCTTATATCGACTTAATTGTCGGGTCAATGGCGAGCGGGTCATTAGTTAAATAGCGCTATTAGGTTTGACAAGCCTCACACCGTGCTGCAAAGGACGGGAGTGGACTAATGGATCTGGGCACTTAGTCAATGATGATAGATATTGACGTAGGGCACATAAACATGACTCCAGTCAGTTGTCGATATGGTATTGGGTCTAGTGGTTAACATGGGGTAGCCCCCACTGGTTATGGTTTGGGAAACAAGGAATTGGTTAATACATGGTTTTCGAAAGAACTTATTGTTTTTGGAACAACTTTAAAATGGACAACCAACTGTGAACTCACTCAACTTTGTTGTTGACTCGTTTTTACATGCCTTGCAGGTCGTTAGATGCTTAGCTGGAGCTTGCATGGGAGCAGGAGTCGTTGTGGGACATGGACTGTTGAGTTCCATGTTAAACATTTGAACTTTTAAACTTATACTTTGGTTTTAAACTTTATGCTTCCGCTGATAACTTGAATTTGATTAACTTGTTTTGAACACCAATTATATTGTGTGGTTGGACTTTTATTTATTTAATTACATTGTTCAATATGATTGGTGGCTGGATCCTGGTCAGTCATGCCTCCTGCGGTGATACTCCGCTTGTGGATTTTGGGGGTGTGACAATACCGCATATGCGCGTACGACTAGTTTAATAAGCATAAATTATATAAACTAGCCAAATCGGGTCAAAATCACTCCAACTCAGTTCAATCAGAATGTTTGGTTATTTAACCCGTGTCATATGAGTCCTTGTACCCGGAAGGGTATAAACCACATTCTATCTTGTTTCCGCTTAATCTAGCGACCCATACTTATCATTTAAAGTTAACCGGTCAAAGTTAGATGACTTGTATAAGACCCGTTAACATTCTAACGGAACATAGTTCCATTCATTCATGACTAGGAGCCTCCGGTAAGTTGCGCTTGTTTTAGTTATTTTGATTAACAGTCGTGTTTAGCGCATTTGAATTGTAAAGACTAGCACAGGTAAATACTTGGCAATAGCCGCTTGGTCGGGTATTAAATTATGGGCGAATGTTGCTTAAAATTTAAATAACTCATTTTAATCTGTTTTGCTTGATAACTTAAACATTGGGGGTTAATACGACTTTATCCTGGATATCCTCGGCTTATTTAATTACAAATGGCCACGATCTAAGCGCGGGGTGTAGGCATACACCTAACAGACGCTAATGCTAATTTTTATGATATTGAAAATGTGGTGTGTCGGTTAATCATGTACCAGCGTTTAGTTCCGTCCCTATATGTATTGACAAGCATGTAAAACTAGTAACAAGAAACATTATCTTATCCCATGTTACTTTTAAAATGATATACCAAATGGTATCAAATACTTTTTAAAATAGTTTCAAGAAGAGTCGGTTAATTGTATTTACTAGTGAAAACTGACATATTTTTAAAAGACTACGCGCAAGTTATATAGCAAATACGATATAGATTGTAGCTGCTCGGTCTAGGCGATTTGGAGTTTGCAACTCCATGAAAGACCTTATTAGTCTCAAGTCATATTTTATGGTATTTAGTCCACATGTGGATCTTTTAGTACGAGCCGTCTGTATATTATTTTTGAACTTTGTACTTTTACTTTTACTTTTGTACTTGTAATAATTATTTTAAATTCCCATCTTCTGCTTTGCTTTGTGATTACTGATATCAATCGTCACGCATAAACCCTAAGTCCGGGCCCACCGGGAAATCAGGGTGTGACAGGCTCAGAAGAAGCAACGAATGTAGGCGGTCTATGTGAATGAGTTTGTGGCATAAAAATTACTAAACTAAAAATTCTAAAACAACCTAAACCTAAAGGCACAAATTGCAAGTAAAGGCACCTAAAGGCAGAAGAAAAATCTAAGAAAGCAAGTAATACTGGGTCAACGACTCGGGTCGCTCTCAGAAGTGTCAGTGTCCCTAGAAACGACGCCAAAAACTTGATGTGTGAAAAATGTGTATTAATTTCAAAAAAGTTTTAAAAATGGAATCGCTAACTAAACCATACACAATCGACAAGTGCATCGGTCGCAGTGTAGTGTAGATGGCAAGACTGTATTTCAATCTGTGGACACTATGGGCAGACTCTCGATATTGAACCTATATAAAAAACCTAGTCAATTTTAATGATCGGTTTATGATTTTCTAGAGACCTAACAAAACAAAGAGCACGAAAAGCAATAAATGATGATTTCACTCAGATAACTCAGCAAAGCAAACTGAACATAGCAAACAGACTTGGAGAATGGGATCTAAGATCAGATATGAGAAAGAACTACCTAGGTGTTGAATCCCTAAACTAATGTAATGATATCCTGACTACGGCTATGGATTTAATACCCTGATCTACCTGATAAACCTCCTGCTAGAGATGATAAACCGTGCGTGAAAATGAGCAAAATGCAAAGTGCTAAGATGGACGGGCTTGACCTATCGATACCAAATCCCGCAAATATTAGATATATGACAACTTAGGTGTCAAAATCCTCAATTTGTGAAGCAGATAAAACCTTGAAAATGGAAATCCTAGGAAACCTTAGACGCGAAGAAATAGAGGAATCCAAGATATCGGTCACCAAATCTACCCAATAACGGCTAGCTAGTAACCTAGCAAACCTAATTCTCCTCCCGATTCACTAGGTAAGGATGCATGTTTTAGTTATCTAATTTTTAACTTCTTAACTAACTTGAATTATTTCTAAAACAAGATCTAAACTGAAAACCCTAGAATTGACGATTTAAAATGACTTCTAGATATAGGTGAAATCTCTAGGTGCCTAAAACAATGAAATCAACAACCAATAATCAACAAAACTAACATCAACATGCAATATCAAGATCAGATTCAAAGCATAATCATGTAAATCGCATAAAACAATCAAAACCGAGTCAAAGCATCATCACATATCATCTAGATCATCTCAACCTAAGTAGTTTAAGAGTTTAGCTTGTCATAATATTCTTTAACATAACATAAACACAATGAAATTCGAAGCAAAACATGTTTCTAAAGCAAAAGATACGAAAGAACAACATATTATCGAACCTGTGATGCTCAAAACTCGATCCCAAAGCTTCCTAGACCTTCAATCTGCTCCAAGGATCTTCAAATTCGTCCAACTTTTGCTCTGGAATGGTTACTTTGCGAGATAGATCAAACCCTAGGTCGATAGGGATTTATTTATAATTTCTTCGCAAAACCATAGCCCTTACGGACCATATCCAACAAGTCTTACGTTTCGTAAGGTTTGTATAATTTTAAAACAATCCGGGGTCCATTACGCACCGTATCCGATATCCCTTATGATCTGTAAGAGGTCCAAAAAAACCAAACTTTTCCTTTTTATTGATTTTCTTGATGCTCGACTTCCTGGTCTCGTATCTTCTTTCAGTTTCTTCCATTTTCTCCACAAAATTGACAGGTTTTTCACCGATTCCTGCAAATTCACATATTAACCAATTAATATTGTAAACCCGGAAAAATCACATACGAACAACTCAATATATAGGGAATTTGATAGGAAAAATATGTATAATTCTAAGCATATCACCGAGTCAACCAACCACTGTAGAATAAGTGACGAAGATAAAGAAAAGAACTTCAACGAAATTAAACATAATATAACACATCACAACCTTCGAGCGAACTTGTTTGAACACATTTGGAGAGTTCCACGAAACGACCGTGATGAAGACGGAGAAGATGATTAATGCTTACGTAATTTTATTTTAAATTTATGTAATTTTATTTTAAATTTATGTAAGTTTATTTAAAAATTTTAAGCATAAAATAATAACAAAAAATGTGTGAGACGTGTCAAATAACGCCCACCAAACCACGCCCGTCCCACACCCCTCATTTTTGCCACACGCCCTGTTTCTGACGCACGCTACCGTGTCGTCTACATCTCGCATAACACTCTATTTTCAAGCCCCTCCACACCGCATACTCTAAAGCAATTGCTTCACATGCTTTATGGCAGAGCCTTCCCTCCCTCTTAGTTTCTACTCACTTTCATAACGTACATGGTCATATACCCTTAGCTTCTACTCATCTAACCTTTTAAGTTCATAACCAGGGGCGGACCCAAGCATAGCCCAAGGTGGGCGGGCGCACCCCCAGGGAAAAAAAATTTAGTGCTAAGTTTCGTCGAAATTCCCGTCCGCACCCCCTTGGAATTTTTTGGTCGCACCCCTTGGAATTTTTCGACCGCACCCTTGAAATTTTTCGTCCGCACCCCTTAGGTAAAAAGTGTTATCAATTTATATTTTAAATTTTTTTTAGTAAACTCTTATTTAAAAAAAAAAAAATACTACCTAAGTTATATAACTTTTAATACCTAACTAACTAAACCCAAATACCCATACCTTTACCCACTTATACTTCCTAACTAGCTAACCTACTAAGTCTTAGCCCATTAACCAAACCCAACAATATTTCAAGTTTAAATCATCTAACCGATTGTCATATACCTATTTAAACTAATATTGCTCATTTTAAAATTTAACAATTTAAACCAAATTAAAAATAACTAATTAACTAGCGTTACAATTTTGGAAAAAATAGAAACTTGCGGACTGTGATTACAACTAGGGATGGTTCAAGCAAGTGGCGAATCTAAATATTTTTTTTACAAGGGGCACAAATTGGCTGGGTCAAACCCAAGGCGGGTCAAAACAAGTCGGGTCAAAATGAGTCGGGTAAAACCAAATCATACTTATCCAGTTAATAATATTGTAAAATTATTCATACTTATTTACATAATAATAAGATAATTTTTTCTTGAAAATAGTTATTTTCTTTTAAAAAAAATTGTTTAGAAAAAATAATATGTACTTATCTCGTTCAAATTTCTACTCCTTAATTTATACCATCATCTTTGTTTAATGAAGTACATACAAACAACAAAGTGAACTTTAGTTGTAACGTGTAATAGACTATCGTTTACATAATGCTCAAACATATAAAATGTGAAAAACAAAGATTTATGGGCTGCAAACACAAAAGTTATGTAAGTGGGTAGGAGTGGATGGAGGCCCACCCTACCTCCAAGTTGAATCCGCCACTGGTTCAAGCTGTAGTGTTCTAGGTCATTTACTCCTATATCTGAAGATTACCAGAGATACAGGAGTATGAATGATTTTATTTGGTCGTTCACTATTCACATTGTAAGGACGACAACAGCAAAGACAAGAGTAAGGACGATTCATTTAAGTATAGTAAATGCATCATTTTGCTACAATGTTATGTTTTTTTATTTGTATTACAATTATCATATTATTGATTTTTTTTATACAATTACCATCATATTATTGAATTTTTTTTATATATAAGTATATATTATAAGGGTCCAATTTTTTCTACTATCACATGGCACTCGAATTTTCGAAGACAACTCTGATAACATAGTAGTACCAAGAATCATATACGGGTAAATCAATTGGTATCCTGCTATACAAAGATCGAAAACCCTAGAATGTTTATTGTATCAACTTCAACATCCAGGGACGGCCCTGAGCAAGTGCCTGGTGGGCGTCGGCTCAGGGCCAAAATCGTAAAAGAGCCCGAAATTTTTTTAGAATACATATATTATATATATATATATATATATATATATATATATATATATACTAGTCCTCTACCCGCGCGATGCGGCGGGGTGGCGATTTACAATAGGATACTCATTTACCGATAGTTTATCAGTCGTTTTGTGATATATTGTATAGTACTTAATTTAGTTATCTTATTCGTTATATGTTTGTATGATTAGAATTATGAATGATCCTGTTGGGACTTTACCATCTGAATTCTGATGATTAATATTATAGGGCATAGGCTTTTGCGATTGGAATTTATGCAGTTATTTTAGCTTAGTTCATTGGAACTATTACATTTGAACCTTATGTTTTCTGAGATTAACAACGTTTCACTTCATTTATCTGCACATATTTTGTTTCTTTGTAGGGCGGTATTGGGGAGTGTAAGTGACTATGTTACTCATCATGCTCACTACACCGTGATGATAGTTAAGAAACCAAAGACATAAACAATTGGTGACCTTCCGCTTGCTATAAGCGTATTCTTTCCACACTCGGGATATGAAAGAGGAATTGGTTTGATCTGTGCATACCCTATCTATACCGTACGGGTAGGGTCGGTTTTAGTTTCGAGTATAGAATTTCGGGCATTAAAAAAACCGGTTCCGAGCTTTTTTACGGGTACGTTTTTTTGCACCTCTAATTAGGCTAGTCGAAAGATGTGGTAGAAGAGTTCCTCATCATTTCAAGTGTGGAAGTGTTAAGCTTATTTGTACTTTACCAATTGTGATTTGTATTTATGTATTCCTTGTTTTTTTTTTCAATTTATGCAGGTATCACTATTCCATGACAAGATGATCGAGGAATATTTGTACTCAATGGCTTTTATAGTGTGTTGAAAATAACGGAGTTAAAATGACTTTTTGTTGGTCAAACACAATATATGCAGTAGTTATTAAACCGAGTGTTTTTATTTGATGACTTTAAAATAAAGCAACTACATGCCACAAGCAAATATAACTGCTAATTTAAAACATCATTTTTCATTGTTAAAATAGTTGGTTGGGTACTTGGGTTATCAAAGCACAATATAGTAGCTAACATTTCATAACTTGGGTTATCAAAGCACAAATATAACCGAGTGTTTTCATCCACTTGAATCTCCGACATTTTAGGTAAGTTTAATGTAGTAGCTAACATTTCATAAGTTGGAGGAATCCTGTAACTGATGACGTCCCCAATATCCAAATAAATCGGTTCTGTAAACGACCTGCACATTAAGATAAAAAGAACTCAAATACAACGCACTGCATATGATTCAGCTCAAAGTTTATTACTTGAGGAGAGATCTTGTCAGATGTTCGCGTGCAGTTGCCAATGCTTGACTTATCGTCTGCAAAGATAATTTCACAATGTTGAAGCATAAAATAAGAAAAAAAAAACTTATTATCTATTTATTTGTGTGTGTGTGTGTGGGGGGGGGGGGGGGGGGGGGGGGGGTAAGCTTACCTGCTCAGAGAGAGGAGCTCCAGAATCTACACTGTGGCTTGCAACCTTACCAGCAATGACATTTGCATCTGTTTCCAGAATAATTCTGCAAATTATAGTAAATAGATGTTTATAAGTCTTCCAACTGTATAGATCTATAGTTGAAAATTAACAACTAATAATTCTTACCCGCCATCAACAATTTCATCAACGCACAATAAAATGAGATCTAAATTCTCAAGTGCCTCTTTCTTATCCACATTGCCCCTGATACACATGTTCGATAAGAGAATGTCATTGGCTCTCATTGAAATAACAAGCTGACGATGTAAATTCATTGCAAAATACCTAAGCAGTAGACCGACTGCATCAAAGAAACCCTGAAGAACAGTGGATATGATGAGCTCATTTTCATCATCACCCCCGGTAACAAAGAAGTGAAGATCTTGAGCAAACTTGTAAATGACAATGTTGTTCTCAAACATTGCTATCTCAGCTGCACATTAGTACAAGCCAAGCATTACATGCTGTTTAATACAATTAGAAAAGTAAAACTGAAGCTTCTTGATTTCAGCTTTTCATTCTCTGAAAGTTTCTTCAAAAGGGAAAACAGGGAGTATATATATAACAAAAAGTACGCGGATGGTCCCTGTGGTCTACCAAAATTTTGGATTTAGTCCCTAACTTTCCAAAAGTACATGGTTCTTCATTTGTTGTTCTTGGTTCTTCATTTGTGAATGTCCGGCCATTTAATCATATCAATCAGGTATCAAATTAGCAAGGAATAAAAAGGGTTATAAAGCACACCTTCTGTGCGTGCATTTGTCTTCTGAGTCTTGGTAAACACAGATTTTTCAAACGCCTCCTTAGCGCTATTAGTTGGCCAGTCTTCTGAATAGTACTTCACAGCTACACGGTTGCCCTTGGCTAAATGGAGGATCTTGAATAGACTACAGGACAGGAATGAGACATTATACTACAAAGTATGTTTAACGTGCATAATAAAATAAGGAATGACATAATCCAGTAGTTTTGCAAAAAAAAAAAGTTTATTAGAGAAAGACCTCATAGTCACGAACTTGGAGAAACATATCGCCTTTTGCCCCGATTGTCGTCCACAGTTTCCAAATTAAAACTGAAATTTATCAAATCCACACAAACATACTTCAAAAATCACATATTCAAATAAGATTTTCACGTTCCTAAGTTGTGAAACCACATAATTAAACTCTGCATTCATCGAACTGACACCGCAAGAGGCTGAATAAAAGGATCACCAGTACACATACCTTGGAGAGTTCAAGAAGCGCGTTTTCGTGGAAATCGGGGCTACTAAGATCAAATCTCATTTGCAGCTATGTCCATCAACTAAAATAAAGATTGAAACTTTAAAGAAGCCGCCACTTTAAATAACATAATATAAATATGATTTGAAAGATTCTTTTAAGGAAACCCACACAGTTATATTTAAATAAAAAATTACTTAAAAATAGATAAGAAATTACATAAAGTTGGAGATAAGCTAGGCATCGATTCACCAAATTATTATACATTGGGAATCCAAACTCGGCATGCCATATAAAGATGGCCACACTCGGATAAGCCAGCAGCATTTTCCTTGCGTCTGCACATGAAACTCGGACTGAGCCTTCAAAAAATACACCATCCAGACAATTAATCCAGACCTGTTACCAGCATAGAACCAAATAATACATGTCCACACGAAGATCTGATGCAGCCAGCTCTTAACAGCCGTGTATATGCAGTTTAAAGCTTGACCAAGGCCCCGCAGCATCACAAAATCGGACCTGAACTTGGCATATATCATCTGCAATTCCTCAGAGAAGTGGGCCAAAATGACTGAAACATCCAGGTGCTTCAAAACCTTGTAAAGCTGCAGGTGAGGCGATGCTTGAGAGCCCCATACTAACAAAAGGCTATTTTTTCACAATGAAGTTGTGACACCCTTGACATCTCGGCTCTTGAAAAATGACACGGGAAACAGCAAGTACCTGAAGTCATGTACATGTAGGGGGGTAATTCCAATAAATAAAAATATATGACATGAATTTCAGATACAAGCAACAGAAATCCATTCCATTCTGTATGTATACGATGCATATTCAATTTCTACATATCATCAGCAAGGAAATAAAAAAGTTGTACCTTGCTAGTATCTTGAAAAGAGTTGACCCCAGGTAACCTGTCTTCATCAGGGACAAACACTTTCTGTAGAAGAATATCTCCATTTTGAACCATTCTAAGCCCAATTTTGTTTTCCATCTTGGTAGCTTGTAACCCCGGTGCATTCTTCTTTACAATGAATCTGCAACAAATAAGGAAGCACATGAGCATAACTAAAAGTCCAAAACTAAGCCTGGAAATATGAGCGGGTCAAAGCAGATTATCACTCTCTGAATTGAGACAAAAAGAGAACATTATTTTCTTACCCATTTATCTGGTTTGTGTCTTTATTTTTAGCAAAAATGACCAAAATATCTGCAAAAGTGCTGTTTCCGATCCATCGTTTTTGGCCTTCAATGACCCAACCTCCTTCCACCTGAAATTTCACAATCATCACAAGATACAAGAAAAGAATATGAAACCACAAAAAGAAAAAAAGATGATAAATGTGACCTTTGTTGCTGTTGTTCTAAGGCCACTTGCATCACTTCCATAGTCGGGTTCCGTCAAACCCTAACGCAAAACAAACTTAGATAAAGGTAGCAGCACGTATATCTAAAAACAAGCATTAATCTTGAAATGCTTCTAATAATTCAATAAAGAAAAATCAGATTCCTTACCTGGTACCGAGATGAAATCTCGGCTCCATCTTTCTATCCTGGGTCTACTTCGCAGCAAATACAAATCTAAACGATTATTATAAACCCTAACTAAAATCAGAAACAGAACCTGTAACAGAACCTGTAACAAACACCAGTCGTGAATTAGGGCTTCAATAATAGATATGATAAGCAAAAAAACTTAAAAACTTACATTTGAAACTCAGATCGAAACCCAGTTCTTCACATCACTTCACCCTTTTTTCGATTATGATAAAACCTAGACCTCTCAGTGCCTTTACCGTTCAACTGTAGCCCCCTAACAACGATTTCAGAACGGAAATCTTGACAAATTTTTCGATTTCAGAACAGGTTCCTTCATCTCTGGTTCTTCGTCGTTCAATTGAAGAGCGATGGAGAAAGCTAGGGTTCTAGAGCGAGAGAGAAAAGTTGATAATAAAGAACAATAAACAGATCTAAAAATAAAACATCACAGATCTAAAAATCAAACTTGTATACCTGGTGAGAGGTTAGATTCTTCATTGATTTGGTGAAATATTCACCAATCGACTTGAATCGCCTTCGTCTTTTTGAATCGCCAGGGAGAAAGAGAGAGAGAAAGCAGATGGGATCTAAAAGTTGAATGGACGGGGGTGTATGGGGAATTAGGATGAGCGGGAATTGAAAGTTGAATGGACGGTGCAGATCCCAATCCGTGTGATGTGTTTCTTTGAAAATGGACGGTGTAGATCTTAATAAGTGTTTATTTTAGTAAAAGGGTATAAGTGGAAAGTGAAGTTTTCTGGTGCTTAAAAGACTTGTACATCATGCATTAGGGGTGTTTTAAGGAAAATTTTATGACTTTAAGAAGTCCCTCCTATATGCTTTATAAAGTAGTATAGATATATATATAGTGTGAGGTTCATTGGGTAACACTAAAAAGTGGGGAACCGGGGAACACTCTTAAAAATTTAACTTAATATGTTAAAAATTAATTTTTTAAACATCTTTTTCGACGCTTCTCCTTATGTATACTTGTAGAAGCATTTTTATTAAAAAAAATCAAAAACTAAAAATATTAAAAAAAACAATTAAAAAAAGGCTAAAAATTGATTTTTTAGAAAAGTTATTTTTTTACTCGACTAGTTTCTCCTCCTTTTTATAAAGAAAAGCGCTGAAAAATTTAAAAAAAAAAATATTTTTAACATGTTAAGTTAATTCTATAAGATATAACTGTTTTTAAACATTTTTTTATATTTTTAGTTTTTGATTTTTTTTATCAAAAATGTTTCTACTTGTATTTATAAGAAAAAGCGCCGAAAAAAATTTAAAAAAATATTTTTTTAACATGTTAAGTATAATTTTTAAAAGTGTTCTCCCGTTCCCCACCTTTTTAGTGTTCCCCAATGAACCCTCCCCTATATATATATATATATATACTACATGTACAAAACAGGAAAACAACATCAATTTGTTCTAGTGGTAGGTAGACTCCGTTTTGAAGCATAGGACCCCGGATCCAATCTGTTTTCTTGCTGACCTTTTTCTTTGATTTTCTAATTTGGAATTGAAGTTCACAGAATATGTCAAATGTAGTTTTCTTCTAATTTATCTCCATTTAAATAAAATTCACAGGATATTATTAAAATGTAGTTTTTTTTTATTAATAAATTCGTTAGTATTTTATTTAAAGGAGTCGTGTTAGAACTTAACTAGTTCGGAAACGAGTCGGGTTGACAGTGTTCTATAACTCATTCGTCGTGTATGGCGTCGTTGCAACGCACAACGTGTAAAAAAGCTTATATTATATTATATTGAATTGAAACTTTTAATGTTTTTATTTAGAAACTTTGAATATTATATTATTACAGGGTGGATAGGGCCCTATTATTTTATCTCGCCGAGGGTCTAAATTTGTTTTAACATTTTCGGAGACGACCCTGTCATTATCTAAAGCCACTAGATCTAGGGGTGTTTATGAACCGATCCGATCCAAGCGGATCAAATTTGCAAAACCGAGCGCAAAAGTGATGCTCATGCTCGGATTGAATTTGAATCGATCGGCTCAGTTTTGCTCGGTTTTTATCAAATCCTAAAAAAAATCGAGCGGATCGTTTTCGCTCGGTTTCGCTCGATTGAATGATAAAGCTTCGTTTAACAAAAACAAATTCTAACTTAATTAAAACATGTGCAACACTTTACTAACAAAAGCAATACGTAACTCAAATCATGATTCTAAAAATGTTATAAAAATAAAGTGTGAATACAAATTGTCATTTAGTTCAAAAGCCACAAACTTTTTCTTTAAGCTTGAAAATCTATTTTTTTAGGCTATTATATTTTTTTGAGTTTTTAATCTATATATATATATATATATAGGGAGAAGATCATGCGAGAACTACCTCTTATTGTGAGAACCGCGAGAACCAATGTGAACACACCAAAAATGCCTAAAAATAGCTAAAAACCACACAAAATTTTTTTTTTGATTTTTTTAATATTTTTTAGGTTAAAATCGCTACTTTTCGAACCAAAAAAAAAAAAATTTAAAATTTTTTTAAAAAATTTTTTTTTTTTTTTTGCTTCGAAAAGTAGCGATTTTAACCTAAAAAATATTAAAAAAATCAAAAAAAAAATTTTTGGATTTTTTTTTTATTTTTTTAGATTTTTTTTAGCTTTTTTTAGGTTTTTTGGGGGTTTAGTTTTTAGCATTTTAGCTTGGGGGGGGGTGGGGGGTTTAGGTTTTGGGGGGGGGGGGGTGGGGTTAGGTTTTTTTAGGTTTTTTTTAGCTTGGGGGGGGGGGGGGTTTAGGTTTTTTGGGTGGGGGTGGGGGTGGGGGTGGGGGGTTAGGTTTTGGGGGGGGGGGGGGTGGGGGTTAGGTTTTTTTAGCTATTTTAGGTTGTGTTCACATTGGTTCTCGCGGTTCTCACAATAAGGGTGGTTCTCGCATGAGCCCCTCCCTATATATATATATATATATGTATATATATATTAATTATTAATAAAAATAATTCGAGCGAAACCGAGCGATCGTCGAGCGAGTGGAGCTTTGCTCATGCTCGGATTGAATTTGAATCGAACCGAACCGATCGGCTCATTTACAAACTGAGCGGGAATCGAACGAGCATTTTTCGAGCGATCGTCGAGCGATCTTCGATCGTCGAGCAGTTTGGACAGCCCTAACTAGATCCATCAAAATATACGTGGCAATGAAAACATTTCATTGTGGAGAACCCGTTCTTTTCCTCCCATCCTAAATAATAATATACTTGTGATCCTCACCCCGGGTCCATATAATATACATAAATTTATCCCAAAGTCAATATAACCAATATTTTAAATACCGGTATGAACTGTCTGGTTATACCGGTTAAATCGAATATCGGACTCAGGCCAGGTACGATTAAGACCGGTTAAACCCAAATACGGTATGTCTTATGTACCAACGGTAAATCTGGTTCTACCGGTTCAAACCGTTGAACCAGTTTGCATTATCTTAAAGTTTGATTTTTTTTTATTTTAATAAAATAAGATATTAAGGTAATATTGACCTTCCATATGTCGGGCAATTAGCATAGTGTCTTCCATTCCAATATTCCATCATTGTTGAAACTATTACACACCTCGTCCATTATATTGTTTATAAGTAACTAATAGGGTGCCCGCGCGATGCGGCGGAGGCGACACTTTGCATTGCGACACTCATTTTTCTGGTAGTTTTTTTTTATTTGTATAATATTTATGGTAGCATTATTGTGGTGGGTATATGTCATAAGTATTACATATGTCTAGTAATTATTACATTTAGAATTTAAATTATCAAGTACTTAAAAACCATTGATGCAATAAAGTAACACACGAATAAAAAAATAAGTTTTAAACATAAATAAAAGTTATATGAAGTAGCACACGAATAAGAAAATATAAGTTTTAAATATAAAAGTTGAAAACTAAAAGCTCAAGTGTCAAGTACTTTGCATCATTATGAGATCAATTTAGTAATCATACGGCTTAAACATCTCAAGGATATCATCTATTTTTGTCACACCACCATTTGTCATCATCGAGATCAGCGTCCTCCGGAATTTCTTGTATCTCTTCCTGTTTGATTTTTACATCATTTGGAGAATGAGTTTCTTCTCTGTTCTCCTCTTTAACTGATACAACATCAGTAGTAGTAGCTGGAGCAGTTTGGGAACTGGAAAAATAAATGTTAAGTATTTTTGTTACATATTTTAATCATGTTACCGTTATAAATAATATAGGATAAAAAATGACGTTCACAATTAAACATAATATAAAAAAACAATATATCGTGTTTTAGAAACATTCATACCTGTGTAAAGATCTGAAAGGATGAATACTGAACCTCCAAAACCACTAAATAATAAATAAGATGAATGTTAAGTGTGAGCATAGAAGAATAAATCAAAGTTATACACAACAGAAAATTGAAGTACATGTAAACCAAAAATTCTAAAGAATAAGAAATTTTTTGTTGTGAAAAAATTAAACTAATGAATTATACTATATCTAAAGAACAAGAAATTACTGAAGTGAAAAAAAACTAATGACTTATACTATATATAGAACCTATAAACCAACAAATTAAATAACCTGTAAGTTTTTTCAACTAACTAATATTATCTATAAGAGTATTTTTGAACTTATAATCCCTAAAAAATGCAACACAATCTTGTATTCAGTTTTTGAATATGTATTATGTTTACATTATGGAGTTTTTTCCTAAAAGTTTGTTAGTGGAAAACTTATTTACCAAACTTCTAAAAAAAGCTTTTATAAAAACAGGTTTTATGAAAACGAAAATGCTTCTAAAAACGTTTTTATAATTTTTTTTATGAAAACTAAAAGTCCATTTTGTTGAATATGGTATTCTATAAAGTTTTTTAATATAACAAATTGGATAAAACAAGTGAGCTTATTTGATGTCAATTTACTACTTGCTAACTCATCTAAGTGTGTACACCCAACCAAGTAAATACACAAACATACAGAATACGAACAAAGCTCATATCAAACCCGTATGTGCAAGGTTTCGAGTCGTTAGAACAAATTGGTGAACAATGTTAATCAAACAAAAATCGGAGTGAAAAGGCTTGGAATATCATTAAATTGATTATAATGACAACAACGTAAAGAGTTTTGAGCATTTGAAATGTGTTTGGACACATTGCTTTAATCACTTGTACACTAATGCATCGTCTACTTGTACATTTTAATCCGCACAACAATACTGACCAAGGCAACTATCGAAACGTCGACAAAAATGAGTAGGTTATCACAGTACCCTTGGATTTTTGTAAAACATTATAGTTTATAAGATATGACAATAATACGTAAAATAATTATAAGTTTGTTGTGGAAGGGGATAAATGTAACTAATTAGCCATAATTTTTTAAAATAAAGGGATTTAAGTGTAATAATATGAGTGACTAAAATATAATTAGTGTTTAAAAGACCAAGTTACCCTCATTTTAGGGGTCTTTTTATAAATAAAGAGGTAAGAAGTTCTTATTTTTTGAGTATCTTAAAATACTCATCCCTCATACATTATAAGATAGTATAGATAAAATTGCTCTTAAAATGCTTAATATTTTACAAGAAAATAGTTATTTTTTAAATAAAACCATGATCAGTTACATAAATCCTTATTGAGATTAGATTATTTTTTGAGATGAATTTGTATTTTATGGAATTGTAGGGTTAACTAGTAATCCGATTAAACTGGCCGGTACAACTCGGTTCAACCAATTAAACTATTTTAGAGCTCAATCTGATATGATTATAAAACCGGTTTTTAAAACATTGATTATAACATTACTAAAAGAGACGTGATCAATCTTGACATCCAATGTGATCTATCGTCCAAAAGAGAATAAAATCTAGACCTGTGACCTATTTTATTTTTTATTGATTGCACATTAAATTAAGGGTTATTGGTTTTTATCACACCTAACTATTAGTCATTAGCCGCTGTCACCTCCAATCATCACTTTGACGCCCGTCACCCCAACTTAACACTTATGGTGTTCTGTCACCACGCCGTTAACTAATCAATAACTTTTGATCATGTTACTATACTTTTGGGGGTGCCTAAGATCCTATGATACCCCAAAAAGTATAGTAACGGGATCAAAAGTTAACGATTAGTTAACAACGTGGTGACAGAACACACTAAGTGTTAAGTTACGGTGACGGGCATCAAAGTGATAGTTGGGGGTGGCAGCGGCCAATATCCTATAGTTGGGGGTGATAAAATCCAATAACCCTTAAATTAATTTGTTTAAACTTAGATGATTTACAATTTGGGATATTGGATTTGAATTAATCCTAAGTTTCATCTGTTGGCCGATAATAATCTCAACTTTAAAAATTCTCTTCAATAATCCCAACTTGTAAAACTTTGGCCGCCATTGATCTTTTTTCTAACGTAGGTGCACTTAAATTAATTAAGGAGTCTCTATGTGTAATTGAATCTATTGAAGAGACCAAATTCTTATATGTTTGAAAAGGATCAATGGCGACCAAACTTTTACATGTTGGGATTATTGGAGGAAATTTTTAAAGTTGGGATTATTATCGGCCAACAGCTGAAACTTAGGATTATTAAAATCCAATAACCCTTACAGTTTTAACAATATCAGATTGACATTTTTTTTGAACGACAAATTTGGATCAACTACTGGCGTATCACCTTACCACCAGTAGAACCACTCGATTATATCTATCTTCACTTGGCAATAATGCCTATACACAAATTCATGAAAAACCCAATAAATCTGGGAATAACCTTCTTGTGAGAAGCGAACCCAGGACCTAATGGTCCCTAAGCTTTATCCCACCCCTAAGATGTCAATATGCTATAATGTTGTATTGTAGAATATACAAATCGTTATATAAGCTTTTATGCCAAAATATTATATCTCTTATACACATTTATGTTTAGAATGAAACATATCTGATTACATAACTACATTACATTAAACGGTAAACCTTAAAATTTAATTACCATTAATATCTACAATTCCACCATCCTCTATATAAGAACCCAAGTTCCATCTCCATGGTATCATCTATTTCATCACTCATAAAATGGAAACCTTAAAGTTGAATTTGCTTGTGGTTATTGCCATGGTAGTTGTATCCATGGAGTTCCATGGCACATTGGCAAAAGAACATATAGTTGGCGGTCCATTCGGTTGGAATGTGCCGAATAACAAATACTTCTTTGACATATGGGCAATAAACGAAGGGGTGATCGACGTTAACGATGTTTTGGTTTTTAACTTCCCGACCGGAGTCCATAACGCTGCAGTAGTTTCGCTGTCGGCTCATGACAGATGCGACGGATCGGACGTTTATCAAATGTACCCCAGCTCGCCTGCTAGAGTTCCGTTGAACCTCCCTGGACTCTACTGTTTCATCAGCACTATAGGCTCCGATTGCCAAGCCTTTATGAAAATGATAGTCAAGGTTGGGGACAGCGCTAACACCACGGTTTCGGTGTTACCTCATTGAGTTTGTGTTATTATGAAATGAATATACGATATTATAACGTTATTTACATAAGTTGGTATCATTTTATGTGTTTATTAGTTTTTTAAAAAAGTTCTACGTGTGTCAAAAACTGGATTTGATATTATAAAATATAAAATCTAAAAGTATGTAAATATAAAAAAGTCTAAAAAGTAAACATTCATCGTTCAAGTAAAATAAAAATATACAAAAATAACAAAAATAAATAATAAACTAAATCGACAAATTAAGTTTTTTTTTAAACGGCTAATTTTTTTAATCCGATGTCGTCTGTGTGATTTGAATCTAAGACCTTCCCTTTTATAACCTAGGTGTTTTTTAATGGTTTTGCCTTTATCAATGAAATAAATTAAGTTATGAAGTTAACATACTAAGTAATAAGCTTAATTGTTTAAAAATGTTTAATAAGATGAGTGAGTGGGTGTGATCTAGTATTAAAAAAAAAAGATAAAAAGAACTTCAACAAATTAAGATCAATGCCATTCTCCTTTTATGTGTACAATGCATTAAAAATCTATGTATATATACAATATCAATCTATATTTATACTATATAATAGAACAAAATGCTGAGGCATGCTATTTTGAGGTTAAGCCCTCACCATATTTTTTCAATCAAAACAGTAATCCATTTTATTAATCATTAATTAGTTAGTTACAATTTACTTTTTTTATCGTATCATTTACTAAATTTATATTGTTTCCCTTTTAAATGATTAATTCAAATATTTTTCATAAGAGCACACTTTATATAATTTATAAATACCCATACCATTCACGTTTCATGTACCGTTTTTGATCAGTTTTCCTTTTTTTTCCTTATACAATTTCATACTAACTTCAACTTTTTTCATTACTAAACATTAATGCATAATGTTGTTAGACTGCGGGGTGTGGGCTTGGGTTGAGGGTATGGGTAGCCAAGTAACGCCGCTTTAGTAACACCAGGCCAGCGTGGGTAGCGGTGTTGCCCGTTAGCGTGGCTATGAAGTCTAGCGTGGGCGGGTTGGGGAGATGATGTGGATGGTTAGGATTGGCTGAGTTCATGTGACCGTTGGGCTAGTCGTTAGCCAACCAATTCTTACTAAATTTTACTATCCAAATATTCAAAAACCACCTCCCATCACCCAAAAAATATATATACAATGAATTCTTCAAGTTCAAGAGATTCATCATATAGTTATGATTCGTCATCCTCATCGAACGACGGAGCGGAAATATTATTATTAACAGTGGCGATGGTCCTGAAAGCTATCTTTGAAGATTTAGAAGAAGGGACATCCCAACCCCAACCCAAACAGAGGAATGTTTAGACGTTGTTTTCGTATGAAATTTATTTTTAAGAATATCAAAGGATTTAGAGGATAATTACTATTTTTTTCCGACAAAGACCGGATGCATGTGGTAATTTAGGATTTACCATGGGGCAAAATATTACGGCCGCCCTAAGACAATTGGCTTACGGGAATAGTTCCGACATAATGGACGAGTATTTAAAAATGTCGGGACGGGTGGCTAGGGAAAGTCTTCACAATTTTTGTGCGTATATCATTGATCTATATATAAAAAAGTACTTGAGAAAACCAACGTTTAGTGATATGTGCTATTCCAGGAACCGGCGAGTTTGACGGAGCTTCGGTCCCGATACGATGTGTTCGATTCGTTATTATTACTAAGAAAGGAGTAGAAGATAGATACGACACTGAGCAGTCACTTATAATCTGGTCTCTATTCATATCTTGACAAGTTACAGCACCATGAGACAAGTTGGACAGCATGTCCCCTCTGGGAATCAAAAGCTTGTCCAAATGGGTACCTCACATCCCTATTTATAGGCAACAACCTATCCAGTCCGAATGAGCTAGTGTCCATCCGTCCGGATGGACTTTACAATGTCAATACCTATTCGACCGGATGGGGTTTGGACTATTCTATTGTCCCTCCGTCCGGATGGACTTGTCTATCCGTCCGGATGGAATTTGAAAATACTAAAACCTGTCTAACTTTCTCTATTCTATACGATATTCAACACACGCTCTATATAACTATTCGCACAGTTGCAGGCGTACGAAATATCCACCAACAGATTCCCCCTCGGGTGTCACTGTCGAATCGTTTCTAACACTTTAAGAACCTTGAGCCGTGTTTGAATATTCTACAATCTTCAATTATTGTGCAACTTCAATTAGGCATTTTGAAATCTGACAATAGATTCCCCCTCGATTGATGATTCGGGTTTGCTTTAACAGAGTTAAGCACCAATTCCCCCTGAAATGAATCTTCAGGTCTTTTGCACAGTTCACGACTCTCCTCTGATTTGCTAAACTTAAACCTTCACGAACAATCACCAACTCTCATCTAAGAATGTATAAAAACTCAACCGGCAATTGATAGAAACTTTAAATACCCCACTGGTTAGCTTCAAATCCGTGATTCTCCCTGAAGATCTGATATCCCGTTTACCGTGATCAACGTTAACACACCGTAAGAATGACAAATCCATGTAAACGGTATTCTCCACAATCAGAAAACCTTCATTGGAAAACAAATCATCTGGTAATGTAATCCGATCTCTGAAGCATTCGTCCGCAATCAGATTCATCTCCTCGGGTAATCTAGATCTCAGAAGCTATCATCCACGATCAATCTCAGATCTCCGATGCTTTCGTCCACGATCAGATATCAACACCTCGGATCATCTTGATCTCGAAAGATTTCACCCACGACCAGATTCACATTCCCCTGATACTCTGAAGTCGAAACCACCCGAATACTGTTGCAGCGTTGTAGGATCGAAATACGACCTGAATGAGTCGTTCGGAAGAGCTCTAGTCCGTTTCAGAGGCGGAAACTAAGAAACAGATGTAAAAACAGCTTGAATATCACTTTAAACGTCTTGTGTATTGATTTAATAGCAATTACAATCACAAGGAATACCGGCAGCACCTCGGTATCAATTCTTAGTCTCTAGTCTGTTACCTTCAAATGAACACATGACATGCCTATTTATACTAAATGCTAGACAGCTTGAAATGACACATACACGGTTCAAGCTATCAGACATCTCATGCTAACAGACATCTCAAGCTATCAGACATCTCAAGCTAACAGACATCTCAAGCTATCAGACATCTCAAGCTAACATACAAATTACAAAACCAGAGACTCGATATAAGACGAAGAAGACAGATGTATGCACCAACAGACTCCCCCTCAGATGTTGACGAGTCTTAAGTGTCGAGTCTTTGCATCTTCAGTCTTTATCAGTGTGAACAATATTTATCTCCTTCTCTTCAGCATCAACAGACTCCCCACGAACAATCTCTACTCAGATGTCTTCAGACTCCCCCTTTCGATATGCTGGGATCGCAGTCTGGCATGTTGAAGTTACACATTCCTCAGGTTCTTAGATCGTAACCTGGCACTCATCTAGCTCAGGTTTCGGAACCTGGCTAACCTGCACAACTCTACCCAAAAATAAGTTTCACAAAGATTAAATCTTTAAAATTTATAAACTATTTGCACGAAATATTCAAAATGATTTATTCTCTGCAAACCACTTGTAAAAACTTCTTCATACACTCTCTCCCAAACCTGTTCATCAAGTTTAGCACTCAGAATTTTGAAAATTAGCTCTCCAACACCAGTTGTCGAAAATCTTTTTGAATTTCTCAAAATTTATGCTAAAACACACTTAAAATCTTTTTTGGATTTTTGAAAGAAAGTAAATGCAGTAAAGAAATATATATACAATATTTTTGTGAGTTTGTGCAAGAGGATCATATCAGTTAATGAGACAAATCACTAACACCGTTAAGCTTTAAACATTTTGAGTTCTAAACGATTCACATAGATTGACGATATTGTTATCCACTTAAACTCAATCTAAAAACTTTCGAAATGCTTACCGATACGTTAAGGTATATTATTATTGCACTAAATTCTTATGGACCCCACGATCTCAGCATATCCCCTCATCATGCAATACACTGACTCAAGTAATGCCTTTAAACTTTTATCAACTGTGATTTGTGCGAAAAACAAAGCAGAATGTTTAAACATTAACAATCAGGTCGATATTTCCGTATACGCAGAGAAAGTCCAATGTTTAAACAAAATAAGAAAAATAAAACAAGTTGAAGTTGTTTAGGCTTTAACCACCAGGTCGATACTTCCGTATACGCAGAGGAGGTCCAAAGCTTAAACGAAACACCAAAGAAAATAAAGCAGAACGTTTAGGCAACAACATCCAGGTCGATACTCACGTATACGCAGAGGATGTCCGATGCTTAAACAAAATAAAGAAATAAAACAAGTTTAAATCTTTGCAAAATGAAATGCACAATCACAGCGACTTTTCAGCAAAGTTGTGAAATTTCACAAACTTAACCAGTTTTATATCTTTCGACAATCAGCGATTACTGAGTAGGCACACAGTCAAGAAGGACAAAACTAAGTACTATGCTTTCGACCATGTTTCCCACTAGAACTAGGCTTTTTCATTTAAGTTTGTATCGTTATCGCAAATGTACTAGTCTAGCTGAGCCTATCGTCACATCCTTAGTGAGACTGTTTATCACATTTTAACTTTCCATTTCTTTAGCATGTTGTGACCGTCCACTGATGTACTATCATTTCCTCTTTTTTACAACAAAACTCATTTTTCATTTTATCATGTTTTTGGCTTTTTCAATTTTCTAATGTTTTTTGATTTTCTGAAAAAATATACTCCCCCTAAAATACAAATACATCTTAAAAAATTTAAAAGAAACTGTACAAGAACATGACAACTGATATCGAATTGCCTCAATTCGCCATCCACTTGGCATAAACAATCAGAACTCCCCCTCACAACAAACTATTTTCCCATTGATTTCAAAACACTTAAGTTTGTTTTAATCAAATGGTTTTTTCGAAAAATTAGTTTTGTTGATTTTACCATTTGTAAATTAGGGGTTTGGTTCATCACATTGTTTTTTAACCACTTGTAGGAAATCAGATACAACTTAATGTCCCTGATTTACCACTTGTAAGATCAATCCAATCAAGCATTTTCAACCAAACATCATCTGTTGGTTGAATTCTCAAGGTGCCGATTCCTACTCCACACTTACCAACCTGGGAGTTCTAGCAATTCACACTTATACAAAAACAATTTTCATACACAATGAAAGATGCCGATTCTTGCTCCGCGATTACCAACTTGGGAGTTCCGGCAAGTCAGGTTTTTACTTTTTGAAAAATATATCCACCCAAGCCTGACCTTCCTTGGGTGTAACAACCTTTTCTTCATCTTTACTTTCAACAGACTTGTAACCATTCATTTTGGAAGCATAGAATTCTTTAACTCCTTTGACCTTACCATCAACCATTTTTCCAAAAATGTGTTTCACATTTCTATTGAAAGCCTTATCAACATCAAATTTCTTCTTGTCAAAATAAAATTGATTTGAAATTTCAACGTTTCCAACTTTCTTCTTAAAATTTTCAGCCTGCAAAGGTGGAAAATTCACATCATCCACATTCGGAACTGATTTCTCAACCTTTTCTTTAACAACTTTTGGCTCCTCTGATTTTGTGGAATCAGATTCATCACCAGAACTGTTTCCTGAACCCTTAACAACCCATTTTTGATTTTTCAGATTTTCTTTTATTTTAACCACATTCTTTGAACATTCACCAATCTCAAAGGTTGAATTTTCAAAGCATGTAAATTTTTTGGTTGTTAGTTCAGTTTTCTCAACAACTTTTTCTTTCATTTTACCAGAGACTTCCTGTTTTGGTTTGAATGTTTTCGGACAATTTCTTGCAATATGACCACCAGTTTTGCACTGAAAACAGGTTCTTGTCTCAGTCTTCTTCTGAATAACACTTTTCTTCATCTCATCTTGCTTCTTTGCAAGGAATTCTTGGTTTGTCTGCTTTCTGAACGCTTGCTCTTTCTCAGCTTGTAAAGAGTTTCCTGAAACAAACACAGTTTTTTGTTTATAAAATTTTTCATTTTTATAATTGTTCGATTGATTAAATCCTAATCCTTTCTTTTTGAAATTACAGTTATGGTTTGGTTTTTTTATGAATACCAGAACCGTAACCCTTTTTCTTGTTTAATATTTGTTGCACTCTTGAGGTGTAAGGTCTTGGATTTTCAGAAAGATTAATATCTTTTATTTCAGAAATGTTAATTTCTGTTAGTTTGAAAACCTTTTTAATCATTTCAGTTTTAACACCTCTTATTGGAAAAATCTCATCAGAATATAATTTGTCAGAATCTTTCAAAGTATATGCTACTTTGACAGGTTCGTCATTCAAATTAGATTTTGATAACAAAAATTCCTTATCATAAACCCGTTTGTCCTTTTTGATTGTTGACTTTGACGTATCGGACCCAGACTTTGACTCGGATTTGGACTCCGGTTTTGACTCCTCTATGTCATCTTTGTCTAACACCTGATCGACCACACTTTTTATCAACTTGGACTCATGATCAGTATCGGACGATGTGAACGTAACATCAATATTTTCTGGCAAATTTTCCGACGACCCCGACTCTCACTGTAAGTTAATTGCCTTTTTGACTCTTTCAGAATTTGGATTTCGAGACAAATATCCATTTTCAACCGGGGGCGGACATCTATTGTAGACAACACTTGGTTTCTTACCAGAAATTTCTACTTCATCCTCTTCTTTTGTCTCGGACTTCTTTTCTTCCGAAGTCTTCTCTTCTTCAAATGTCTTCATTTGTTCCACAATTGGATAAATCCTGTCAACAACAAAAGTAGAACATGAGTAACTTTCTAATAAATTTTTAACTCTCTCAGTTTCTATTCTTTGTGTTGCCAGCATCAATTCCAGATCAGCACATTTCTTTGTGTAGAAGTTGACATCATCAAGCTGTCTCATGTAAGCTCCTTTGAGTGTGTTCAATGCTACAGCTTGTTCACTGTTCGACTCAGTGTACTTGTTGATCTCCCTGTTTAAAGTATCATATGATTCTTTCAACCTTTTAATGTTGTGTAGCAGTTCATTGTTTTGTTTGATCAAAGAGTCACAATCTAAGCATTTTTCAGGAACTTTGACTGCTTCAGTATCAACTTTGATTTCAAATTCCGGAACTTCTTTGACTGTTCTGTTTGATTGGAAAAACTCATTTCTTTTCTTTTTCTCGGCTTCAGCTTCAGCTTTTAACCTTTCTTCTTCTTCTTCAATTTTTCTCCATTTTTCTTCTTCAGCTTCTCTGACTTTTCTGCATTTTTCTGCCCATTTTAGATCGTAAGCATTAGCAATAGTCATCTTTTTC
Organism: Helianthus tuberosus; assembly: GCA_030545235.1. NCBI lineage: Eukaryota > Viridiplantae > Streptophyta > Magnoliopsida > Asterales > Asteraceae > Helianthus > Helianthus tuberosus. The sequence goes on along the minus strand of CM060376.1, from coordinate 139,691,363 downwards.
AAGAAAAATCACAAGAATATACTTTCAAGCAAGATCTCTGTTTAAAGCGAACTGATTAATATTCTGTGCGGACTGAAGATTGACACACTGTGCAGACTGCTATGACCCGGATCAAAATCAAACGACCTTTTCCAATGACCTGGTTCACAAAGACACGACCTTGACCCTTTCAAATGACTTCGCCAACTGAAATCAAACCGTGTGATCTGATTGAATGGGCCGAAAAAAAATAATTGATTCAACTGGGCCGCACAATAAGACTTCAACAATTAAAATTCAAACAATGTACTTGGGCCGTAAACACTGTAGTGGGCTAACACTATTTGATTGGGCTGCAACTATGAATCACGTGTATATGATTTCAGTGACTTGGGCAGACAACAAACAACTTTAACTTGTCAAGATGGCCGACAACTTTCAATAATGAAACAATTCTATTTTACCTCCTTAATGCTCACTGATTTGACCAACAAAAACTCACTAGGCCGACAACAACACATGATCAAATGTATCGATTTCCACATTTATATCGAATACCGAAAACACAATTAATTCAATCACATGTATTCTGACAAACACTTTCTTGGGCCGATGATCAGATGCACATATTACACCATTACCAAGTTTCAAGACTTATTGATTGGACCGAACACTTAATCAGATCACATGCAACCGATTTTAAAGTCAATCCCAAGTCACATGCTATCTTACAACATCACATGCAATCTGACTTCCTACAAAATCACATGTATTCACTCAATGTAAATGGCCGACACAATCTTATGCAATTTCTTGTACAAAACCAACTGACACACAAACTCGTGACTTCCTTTTCCAATTACTGACACCTCGAATTTAATGATACACTTAACTCGATGCACTTTTCACATGAAAAACAAAAACAGTTCAAGCAGTCATCTTTTTCAAGTGGTCGTCATTTTCAAGCGGTCAACGTTTTCAAGCGAGCTCAACAATGTAAATTCAAGCGGCCAGTCAATTTCAAGCGAGCTCAACAATGTAAATTCAAGCGAGTAGACAATTTCAAGCGAACATGGTGTATTTTCAAGCGAGAAACCAGTTTCAAGCGGACACACAGTGTTATGTTAGCTTGAACAGTTGATGATGTCAGCAACAATCGAACCAATTTCAAGCGAGCAGATGATTATAACCAGTTTTTAAGTTGATTTTAGTGCTGAAACTTTCCAGGATTTGTTAATACATGAATGCGCACAATATGTGAAAGTTTGAGCCGTTTTTAACCGTGAAAAATGTTTGAATTTGAAAAAGAATGGTGTAGAAATCAGAAATAGTGACGAAAACAGGCTGTTTTTGTGAGATCTCTTCCTCCTGAGCTCTGATACCACTTGTAGGATCGAAATACGACCTGAATGAGTCGTTCGGAAGAGCTCTAGTCCGTTTCAGAGGCGGAAACTAAGAAACGGATGTAAAAACAGCTTGAATATCACTTTAAACGTCTTGTGTATTGATTTAATAGCAATTACAATCACAAGGAATACCAGCAGCACCTCGGTATCAATTCTTAGTCTCTAGTTTGTTACCTTCAAAAGAACACATGACATGCCTATTTATACTAAATGCTAGACAGCTTGAAATGACACATACACGGTTCAAGCTATCAGACATCTCAAGCTAACAGACATCTCAAGCTATCAGACATCTCAAGCTAACAGACATCTCAAGCTATCAAACATCTCAAGCTAACAAACAAATTACAAAATCGAAGACTCGATATAAGACGAAGACGACAAATGTATGCACCAACAAGCGTCACGAATTTCAAAAATGCTGGAACATCTGAAAATTTTTATTCCCCCTAAATTTTGCAAATTCTAACATCTCTATCACTGAATTCCCCCTGAAACTGAGCAATTCAGTCCTCTTTTATCTGTGAAAAACTCGACTATGCCGAAAATATGACAATTTTCCTCAAAACGTCAGTTTTTCTTCATTGCGGATTTTATGTTTTGGCCAATAAATAGTCAGATAACCTGAATGATAAACATTCTGCACCATGACTACCCCACTAATTTCCACAATCTGTGATCGCATCATCAAATCTGTTCACTGAAGCCCCAGGCGATGTCCCTGAACAATCTAGTTTGGTCGTTAAAAACCCAAAAAAATTTTCTATCACAAAAATTTTTCTGGAGACTCTCCTCGTCGTTGCGATAAAAAAATGTTTTTTAGGCATAAGTTCATCTGTTCGAATGAACTGATCTTGGATCACCTTGATAGTTAGCCACCTGAGTGTCTTCATCCGAATGACATATGGTCTGAATGACCATTCGATAGAATGGGTTTACTTCTCCAGATGAATCAATGGTTCGAATGATCATCCGCTCGGATGGTCAGTCGCTCGAATGAGCTTATATGGTTCGGATGATCATCCGCGCGGATGGTCATTTGCTCGGATGGTCATCCGAGTGATTATGTTCTAACAGCTCAAGAACACTCCAAATCACATTTTTTTCGATCCAGAATCTTTATTTGTGTGAATTTCATGATGAAACCGCATAGGATTGTGCGCGAATCAATTTCGAATAGATTGATGTCTTCAATTCCAAAATCTATCCGTGAATCGACCTTTATTTTGATGATTTTCTCTGTTTTAACGTCAAAACTCCCGTTTAACCCAAAATTGATGAGTTGGGTGATTTAACCGACTGTTAGATCGATTAAATCGGTACCATGGCTCTGATACCACTGCTATTCCAGGAACCGGCGAGTTTGACGGAGCTTCGGTCCCTATACGACGTGTTCGATTCGTTATTATTACTAAGAAAGGAGTAGAAGATAGATACGACACCGAGCAGTCACTTATAATCTGGTCTCTATTCATATCTTGACAAGTTACAGCACCATGAGACAAGTTGGACAGCATGTCCCCTCTGGGAATCAAAAGCTTGTCCAAATGGGTACCCCACATCCCTATTTATAGGCAACAGCCTATCCAGTCCGAATGAGCTAGTGTCCATCCGTCCGGATGGACTTTACAATGTCAATACCTATTCGACCGGATGGGGTTTGGACTATTCTATTGTCCATCCGTCCGGATGGACTTTGAAAATACTAAAACCTGTCCAACTTTCTCTATTCTATACGATATTCAACACACGCTCTATATAACTATTCGCACAGTTGCAGGCGTACGAAATATCCACCAACAGATTCCCCCTCGGCTGTCACTGTCGAATCGTCTCTAACACTTTAAGAACTTTGAGCCGTGTTTGAATATTCTACAATCTTCAATTATTGTGCAACTTCAATCAGGCATTTTGAAATCTGACAATAGATTCCCCCTCGATTGATGATTCGGGTTTGCTTTAACAGAGTTAAGTACCATTTCCCCCTGAAATGAATCTTCAGGTCTTTTGCACAGTTCACGACTCTCCTCTGATTTGCTAAACTTAAACCTTCACGAACAATCACCAACTCTCATATAAGAATGTACAAAAACTCAACCGGCAATTGATAGAAACTTTAAATACCCCACTGGTTAGCTTCAAATCCGTGATTCTCCCTGAATATCTGATATCCCGTTTACCGTGATCAACATTAACACACCGTAAGAATGACAAATCCATGTAAACGGTATTCTCCACAATCAGAAAACCTTCATCGGAAAACAAATCATCTGGTAATGTAATCCGATCTCTGAAGCATTCGTCCACAATCAGATTCATCTCCTCGGGTAATCTAGATCTCGGAAGCTATCATCCACGATCAATCTCAGATCTTCGATGCTTTCGTCCACGATCAGATATCAACACCTCGGATCATCTTGATCTCGAAAGATTTCACCCACGATCAGATTCACATTCCCCTGATACTCTGAAGTCGAAACCACCCGAACACTGTTGCAGCGTCACGAATTTCAAAAATGCTGGAACATCTGAAAATTTTTATTCCCCCTAAATTTTGCAAATTCTAACGTCTCTATCACTGAATTCCCCCTGAAACTGAGCAATTCAGTCCTCCTTTATCTGTGAAAAACTCGACTATGCCGAAAATATGACAATTTTCCTCAAAACGTCAGTTTTTCATCATTGCGGATTTTATGTTTTGGCCCATAAATAGTCAGATAACGTGAATGATAAACATTCTGCACCATGACTACCCCACTAATTTCCACAATCAGTGATCGTATCATCAAATCTGTTCACTGAAGCCCCAGACGATGTCCCTGAACAATCTAGTTTGGTCGTTAAAAACCCGAAAAAATTTTCTATCACAAAAATTTTTCTGGAGACTCTCCTCGTCGTTGCGATCAAAAAATGTTTTTTAGGCATAAGTTCATCTGTTCGAATGAACTGATCTTGGATCACCTTGATAGTTAGCCACCTGAGTGTCTTCATCCGAATGACATATGGTCTGAATGACCATTCGGTAGAATAGGTTTACTTGTCCAGATGAATCAATAGTTCAAATGATCATCCGCTCGGATGGTCAGTCGCTCGAATGAGCTTATATGGTTCGGATGATCATCTGCGCGGATGGTCATCTGCTCGGATGGTCATCCGAGTGATTATGTTCTAACCATGGTTGTAAAATAAGGTTTCCAAGGCCGAGTATTCTCCGAGTAGTCGCTAAAAGGTAGGCTGCCGATGCGACTTTCTCTAACTCCGCCTAATTACTCGGAATCGATCAAACGCGGTCAAACTCGGCAAAAATCGGATCTAGTAGGTCAATTCGGGCCGAGTTGGACTTAAAAAATAATAAAACATAATTTATATGACTATCATATTAAATAATGAATATCATTTTCACGTATTTTGTTATAAATATTAGTAAATTTATGTTATTAGACATATATTTAATTTCTGAAAACTAATTTCTTTATAATTTAACATGTCCGAGTACTCCCCGAGTACTCTCCGCCTATGCCGAGTACTCTCAACTCCCAGGTCGACCGACTAGGGAGCGCCTAGCGACTTTTTCTACCATGGTTCTAACAGCTCAAGAACACTCCAAATCACATTTTTTTCGATCCAGAATCTTTATTTGTGTGAATTTCATGATGAAACCGCACAGGATTGTGCGCGAATCAATTTCGAATAGATTGATGTCTTCAATTCCAAAATCCATCCGTGAATCGACCTTTATTTTGATGATTTTCTCTGTTTTAACGTCAAAACTCCCGTTTAACCCAAAATTGATGAGTTGGGTGATTTAACTGACTGTTAGATCGATTAAATTGGTACCATGGCTCTGATACCACTGCTATTCCAGGAACCGGCGAGTTTGACGGAGCTTCGGTCCCTATACGACGTGTTCGATTCATTATTATTACTATGAAAGGAGTAGAAGATAGATACGACACCGAGCAGTCACTTATAATCTGGTCTCTATTCATACCTTGACAAGTTACAACACCATGAGTCTAGTTGGACAGCATGTCCCCTCTGGGATCCAAAAGCTTGTGCAAATGGGAACCCCACATCCATATTTATAGGCAACAACCTATCCAGTCCGAATGAGCTATTCGACCGGATGGGGTTTGGACTATTCTATTGTCCATCCGCCCGGATGGACTTGTCCATCCTTCCGGATGGACTTTGACAATACTAAAACCTGTCCAACTTTCTCTATTCTATACAATATTCAACACACGCTCTATCTAACTATTCGCACAGTGGCAGACGTACGAAATATGCACTAACAGGACCTCACTTATATCTTTCCAACATATGTTTAACCAAGGGAAATTGTGTTCAATATCTAGATCACACAAACAGTTGTTTAATGGAAAAGTTGTGGGGCCACTTTTGGGGCCAGTTAGAAGATAGCGGGGGTAAATTGCAAAGTTTTGGAAGTTAAGGGTTTAAGATGTAAGTTAGAAGGTTAAATGTGAAGTAAGTGTGTTTAAGTGTTTCTATGATTTTTAAGGTGTCCTATCACCATAACTAGGTTTAAAACATAAAAACTATGTTTCTAGTTAGTTTTTGCTGTTTTGGGTAGTGTCCGGTTAATCGTTCGGTCGTCGGTCCGTTAAAGTGCTAAATAGTGAATTTTACAAGGTATGAAGTACCTTTTGTGATAGTTTTCATTCCCGACACCTTACAAGTTATTCTGGACACTTAAACATTAATTCTGCATGGTATTTTGATGTTTAAATGCTGATTTTTGCTGAATTCTGCATTTAAAGTGCGTTTCGGGCAGTTTTTAGTGCTTATTTTAGCTTCCAGAAAGTGTTTATGTTAACCTTTGTTCACCCACTTGGGTCTTAATGTATTTTTGATGTTGGACCTACATCTAAGTCCTAAATCAATCGTTTAACTGCATGCTGAAGCTCTGCTGTCACAGCTTGTCTATCAGGTGGGTTTACTGATCGTTTCGATGCAACACTTAATGTATTGCACAATGCGATAAATGAAGTATTAACCATGCATAAAATCATTTGTATAACTTGTAATCATATAATGTTGACGTGTAAGCACATAAATGCAGGAAATAAATAATTATTAAAATAGTACGAAAATTACCGGTTTTGTGCCAGTTGTCACAACATCAACAACTATGGATAAATTTACGTTGATTTTTGAATATAACAATTTTATCGAAAAATATAACAATTTAATTGTGAAAAAATCAAATGATTAAAATACTATAAAAAGGATCATGCGTCACACACTACTAGAGAATTGGGTTTTTGCAACCGCATTTTCGGTCGTAAAACGATGGCAATTGCCTTTTTGCCACCGTTTTACCACCAAAAACTCGGTAAGAAATACACGCGTGGCAATTGCCCTATTGCCACTTATTAGCTACCGTTTTATTTTTTGCTAACCTTTTGCTATTGTTAGTTTGCTACCGTTTTGCTACCATTATTTATTATGGTTTTGCTACCGTTTGGTTTTGCTACTATTTTGTTACCGTTTTCCCACCGTTTTACCTTTTTTTTTGTTTTTGTCAACATTTAGCTACCGTTTTTTGTCACCGTTTTGCTACCTTTCGCTACCATATGTTATTCCAATTTTTATATCTACGTGCTACATTTCATTTCTTTGCAAAATCTAGAAATTTATGATATTTTAAAATCACAATAACCATTCAAATCAAAACATCAAATTACCCAAACTAAAACATCCAAATCCACACATTCAAACTAAACGTTTTTAATGTTATTTTCGAACAACAATTGTTTACATAGCTTCAATGTTCGTTATAGCATCTTTCTCCACATTATCTTTTTTCCATTCCAGCCATCAACTCTTCTATAATCACGTCGAACCTTTCTACCTCTTTTCCCTTTTCCTTAACCTGCTCCTTGAAGACTGCATAGGTAATTCTAAGCCACTCCCATTTAAGCTTGCCATTCTAGCTCGGTCTCTGTCTGAAAACCGATCTCTAAACTTAAGCCAAACTTTTTCCACAAGTGCCTACATAAAAAATTGGGATTAAAAATACGTTTTTACTAAGTTGACAAGACAAGCATAGATAGTCTACATCTTAATGGAAACATACCTGAAATCCCTTCATGGTGAGGTAATATGGATCAAGTAACAAACTTGCAAGAGCAAGTAGTTGGCTTGTAGTGTCCCATTCATCACTGTATAAAAGAAAAACATGTTTATGAAGAATATCTCATACATTTTAGTTTCTTAAGAAGAGTAATAAACCCATATACAAAGGACTGAAGCAGTGCAGTAATAATAAATTAGAACAATAGGTTAAAAGTCATAAGTTTGAACAATCACAGATGCTGCATATACCAGCAATGAACAAGTACGGATGCTGACTTGATTGCAACACGAGCAACAATCCAAGAGAAGCCTGCCAACACATCCTGGATGTGTATTAACCAGCCACTGTCACCAGGGGTTAATGTATTTGCAGATATACTGCTGAGATTACCTCCACCCCATGTCAATCCACCATTTCTCTGTTCTGAACAAAGTTTATCATATAGTACACTTATTAAGCTTAGAGTTCATTCTTAGGGTAATAGTTAATTTGGTATAGCTTGCGTCAACCTAAACTCTTTCATCCAAAAACCTCAGAAAACTTTCGTTAACAACTTAGGGTCTCCTGCGTATTTGACCCTTTACTTTTTATCCATTTTATAAAGAAAAAGATAGTCATTTCCTTCTAACTCGAATTAACCAGTTATAAGTAAATGGGTAAGGTTTTTAGATCAAGCAAGCCAACATAAACTTAAACTGAAATGTTTTTATATTATTGTAGGTCATACGAGGTAATAGTGTAGCAACTGCTGAAGCTCTAGAGCTAGTCAGCAGGGCACAATAAACAATGTCATGTTGCGAACTTATTTGAGTATTATCGGTGTTATGCTATTCGTGCCCACTAAAAGAATCTGATATGTTTTTTTGGTACAAACAAGTGAGATGTATTCAGATGTGTAGATTTTTAAGAATTTTAATTATGTCTCAATGTCAATTTTACGGTTATTTCATTCTCAATTTAATTGTGTGAAAGGGCAAAAGGTAGAGACTGAGATTATACCAAGAATGAGGATATCCCATCTAATGACTTAGTTCTATGTGTATCCAAGTAGTCTCTAAGACAAATAAGACACTCCCTCATGGCATGGATATTATCTATCATAATCTTTGGATGAAGAATTAGGAAGTTGTTTTCATGCCAAACCAACATATATTTTGGGTCAAACCTTTGACAGACCTCAGAATGGAAATAACTAGCAGATGACTCTGAACCACCTCCTATTGCCACATTTGCTAAAGCACAAAGTATATGTATCAAAACTTATAGCCCGTTTAAAATGTCAAATGATGGTTATTTGAACTCTCTACCTCTTGGATAGAGGGGAGGCACCTTACTGCTAGGATGTCCCTTAAGAATGCAAAACCAATGTGAATAAGCAACTTAAACATGGGTTAGCTAAACATAGCCCACCCCCTAAACTTTCATCGTACTTCCCCACATTGAAACTTTAAATTTAGATGTTTAACGGCCTTTTAGCACAACCCATGCATTTCTCCCAATATATATAAACAAAACAAATTGAAAAAAAAAATATCATACTTGTAGTAACTTTCTGCCAACATAGATTTGCACCAAAGCCTTAGTCCTTGTAGAAAAATCAAACGAGGTACCCAAAACTGCTCCATAACCAGCCTGTCACGTTTCAGAATCAAGAAAAGTAAATAAATCAACTTGCTAAATTTCAATCTTGGAATCTTTCCAACCATATTATATAATTCCTAGATTTGTAACCATATAAAACATCAAATAAGCCAAAAACATGAAAAGAAACAAATTAAAAATCAAACAATTTCTTTAAAAAAAGGTATGGCTCATCTTTAAACTTTCACATATCACTAAAGAAGATATCTAATCAAGCAACATAAACAACCTAATGCTATTAGTTATGACATGCATATGTTCATGTCGCTGGAGGCTAGATGTAAAAAACTGTAAATATATATTGTTCTCTGTCGAAGCTCATTCATATCATTTAACCATAACGATCTTTAAAAAACATTTTACAGAACTAGGAGATCATCTGACCTTTAAGAACTTGAGATCTCAAACAAATTTGCATCATAAACATGCTAAAATTCATAAACAACCCTGCATTCACTGCACTAAAATGAAACAAACCTGCATCATATACATAAATCATAAAAATGAAACAAACCTGCACTAAAATGAAACAAACCTGCTTTTTCATAGTTGTCAAGCCATAGCTTTAATCAACCCCATCAAACCTGCTAACACAAACGCCACTAAAATAGACAGCATATGACTTCTCACACGTATGTCATAAGAATTCTGAATTACAATCTCTCTATAACAATAATAATGTCAAACATGCTGCATTACTTTACTTTTTTTTACATAAAATCTTTATGCATTGTAGTGTTATCAAGTTAAAAACATAACATACATGTTTAAGGTTGTTTTGCCAACTAGCTCCAGGTGGTCTATAACCGATATAGAAGCGCCCCTATAACCAACATTCAAAGAAAAAAACAATTTAATTGCATAATTATATTTATTATGGTACAATTGGTCTGCTGAAGATACTATATTTATTAAAATAAAAACAACTAGCATCATTTTTTTCTAATAGTTAAATGCTATGAGTAAAGGTGCACTACTAGCCTTAGAATGCTTTGCCATTCTGTTTTTAGTTCATTTATTCTTTCACACAACAGCCATATCAACCTTCAAAGTCAAATTTCACAACTAATTAACCATGAATTTATATATAAACCACCACTAATCACACATAAAAACGCTTTAAACAACAATCAACAACCTAATGCAACAGTTGACACAATTAACATATAAATATACTCTCACACAACAACTATAGCAACCTTGAGTCTAAATTCACCCTAAATTCACACTAATTAACCACAAATTGTATATATTCGCACTAATTACACTAAACAAAAGCATAGTAACAACAATTAACAACCTAATGCAACAATGTACAACATAATTTCAAAAAATAAAAAATCCATAACCTAAAATACGAGCAAGAAGATGGATGAGAATAAGGACGTACCGGTTGAAATCCACCAGCCTTTGATGTTCGAGCACGACGTACCGAGTGAATAGAGTGCAGAATTGATTGAAATCAGACTTAAGAATGATGATTCCGATTGATCTCAAACTGAATGATTTAGATTGAATCTAATAGATGTAATATAGTGTATGTAATGATCTCAGAATCATTGTAGGGTTTAATGATCTCAAAATCGTTGTTGAATAATTCTAATTGAACGATGATGTTCAATTGAATCGGATTGAATCGATGTTTAATGATCTCATAATCAATGTTGAATGAATACAATTGCATGATCTCATAAGATTCTGATTGAATCGATGTTGAATGATCTCATCATGACAGAAATGATGTTGAAACTCTAGCGGAATTGAGCATGAGAGGTGTTGGGCAGTAAGCGTAAATGACATAATCGATTATGAAATCTGTTGTCTAATTAAAACCAAAAAAATAAAGAGTAAAAAATCATTTTGCTATCTATTTTGCCACCAAACCATGGGTACGAATGCTTGTTGGGGAAAGAGGCAGCTAAAATTGCTACCGGCTTTTTCAGTAGCAAAAATTGGTGGCTATTGCTTATTATTGTAGTAGTGACAAAAGAGTATACTATAGGTCCATGGAAGGAGGTGAGGGATGCAAGGAGATGGTAATTTAGCGCTGAGTGTAATATAGGTTCATGTAGCGCTGAGGTGATAGTGCATGAAATTGATTCTTTCATTCCAGACAAATAGGAGTCAAGGACAAAATTGTAAACACATTCGTATCAATCAAGTATTCAGTTTGTTCATTCCAAAATCTTGTTACAATTATTATTTTGATGGTGTTTGTCGATGGACATCGAGAAAAGGTGTGATTACTGTGATCTTTATCCCGATTCTTGGGAGGATGTATCGAAAAGTCTAATAACTAAAGTACCGATTAATCTTAAAAAACGGGCCCATATTAATGCAAATATAAAAGGTCAAATTAAATTAATACATAATGCTAACCAAAGTAGTATACATACTTAATAAATCTACAAAAGTGCATGGATAGTTGTTGTCAAAATATATTTCCTCTCTTTTAAAATCAAAATTTTATTAATAGTAGGAAAAAAACAAATAGGCAAAACAATTACAGACACAAACACTTTCATGCAAAGTGCAGTAGAAGATCGTATGACCAGTAACAAGTGAATGGTCTGAACTCTAAACCCTAGAACAAACATCCAGAAGTTATATATCAAACAATTGCTTCCTAAGATCCTACCACCCAATGAAACACCCAAATGAAAATAATAAAGTGCGGTAGTAGTGTAGTACCAACTACCAACATTGACTCCATGAGGTTCTGAAATCATTATATCTGCACGAAAGTGAACATGAGTTACATATATCCACTATTTGCAAGTCACTGAAGAAGGCACATGTAGACAAGCAGTTTCCTCCAACAATAACCAACAGAATTACACAGCTAAACGACCTCAAATTAGTTGTATCGGCTAGAGAAGAAAACCTTATAATAACTTCGACTAAAATATTATGGTTCCACCACTAATAAGTCAGAATACGTACAAGTGGGAATAAAACATGGTTATATGTTGAATAACTTTGTGGTTCATTTCAGTCGCTTATTTGATCCTTGCATATGACTCCGCTGCATTCAATTAAAAGAGATGTATAGCAAATCTTTTTTTTTTTTAAATATTAAGCTCAATTTTATGATGAACATTTAACATAGAAAAAATAAAAGTTTCATTAACGAATAGATCTGGTAATTATTTAAAACTAAAAGTCCAATTACAAAACATAGATATGATAAGATCGTAACAATATTACGTATATTTCTATCTAATTTGGACAGTTTCTTTTGGAACCAATCTTATTTCAATATTTGTTGATGCACTTTTGTGTATGTCACTAGTGTGGTTCGGTCCACGACTGAACTCGACGATGTTCCTCCGTCGTGCGATTCGAAGTTCGAAGATTCGAGTGACAAGTGAGACCAAACATAGATTCAATCGATATGGGCCATGGAACATGAATGCATTTATGTTAAGGTTTGCGCCAATTCCTATGTAAAGGCCCAAACAACATACATGGACTGGTGTTATACATTGGGCCATGCTTCTAATAGAAAGCTTCATGACTGTCGACTAAATCCATGCTTACATGTTACTGTCAATCATAATAAGCCAACGACAGTGTCTCTGTCGTTGGCACTCAATGACTGTAGATTAGAATGCTTATTTTGTGACTGTCGATTAGCCTTGTATTACGAGAGTGTAAATAGTTGTTCCTTGTCATTTGTAAAAGAGAGCTTGAATGAGCTAGAGAGAGAATGTAGAGAGAGAGAGAGAGAGAGAGGAAGAGTATCGAAATTCCTATTTGTTTATATTTTGTACCAAAACTCTGTCCGATTGAATACCCGAACCGTTAATTGTCGATATCATTGCGTATTTTTCACTCTCTCGCTCGGTCGTGGCGTAACTTGACTTCTGCACTCGTTACGCCATCCGAAACAAGAAATCACCTTTTCGGGATCCGATATCGGGACCTACAAGTATGTCACACATGAAACAATTACTATGTTTTTTTTTATAAAAAACATATACATAGTAAAAAGTGCATTGTTTACCACTGTAAATGAAACTATACAAGTGCTTCAAACATTTAGTGCAAGAATGTCAACTAGGAGAGGTGGTGTGATTTTAACATCCCTGATGTAATATTGGGTTTTTAGTTTCTTGTTGTCCTACTCAGGTTTTCAGTTTCTTGTTGACCCGCTTTGTACTCTCTTTTCTATATTTTATATAGAAGTCCCACCATTTAAAAAAAACAATTAATTTAAGCATACAAAATCAAGTTACAATATGCTTTGTCATGAAGTTAAACCTAACTATAAGTACACTTAGTATTTAAACCTTTTAATTTCTCCTTTGTTATTTTTTAATTTTTCTTTTTCCCAACCAGATATCGCCACCTGACACACTCATATTTTTTTTTATTAGAATTGAATTCGCTATCAGTTTTGATTCCAGAATGAGAGAAAGTAAAATTGTTCTTGAATTGAATTGGTGAATGAATTCGATACATAGATATTACATATATACGAGGGGTTCCATACGGATAACCGCCTCTACTTAGGTTAAGGAATAATAATAATAATAATAATAATAATAATGTTACATAATTTATATATTATATCTATACTAATCTGATTATATAATCTAGCTTATAATTCTTATTCGTCTAATACCCTCCCGTAAGCTAGAACGCAGCGATATGCAGGTGATTCTTCAAACGTATGAAGTCTTTTGGTTGCAGAGATTTGGTAAGGACATCTGCTATTTGATGTTTAGTTGAACAAAATCGAACTTCTACATCATTAATCTTAATCCAATCTCGAATGAAGTGATATTTGAATCTTATATGTTTACTTTTGCCATGATATACTGGATCCTTAGCCAAGCAGATTGCTGATTTATTGTCGCAGTAAACTATTAGAGGACAATCAGTCTTTTCTTGAAGTTCATCCAGAATTCCTTTAAGCCAGAGTGCTTGACATCCAGCCATAGAAAGGGCAATGTATTCTGCTTCCGTTGAAGATAAAGCTACCACCTTTTGCTTCTTCGATTGTCAGGCTACAACTCCAGACCCTAAGTGAAACACATACCCAGACGTACTCTTACTATCATCAACATTCCCTGCATAATCACTATAACTGAAACCAATTAGTGTTCCTTTGCCTCCTTTAGAATAGACGAGTCCCTGGTCTAGAGTTCCTTTTATGTATCTCAGAATTCTTTTCCCAGCTTCCCAATGACTTTTCTTGGGTTGCTCCATAAATTGGCTTATCTTATTAACATCGAACATAATGTCAAGTCTAGTATTAGTTAAATACATAAGACTGCCGACTAATCTCCTGTAGATGTTCGAGTCTACTTCATCCTCTGGATCTTGTTTGGATAAACGCAAACCATACTCCATTGGAGTTGAGATAGCAGTACAATTCGTCATTTTGAATTTGTCTAACAAACTTCTTGCATATTTTTGTTGTGAAAGAATGATGTTCCCGTTATTAAATGAGACTTGCATTCCAAGAAAATAGTGCTGAATTCCCATATCAGTCATCTCGAATTCTGTTTTCATCGATTCCTTAAATTGATTTAGCATGGTTAAGGAGTCACTGGCTGGTCGTCTATATACAAGCATATTATTATTTTCACGTCCTTGGATATTTTAGTGAATAAGGTAGGCTCATACACACACTTCTTAAAACCACGTGACGTGAAATATCCTTCTATTCTGCTATACCATGCCCTTGGGGTTTGTTTTAAACCATATAGGGCCTTTTTTAGTCTACATACTTTCCTTTCTTCTCCTTTCGTGACATACCCTTCTGGCTGCTCGATAAACACTTGTTCCTTTAAGTTGCCATCTAGAAAAGCCGTTTTTACGTCCATTTGATGCAAGTGCCATCCATGATGTGCAACTAATGCTAATACAAGTCTAACTGTATCGAACCTTATTACTGGAGCGAAGACATCTTGGTAGTCAAATCCATATTTCTGTTTATAACCTTTTACCACCAACCATGCTTTATGTTTACTTATGTTTCCATGTTCATCATATTTTGTCTTATATATCCACTTCACTCAGATCGGTGTTTGATTCTTTGGTGGATCCACCAATTCCCAGGTTTCATTCTTCAATATTGATTCCATCTCTTTATCCATAGCTTCCTTCCATTTGTTTTCTTTGCATGCTTCCTTATATGTTGCTGGATCAGTATCGGCAAATAGAACAAAGTTTACTACATTATTGGTGTTGCCTTGATTTTTTTCATAAAGTTCATCAACTTGTGCTTTTGTGAGTGCCTTCGATTTTTTATACACATCAGCAACAGTTCGAGTTCTTATTACTTCATTTTCTGATGATGACGAAGAATCTGCATCTTCATTATCGTTGGCTTACACCTCCGCATCATGGTTGCTGAATTGATTCTGATTCAGATCACTCACCTCTGGAGTTTTAGGTGCCACCCTTTGATTATCATCACTTGCATTACTTATTTCTACATATGGCATTTCTTGGCTCTCTTTATTTGTAGCCTAATGTTGACTTTCATTGAATATAACATCTCTACTTATGATAATCTTGTTCATCACCGGATTATACAACTTATAGGCCTTGCTATTCTCGCTGAAACCAACGAAAATGACTCTTTCAGTTTTGTCATCTAGTTTGCTACGATTTTGTTTCGGAAAGTGTGCATAAGCAATACAACCGAAAACTCTAAGATGTTCAACATTTGGTTTTCTTCCACTCCAAACTTCTTGTGGTGTCACTTTAGGTACACTTTTGGTGATTGCCCGGTTCAGTAAATATGTAGCACACGCTACAGCTTCAGCCCAATAAGAGTTCGGCAGATCCTTTATTTTTAGCATGCTTCTACTTAACTCCATAAGAGTCCTATTTTTCCTTTCGGCTACCCCGTTCTGTTGAGGTGTATAACTTATGGTGAGTTGATGATGTATTCCATTCTCCTTGAGAAAGTTTTGAAATTCATGACCACAATACTCTCCTCCTCTATCTGTTCGTATACTTTTTATCTTGTAATCTACTTGGTTTTCCATGAGTTTTTTAAAAGTTTTAAAATAACTCAAAGCATCTGACTTTAATTTTAGAAAATACACCTATGTTTTCCTTGAGAAATCATCTATGAAAGTAATAAAGTATCTACAACCTCCTATAGATTGAGTCCTCATAGGGCCACATATGTCTGAATGAATAAGCAGTAGTGGTTTACTAGCATGCCATATTGCTTGTTTAGAAAATGGTTTCCTGGCATGCTTACCAAAAATGCATCCTTCACAAATGTTTTGTGACTTTGTGATTTTTGGTAATCCTTTTACTACTTCATTCATACCCATATCATATAAAGTATCAAAGTTTAGATGTCAATACAGCCGATGCCATAGTGCCGAAGAGTCTTGTGTTGTCATGTTGCATACTCGAGGTGTTATGTCCTGATTCAAATTCAGTGGGAACATTTTATTTCCAGTCATTTTGACAGTTCCAATGCAGATCCCGGATAGGTCTTTAATCGTACATTCCTGATTGCTAAACCTCACATCATATCCCTTTTGAACTAGCTGTCCAATACTCAGTAAATTATGTTTTAAACCTTTCACATAAAATACGTTTGGAACTCATTTTTCTAGCCCTTTAACTCTAATGGTTACATCTCCACAGCCTAGTACTTCAAGCCGTTTATCATCTCCGGTCCTCACTTCTCTTCTTTCTGATTCATTTAAATTGATGAACAAGTTCTAATCACCTGTCATGTGATTACTGCACCCACTATCTAAATACCAGCAATCGTTCTTTATTACTTGTTCTACATTGAAAATCATGAACATGGTTTCTTCATTTTCGTCTTCTGTGTCGTCTTTATGTGAAGAACATTACCAGATCTATCGTTTTCATCTCTTTTGTTGCAGAAACGTGCCGTGTGTCCTAATTTCTGACAATTGTAGCAACGAATCGGTCCATTAAATCTTCCTCTTCCTTTACCATGTCCTCTTCCTGCGTTTTCTGATCTAGGTTGTCTAGATCGATCATAACTATTACTTTGAACTTGAAAAGCCTGTTCAGTTGGTGCGTCATCAGACTGTTTTAATCTTAATTCATGTGACTGAAGAATACCAAGTAACTCCTCCGTAGAGATCGTATTTAAATCCTTGGATTCTTCTATGGCTACTACTACCGACTCGTATTTCCTAGTCAGACTTCTGAGAATTTTCTCAACAATACGTTGTTCCTCTATTCGTTCTTCATTTAAACATAATTGATTTATTATTACCGTTGTTCGATTGATGTAGTCTTCTATCGATTCCATATCTTTCATTCTTAAAGCATCAAATTCACATCTTAGTGTTTGAAGTCTTACTGTTTTTACCCTGTTTTCGCCCCTGTACGCTTTGTGTAGAACTTCCCATGCTTCTTTAGAAGTCTTGCATGTTGCAACACATTCAAAAACAGTTTCGTTGACAGCCTGAAACATGATGTGTAATGCTTTCTTGTCCCTTTTAACCTTTTCTTTATGAATATTCTGTTCGTTTTCTGATGCGCCAGAAGCAATTTCAGTGTATCCTTCTTCCACAATCGTCCATAAATCTTGTGATTCCAACAAGACTCTCATTTGTATATGCCAGTGATAGTAATTTTGTCCAAGTAATTTTGGAATCTGGGTTTGAATTCCTCCACTTGTCGTCATGTATTGATAACTTCTAAGAACGTAGGGTTATAATTTTGATAATTTTCGAATGACTGCAAGATTTGTGTTTATAGATCGGTGGCTCTGATACCACTTTATTAGAATTGAATTTGGTATCAGTTTGGATTCCAGAATGAGAGAAAGTAAAATTGTTCTTGAATTGAATTGGTGAATGAATTCGATACATAGATATTACATATATACGAGGGGTTCCATACGGATAACCGCCTCAACTTAGGTTAAGGAATAATAATAATAATAATGTTACATAATTTATATATTATATCTATACTAATCTGATTATATAATCTAGCTTATAATTCTTATTTGACTAATATTTTTGTTTTTATCCTCTATAACATTAATAATATGATGTTTTATAACATTTGGATCATGGCGTTGCGCGCGACATACTTATTTCTATGTAACGTTTCGATGTAAATTATATTTAAAACGGAGTTCTCCATGATAAAGTACAAGTTATGTAACCACAAACGTAAAAGCCGTCAAAGCTACTTCAAAGTTTGGTTTTTTACCGGTTATATTTCATCTTACAGCCTTTAAAATTCCGGATTTTCCAATATGACATATTTTTATTAACGTCTCGTTGTAAGTATTTTTTTTGGCAGAATAAATATTAATTTATCAATCGTCGAACCTGAACCTTACGAAGTTTAACACCCGTAACGTGCGGGTCTCGACCACTAGTTAATTACAAATCCAGTTAAAATTCTTTTTTAAATATATATAAAAAATTATTTCAAATGTGGATTTCCCTAAAAAGTTTCTCACCATATCATATGATGTTTTCATCCATGGTATGCACACTTTTATGTTAATATTATAAAAAAAATTATCATAGAAAGCAGTCAAAAGATAACTGTAATTATGAGCTATAATAACATATAATGCATTATTTTAGGAAGTAATTTTAATATAAATTTCTATAAAACATAGTGAACTAACCTCTTCAAGTTTTTCTTGGTGATTGTTGGCCTCCAGCGTCTGAATATGTGGAAAATGTGCCCACTGTTATAATATCAGTGAAACAATTTTATTAAGGAAGAAACAATAATACCATGTGTAGTGGTCCAGTCTCGTGGAGCCTCTATGAGGGTTATCTAACAAGTGATAAAATGTGTAAGAAAGAAGGGTAATATAACCTCTATGAGGGTTATGTAACAAGTGATAAAATGTGTAAGAAAGAAGGGTAATATAACTTGAGTATGTAGTGCAGGTTATGTAGATGTGGAGTGATACCCCTTCAATTATATATGTATAGTATATATATGTGTGTGAGAGAGAAACCATTCTACAACGCCTTGGCCTCAGCTTAGGTATTGCATTGCATTGCGATGACGACGAGGATGGAATAGGAAACGGTAGTGGTGAGACGAGTGTTTGTTTCTTTTTATTCAACTTATTACAATTATATTATTTTTGCTATTTACATTATAGCATAAAATTATTGGGTACTACTAATATAATCAAAAGTTTGGTTAAACGCAAATAAATTTGATCGGTTCTACATTCCACACTATCATTAAATCGTCTAATTGTGATTGTAATCAATAGTGGTGATGGTTGAACAGATAAAGTGATCTGATTACACGAATAGTGTTGACTGGTATAGAGAACAATCTATGTGATGAGGTTGAATTGTATTGAGAATTGTACTATTCAAAAACAATTAGGGTTACAAGAATGGTGTTTATATAGGACACCACTTTACACACTAGCCCCCTACACTATCTATGTTTCTCATTTCCGACACTCCCCCTCAAGTTGAGTAGTGGGGTCACCAATACTCAACTTGCTTAAACAACTACTAAACGCGTTTCCGTTTACTGCCTTTGTGAGTATATCTGCGAGTTGATCTTTTGACGAAACATGAGGGAGTTCTATGATTCTTGCTTCCAACTTTTCTTTGATGAAATGTCGATCTACCTCCACGTGTTTTGTTCGATCATGTTGAACTGGGTTTTCTGAGATTTGTATTGCAGCTGTATTGTCACACATGACTTTACTAGGAGCCTTTTGGGAAAAACCAATGTCTTCTAGCAGCTTCCTGATCCACAGAACTTCGCTTAACCCTCGAGCTATACCTCTAAATTCCGCTTCTGCGCTCGACAGAGCAACTACTTTCTGTTTCTTACTCCTCCAGGTAACGAGGTTCCCACCAACCAAGGAAAAATATCCTGATGTTGATCTTCGGTTTCCCTTATCCCCTGCCCAGTCTGCGTCAGTGTAGAGCTCAACATTTAGATGTCCATTTGTTTTGAACAACACTCCATGGCCTGCCGTTCCCTTGAGATATCTTAAAATTCTCTGAGAAACTTCCATGTGGGCAACTTGCGGTTGGTGCATAAACTGACTTACCACTCCAACAGCATAAGCTATATCAAGACGAGTATGGGAGAGATAAATTAACTTGCCCACGAGCCGTTGATATCTTTCTCTGTCTGCGAGCTCTCCATCGAGTTCCATGTGAAGATTGTGGTTCACCACCATTGGTGTATCTGCTGGTTTACAATCAATCAACCCAGTTTCCGCCAAGAGATCAAGAACATACTTCTTTTGGCAGATGAAAATTCCCCGTTTAGACCTGAGAACTTCTATTCCAAGGAAATACTTGAGATTCCCAAGGTCTTTCATTTCAAACTTTGAAAACAAATTTCTCTTCAGCTGTGCTATTTCTTCTACATCATCTCCGGTGATAATCATGTCGTCCACATATATGATCAAGCAAGTTACGAGGCCGTTCCTCCTTTTGAGGAACAAGGTATGATCAGCGTTGCTTTGGTGATACCCATATTCTTTCATGGCCAAGGTGAACTTTCCAAACCATGCCCGAGGAGACTGTTTTAGCCCGTATAGAGATTTCTTCAACCTACAAACTTCCCCATCTTTAAAACCCCCTGAAAAACCTGGAGGTGCTTCCATGTAAACTTCTTCAGTTAGGTCTCCATGAAGAAATGCATTTGTAACATCAAATTGATGAAGGGGCCAATTCTTATTAGCTGCCACGGAAAAGAGAACTCTTATGGTATCCATTTTTGCAACCGGAGAAAATGTCTCAGAGTAATCAATCCCATACGTCTGAGTGTACCCTTTGGCTACAAGCCGGGCTTTGTATCTTCCAATAGAGCCATCTGGTTTATATTTAATCGAATACACCCACCGGCATCCAACTGTTTTCTTTCCTTTAGGAAGAATGCACTTCTCCCATGTGTTGTTTTTCATAAGAGTACGCATCTCCACTTCCATTGCTTCTTCCCAGTTCTTCTTACCTTGAGCTTCCTTTACGGAATTAGGTATTTGTTCAGTGTATAGAGAAGTAACAAATGCTTTCGCACTGTTAGATAAGTTCCCGTTGACCATATTAGCTACAGGATATCTTGAATTTCTGGTCTCCCTCTCTGGGGAGTACCGTTTTGGAGGAACCCCTCTATTGGCTCTAGGTGGGAGAGAGTATCTTCCAGTAGTCTCTGCTGCAACTGGTTCAACAACTGGTTCAACCTGTTCAACAACTGGTTCAACCTGTTCAACAACTGGATCAACATGTTCTGTAGTTGTCGGTTCTATGTGTTCCCCTGTTGTCTCATAGTTATAAGACGTAGAACACTCAGGGTTCTCAGTATTTCTTACCTCAGGCATCACGTTGGATGGACTTTCTTCAGTGGTACTGTGCTCCTCGGATTGTGTGTCTGTGTTTGAAGGACTCGCAGTACTGTGATAGTTTTCTGTTGTGACTTCTTCAGATGAAGAAATTTGGGTTAACCAGCTCAGAGTGTCTATACTGTCATTCTCCCCCTGACCACTGAGTTGGGTGTTATAAAAGTATTTTGTTTCAAGAAAGTCAACATTCATTGTGGTGAACATTTGACGAGTTGTTGGATTATAACATCGGTAACCTATTTGATCGATCCCATAGCCGACAAATACACATTTTTCAGCACATGGGCCAAGCTTGTTTCGATTGGTTTTGGGTATATGAACAAATGCGGTACACCCGAAGATTCGAGGTTCAAGTGTAAGAGGATGAGGAATACTGGCAGACTTAGACAAACAATCTAAGGGAGTCTTAAATTTATGAGCTTTTGTGGGAAGCCGATTCAGCAGATACACGGAGGTTGCAACTGCCTCCGGCCAGAAAGATTTAGGGACCTGAGATTCGATCAAAAGGGCACGAGTCATTTCAAGAATAATACGGTTTTTCCGTTCAGAAACACCGTTTTGTTCGGGGGTATGAGCACAAGAGGTTTGATGGATTAATCCTTTGGTTTTAAAGAATTGTTTCATGGGTGTATTGACAAATTCCCCCCTATTGTCAGATCGAAGGATTTGGATTTGGGTTTGGAATTGAGTTTGAATCATAGCATAAAACGTGATAAATTTTTCGTAAACTTCGGCTTTGTTTTTCAAAAAATATACCCATGTCATGCGAGTGCAATCATCCACGAATAGTATAAAGTACCGAAGACCCTGCCCCCCCATCACAGGAGCAGGACCCCACACGTCAGAATGGATTAGTGAAAAGGGTGAAGCAACTTTCGTATTGCTAGGTTTGAACGGTTGTCGATGGCTTTTAGCGCGAAGACAGGTTTCACAATCTATTTTTCCATTTGAAGGGAAGAGTTTTGGAAACAAAAGGTGCGAATAACCATGGGATGGGTGTCCCAAACATCTATGCCATAGCCAGGCTTCCCGGTTTTCAGTTCCATGAGCCAACATCACAGTACCCTGTTGAGCCACTTCATCCACATAGTACAATCCGTGGCGCTCAGTGCCACGTCCAATAATCACACCCGTCCTGATATCCTGTAAGAGGCAGAAAGTAGGGTGCATTAGTACCGTGCAATTTAATTCTTTGGTAATATGACTAATTGAGAGCAATTTGTGTGATAATGACGGAACATAGAGGCAATTTGATAATTTCATAGTTGGTGAAATTTCAATTACTCCTCCTCCTTTCACTTGCATCATTCCGTTGTTTGCTGTATGGATTTGCGTTTTTTGAGGTTGGGTCATTGAACGTATGTCCAACGGTTCAAACGTCATGGTGTCAGTGGCACCAGAATCAAATATCCAAGAACTGTGTTTTTCATGATTGATTGCCATATTCACTTTCTTGACACGGAATATGACAGATATGCGGTTTTTTTTTTTTTTTTTTTTTTTTTTTTTTTTTTTTTTTTTTGGTAAAGGATTCTTACAAAAAAAGAAACTATTAGAAATAATATCAAATCCCTCGATTACACAACAGATCTTTTGAATCGTTTAAATCTTTGCAATTTTGTCCCAAATACTCTTTCCACAATAAACTCCACCAAATAGGATGAATATCCTATGATGTCGAGGAAGCTGTTCTTTGGTTTCCAAATCCCATGAAGATCAAACAAGCAAAATATATTATTATTTTGCTAAACCACCAATAACCACGAATACTTGTTCTTCGGTAAAATACCAACGACACCTAAAAAATCGCCCAAAATACTTCTAAAAAATCACGAACAAACCACCTTCTTGAACCTTGAATTCTTTGATATCTATAAATCGAGCCTTCGTAAAACTCGCGTACAACGTTACCGACCAGATTTAAATACGCTGCTCAGACGTATTTATCAAATTCTCGCGTGTTAAACACGGAACTGACCAAGCGTACTTAACAAATACGCTGGCACTCGAACTCGCGTTCAAGATTTAAGTTCGCTCAAATCCGCCCAGATCAGATGCGGCTGGCGTATTTATCACAATCTAGAAATAGATTATAGCGTATTTAAAAAAATAGGGTTATAGCGAATTTATCGAAAACGGTGGCCGTGATGAGCGAAATAGATGATCGGATTAGGATTCTGCAACGGAGGGCGGCTGAGAAACAGAACTGATCTGAATTGATTGTGATTAAATCTGCAGCTAATTTTGGTGTTCGATTGAAAAAAAAAACAACAGCGGGTGGACACGTATGGATGTGGATCTGCGAAAAAATGGGAGTTTCAGATTGGCTGTGTTGATTGGTTGTGGCTACAAGAATGTTTCAGAATTATTCTAGAACTGATCGGCTTTTGGAGTTTGGTTTTTGTTTTTTTTTTTTATTTTCAGGTTTGAGATTGAATTGACTGGAGAAGATTGTTTCAAGAATCAGAAACCTGCTCTGATACCATGTTGACTGGTATAGAGAACAATCTCTGTGATGAGGTTGAATTGTATTGAGAATTGTACTATTCAAAAACAATTAGGGTTACAAGAATGGTGTTTATATAGGACACCACTTTACACACTAGCCCCCTACACTATCTATGTTTCTCATTTCCGACAAATAGTCCATCTGATTTATCTAAATTACGTATACGATTATGGATCCGCCGCAACGTGCGGGTCCTCAGTACTATTTATAACAAAATCCGAATTATATACTTACATTTTTTGCAGCAGCACTAAAGGCTTCCCGGTGACTAATATTTGGATTATTAGCCTTAACCCTTGGAATCTCCTGTCTACGTGTTGAGAAGTATTAATGAATAAAACAAATGATTTATGTGGCATATTATATATGGAAATGATCAATGGGGGAACTAGTCTCGTTACTTCATAAATTGGTTATATGCTGATGGAGCGCGTTTCCTTTTTGCCGGTGCTGAGGAAATAGAAGTTGATTTGTCATGAAATACCAAGATCAAATTTTATGTTGCCATGAAATAACAAGATCAAATTTGATGGAAAAACTAAAAAATCAGTATCCACCTTCAATAATTAATATTGAGTGTGGTGCAAAATTTTGATATATAACACTAAATATTTAGGCAATTTACAACAAAATTGATATAACACTAAATATTTATGCATTTTCCAACAAATATATCTAACACTAAATTTCAAAGTATTATTTTGACAATATGTTGATTATTTATTTGTTTATGTTTTCGTCGTGATACCTGTTATAAGTTTTTGGTTAGTTTACATATCGTTGAATGATTTATGTTAAGAATTTTATATTTTGATTCATTTTTATGTTAAATCTTACCTATTGAGGTTTTTTTTTTTGTTTTTTGTTAAACATATAGGTAAATTAAAAAAAACTTGTGTATAAATGTAAAAGGAAAATAAACGAGAACATAAATAATAATAATAATAATAATAATAATAATAATAATAATAATAATAATAATAATAATAATAATAATAATAATGTCTTGTGAACATATTCAATATATATTTGCACCACATGCTAAACTAAATTTGATGTAGAAAAACAAATTTGAAGAATATATTTACAACAAATTTGGTTCAACTCCAATATATGCATCAAAATTTTATAGCATATTTTATTACCAACTATTTTTTTAACACAGATAATTGTGTATACATTCAAGTTTAATTTAATTATTTTATATATAACAATAAGTGAATTTATTTATACTATTAATATTTATACTATTTTATTATTATTGTTGTTGTTGTTGTTAAAAAGGAGTGAGATCCATTGTAAAATCAAGAACGTACTCTGATTGACGGTTTTTTGATCGTTGATGATTGAAGAAGAAGGTGGCTTCATGGGGATGTCTCTTGAAGAAGAACCCAAATCAAACCTATAACTGGTGGAAGTGTTCTTGAGAACCTGTTGGATTACAAAAAGAGTTTAACCATATAATTAATATTTGTGGTTTGTAGTATAAAGCAGATTTTACAAAATTCTTTAAGTATCTAACTTAGCTAAAATTCAAGATGATAAAATGCAATATTGTATTGTCATTGTATATACGCATGCATTTAGTATTAGTTAGTTATTACAAAGTTTAGTATTAGTTAGTTATTACAAAATACCAATGAGCTGAGCTTTGTTCAATTTGGAAGGGGGTACACTGTCTAGTTATTTTCAATATGTTCAAATAAGTGATTATTTTATTTATAAGTTGTAAGGGTGGATGTGGCGTAATTCGTAGGTACCGTTGCCAACAACCAATCATTGATTAAACCTAACATTTCCGCGTTGAACTTATCTAAATCCGCAGGTACCAGCGTCGGTGTTCCGGAGCTACGCGTTGCCCTACGCTATTTCCCAGGCAAACACACACACAATCCTCACCACCTCCATTCTTCAGTGAGTCATACCCGAATCCCCAACCCGCAAACGATAACTGTGGCATTGGCAACGGTGTTACTGCACGACGGGAACAACCCAGACAGAGTTACCACAAGGATGCCCCGTCCCCATCCACCCTAACAAAAGGTTAATATTTGATTTTTTACATCATAATATTATATATTAGGTTGAAACAAGCCAACCTTCACGTGGAAAAAAAAAACTATATTTTTTACACAATGATTTTGGAAAACTATGCAAATTTATACGTATAAAGCAACCTTTATACTTTCAACCTGTTTTTCAGAATAAAACTAAAAGCAATCTGTGAACAACCCAACATGATCAATATGATAAGTAACCAAGTACCAAAAAAGTTTATAACTTTATCTGATTAAAACAAAGCTTCTAAAGTAGTGTATGTAAAGAACACCTGAAGAGAAGACGAAGAATCTTGGGAGGTGTAAAAAGGCTATTCACTTTATAAATTTAAATTAAAGTGATGAATGTAAAGAAGAACACCTGGTCATGAAGACGAGAAGAAGAAGAATCTTGGGAGGTGTGAAATCCAGCAACCATGCCCATATTAACAGGCCACATATTATTGCAGTATTCACATTTCACCTTTACCATATCAAACAATATGCTGCATGGTAGATTCACCTGAATCCACCTTCTAAATGTCACTAGTTATCAACTCTAAATAAAGAGATACTCAGTTTTAGAAAATGATTAAAACACAAATCAACATGTAAATTCAAGAAATATGTATATAAGTTTTGATGGGATCACCAATGGTTTCAGACTAGAAGATAAAAATCATGAATGAACCCAAGATCAAGATGTCAAAAGTTAAACAAACCTTTCAACAAGAAAAAATGTACATATAGCTAGAATCTTAATCCTTAAGAATCCTGCCAAATCATTTCCTTTTATTTTTATAATGAAACAATGTAATTCCTTGATTACCTTTATTATAGTAACATATATATAACATGATATACACAATTTTGGGATTCTTGTTATATTTACATAACATTCTAATAATCTAACACTTACATCACACCTTTCCTTAACTGGGAATTTCCCGGAGCGGGAGTTCTTTGAGTTCTTCATCATGTGATCTTGTTTAAGATCCACAAAACCCTAAACTTTTGCTTATACACAACTGTACTCCTATACCGGAAGTATGCCATATGCCATTTAGTTACCATTTATTCTATTATTATCTTATGTGAATTTGGATTACTAAATTTTCAACAAGAAATAGAACCTACAATATTTTTGTTTATATGTGTTTGTCTGGGTGTGTACGTGGGAGAGAGAAAGAGAGATAGCTAAAAAAGTTCAAGAAAAGCAAAATTAAAAAAAGTTGCTGATCTTATAATCTTAAACTTTGAACATAGATATGGCTCTTTAGCTAGAAACACACACATAACTTGGATAAGAAGAGAGAGAGAGACTATACAGCAAGAACAATGTTGCAAAAGTTGCAAGGGATGTAACATAGTTGCTCATCTGATACTGCTACTTCTTTGTTGCAAAAGTTGCGGGTGTTTGCCATCTCTAATTTCTTTATGAGTTTTTGCTTGTGTTAAAAGGTGGGGCACGCGCTATGTTAAATAAAGTGGCTTGAGCTTTAGTCTTTTCATCTTGTAGTTAATAAGTCATTATAGTTAGTAGTACTAGTTGAGTAGTAGCTGCTTTGTATAAACGAGATAATCGGCTACCATTGAGATCTAATACAAGAATTGCAAATTAAGACCTAGGAGTAACACCATTCTAGATGATATATAGGTGTTGTCATTTGTTTAGGTCTTTAGTAGAAGTCAAGTTGTAAATCCGGTATCCGTTTTGCTCTCTCTCAAATCCTTTTGGGGGTTTATTTCGTTTATATTTTGTCGTGGCTAGTTGCAAGACCTTCCACTGAACATGTAACCTTATATCCTGGCTCAATAATTGTAAGGTTACTTGTTATGAGAATTCATGTTTTATAGATTGCTAGTATTATATTGAATGAACAAATATATGTAGTTCCATGTTTGCTAGGCATGGCCACACACACTTAGGTCGTACTAGTCGTACTCAAGTCACAGAACCCTAAAAACACCGTGCAAATAGACGATGACATTGAAAAACCCTAAGGATCGAAGAGTAGACAAGTGTGGCGGACCAGAAGACAATAACAAGGTTGTTTTGTAGGAGAAGAAGATTGAAAACATTGAGAGGCTTGAAGATTAAAGATCTAACCCTTCAATTAGATATAGAGATAGCTCACTGCTCGGGTTCAATCGTCACTGTTTTTATCTACCTAAACTATCCAAACATGATTTCATAAGGGTTTTGTTTGTTTTTGTTCATCATATTCGGGTAAACATATATACTATTCAGATTCAATGATTCTTAGGATAGTTTGATAGTTGAATGTTTGGTTTGTTTATTTGCTGCGATTTTATTCAAGTTTTATTATGGTTTATCTTATGATGTGTATGATTTCAAGTTGTTATTTATTGTGATATTGAGTTGTGTGGTTGAATCGATAGCTCAATGAGGTTATGCTAGTAAGATTAGATTTTTTTCTATCTCTAGGTTATATTGAAGTGCAATAATCTACAGCTTAATACCTTAACCTTGTGACAATCGGCAAAATAACTGGTAATTCCGTATTACTTAATCACTGTTTAAATATACAATTATGTTCAATAGACTTAATTATGATGTGATTGAGTCTCATAAGTCTAGCAATCCCAGGATATACATATACATTTGCATATCACATGATCGTATCCGGTTACACTAGTCGTGTCAGGAGGGTTCTTGTACTCCCCTAAACAGGTAGCAGTATCAAATGAGCAACAAAGAAGTAGCAATAGCAGATGGGCATCATTGCAAAAGGGTTCAGGAATTCATGTGAATCCTACAAAGATCGAGGCAATTACCAAATGGAAAGCTCCTAAGTCATTGAAAAAAGTTAGAAGTTTTCTAGGACTGACAGGATATTATAGACGCTTTATTCAAGATTTTTCCAGAATAGTCATTCCATGAACCAAGTTAACATTTTATTCAGTTAAGTTTGAATGGGTACCAAAGCAGGAGGAAGCTTTCACAAACATGAAGCAAAAATTTACTAACTTGCCGATACTTGCTTTGGCAGAAGGAATTGAAGATTTTATAGTATATTGTGATGCATCAAAATCATGTTTTGGATGCATGCTGATCCAGCGTAAGAAAGTAATTGCTTATATCTCTAGACAATTAAAAAAGCATGAAGAAAACTACACAACACATGATTTGGAGTTAGGAACAATAATTTTTTCCTTCAAAATTTAGAGACATTATTTTTATGGTAGTAAGTTTACCATCTTTACACATCATAAAAGTTTAAGATATATTATTGGGCAAAAAGAATTAAACATGAGGCAAAGACGTTGGATGGAAATTCTTAGTGACTACGAAAGCTAATATGGTAGCTGACGCTTTAAATTGTAAGTACCATGAGAAGCCAAGAAGAGTACGCGCTCTCAGATTGAATTTGCAATTAGATTTAAGGGAACAATTGAAAGATACTCAGGAAGTAGCAATCAAGGATGATGCTGAAGGATTAAAAGGAATGATGAAGGGATTAGAAAAAAAGGAACATATGAAATTTGAAAATTTTATAAGAAAAGAATTTGGGTACCTATCCAAGGAAACCTATGAAACCGAATTCTAGAATAAGCTCATAAATCCAAATATATGTAATAAGATGTATCAAGACCTAAAGAAGAATTTCTGGTGGATAGGAATGAAAGAAGGACATAGCAAGTTACATTTCCAAGTTTTTAACTTGTTCACAAGTAAAAGTTGAGAATCAGAAACCCTCAGGTTTACTTTAGCAACTAGAAATGCCAGTTTGGAAATGTGAATTGATAACAATAATTTGTTACCAAATTACCCAAAACAAGAAAAGGTAACGACACAATCGGTTAACTAAGTTTGCATATTTCTTGCCTATGAAGGAAACCTTTAGTATGGAACGTTTAGCTAAACTATATATGGACAATAAAGTCTCGTTACATGGAGTTCCTTTATCCATTGTATCAAATAGAGATAGTCATTTTACCTCTCAATTTTGGGAAAGTTTCCAAAGAGCCATGGGAACCCGACTAAACTTAAGTATAGCCTATCATCCTCAAACTGATGGACAAAGTGAAAGGACAATCCAAACATTGGAAGACATGCTAAGAGCCTGTGTGATAGACTTTGGAGGAAGTTGGGATGATCATTTGCCATTAATAGAATTCTCCTATAACAATAGTTATCATACAAGCATCAATATTGCTCCATTTGAAGCACTCTATCGACAAAAATGCCAAACACCGACATGCTGGGTAGAAATAAGAGAAAAACAATTATCAGGCCCTGAGATTGTAAAAGAAACAACTGAAAAGATAATTCAAATCAAGGACAGACTGAAAACAGCACGAGATCGTCAAAATTGTTATGTAGATAATCGACAAAGCCATTGAAATTTCAAATTGGAGATAAAGTGTTACTAAAAGTTTCTCCTTGGAAAGGAATAGTCAGATTTGGTAAGAAAGGAAAGTTAAGCCCAAGATTTGTTGGACCAATCAAGGTTATTAAAAGAATTGGACCAGTAGCCTATCAACTACAATTACCAGAAGAAATGGCAGGTATACATGATGTATTTCATGTATGCAATTTAAGGAAATGCTTAGCTAATGAATCTCTTGTAGTACTTCTTCAAGATATAAAGGTAAATGAGAAACTTAAATTTGGTGAGAAGCCTCTACAAATTGAAGATAGGAAGGTTAAGAAACTCAAGCGTAAAGGACTGATTCTAGTCAAAGTAAAATGGGATTCGAAAAGAGAACCAGAATACACATGGGAATTAGAATTGGAAATGAAGCGAAAATATCACTATTTATTCCAGTGAATCTCAAGGACGAGATTTAAAATAAGGTGGGGAGGATGTAACAACTCTCAAAAAGGCCCCATAACAATTCATATTCAAAACCCCAAACACGTACGATGAGAACCAGGGCGAAAAACGATAAAACCCAGTTTTGGGCATCATCACGTGACGCGACGAGATCCTTAAGGATCGTCGCATGACGTGACGAGATCCTTAAGGATCGTCGCCTAACGTGGCGTGTCCATTTTTTCCAGTAGACACGTGTTGCCACGTGGCAACTACGTGGGAAGCCTATGTGGTGACTCATGCCACCTAAGCCCTGGACCACCTCGTTGTGTGATGCGACGGTGATGGTGTAGCTGGTCGCGTGACACGGCGGCCTTAATTTTTGGCTATAAATAGAGCAGTTCCTGAACTTTTCAATCGGCTCAATTTCTTTTTTTCACTCTCTCGCTCTTTCTTTCTATCATTTCAAATCCCGAAACCCTAAAACTCGAAACCCTGCTCCGTAGAAAGTGTGCTAACCCCGATCACTGGTACGATACCTTGTCCGATCGATCTAAAACAAATCAACGGATGTCAAAGTACTGCCTGAATAAGGATATACTTTCTTAACGATGTTGAGGTTTTGATCTCGTGATTATCGTTAAAATTGAATTTGGTTAATAAACTAATACTTGTTGTATTGTGTGATTATCTAGGAACCCAGGACTTAAACCAGGAGGCAATAACTAAAAACCCTAATTCTGCAATGTGAGTCATTCTTTTTTATCAAATGCTTTCAAAACCCTAAATGTTTTCAAGGTATATTTACAGTGATTAAGTTTTTGTATTCTGAAGTTACTGCCGGTATGTAGGGTTTTGTATACACTACTAGTCCAGTGTTGCTATTAGACAAAGAGTTAGCCAATAGTAATATGATCACAGTCATAGGAACTGCCTCCTTGACAAATACTGATTTGAGTAACTGATAAATAAAAGTAAAAACTCTTGATGTTTTACATTACAATTCTGTGTCTTTTTATACAAATGAATGAACTCACCAGTATTATTTTTAACTGATAAAAATGTTTTAAACCCGTTTCAGGTGACTTACTGTGAAAGTAAAGGATTATGCTAGGAAGCATTGAAGGCTTAAATAAAGTGGCTATGTCACCAGAATAAAGAAAAGAAAATGTGTTTTGTGAAAATAATGTTTATCCCTATGAAAATCTTTTATTGTAATACAGGTTTTATCCCATCTGTTTAATATTAAAACTTTGGTGTTTTACAACTCTGAAATTTTCCTAACTACGGTCCAGATGAAATTTTCCGCTACAAATTTCATAAACACCGGTACCACTGCTGTATCTACCCACGGCTCCCGCCTAGGGTGGGGTCAGGGGTTGTGACGGTTGTAGCACCCCGAATCAACATACAAAATAACTTTTGAAAAATTACTTTGAGATTTGACTTTCACATAAGAAGCAAGTGTGTGGCAAGTTGTAGCATACTGACCCGAGTTTCTGTATGTTTGGCAAAATGGTGTCATAATATCTATATGAAATAAGGAATAACGGATTTTAATAATCCCAACTATTAGTCGTTGGCCGGCAACGGTCCTAACTTCAAAAATAACCAATGGTGGTCCCGCCTTTTCACATATTGTAAACCAATAGACCTTTACTATTAGAACCTTAATTTCTTTTTGTCTTGTTTTTCTTTTTTTTAGTAAAGGTCCAACGATTTACAATATGTGAAAAGGTGGGACCACCACTGGTTATTTTTGAAGTTGGGACCGTTGCCGGCCGTCAGCTAATAGTTGAGATTATTAAAATCAATTATTCCATGAAATAAAGGGGACTAAAGCAGAATCGCAATAGAAGAATGAAGGGGATGACCAATTAGGGTTATATAATTGCCTGATGAAATCTAATAAGATGAGTCGAAACAAGCCGAACAAGAATCAGAGAAAGAATTCGGTAGTAAGGGTACTCGTAATGGTAGGCTAGGTTGACTAAACAGAGCCAAAAAGAAGAAAGTTGAAGTCGACAATGATATAAAGGGGAAAGTATGCGACAACTGTTGTATCTTAGCATTCAGTTTTAGGCTAATACAAATTAAATGTGGTAAATCTCAACGCCAATTTGGTGATAGGTCTTTCTGTTTGTGTGTGTGTGTGTGTGTGTGTATATATATAGGGTAGTGATCCTAAGAGAAGAACACCCTATTTGAGAAACTTCAGAAGCATTCTGGACCACACATTTTCCCTAAGCAACAAAAAAATGTAAAAAAAGGCCAAGTTTTTTTTTGGGAAAAAATCAGAGCTTTTTCTATTAGGTTTTTTTAGGGATTTATACACATGTGTATATTGTTAACCTTTAAAATATACACATGTGTATCTTGTTAACCTTTAAACTATACATATGTGTATATTGTCAATCTTATAACTACACATATGTGTATATTATGAAAAATATAAATCCTTAATCTAAGAAGTGTAGGAAACCCGGTCAAACGAATGTTGATTGAGCTCATTACAGCGGCATTGGGACTGGCTCATTGAACAATAACCAAAACTCTCTAAACACTAAAGATAAACCCTAAAACCTAAGGCTAAACCCTATGCTCAAACCTAAATCCTAAAGCTAAACTGTAATGCTAAACCATAATGCTAAACCCTAAAGCTAAACCTAAAAGGTAAAGCTAAACCCTAAAGTTAAACCCTAGTGCTAAACCCTGATTCTACACCCTAAAGATAAACCCCAATGTTAAACCCAAAAGTTAAACCATAATGCCAAACCCTAATGCTAAACCCTAAATACTAATGCCAAACCCTAAATACTAATGCTAATCCTTAAAGCTAAACCCTAAATACTAATACTAAACACTAAAACTAACCCCTAATGCTAAACCATAAATACTAATGCTAAATCCTAAAGTTAAAACAGAATCATTCACCTCAATCAAAGATTTACCACATTTATTTTAAAATTTTAAACATGTATATACATATATGTATAGTTAAAAAATTGACAATATACACATATGTATAGTTAAAAGATTAACAATATACACATGTGTATAAATCCAAAAAAAAAAAAAACCCTAATGGAAAAAACTCAGATTTTTCCTAAATAAAAAAAATTTGCGTTTTTTTTACATTTTTCTTTGCATTTTTTTTGCTTAGCGAATATGTGTGATCTAGAATGCTTCTCAAGTTTCTCAATTAGCCTATTACTTCTCACATGATCCTAATCCTATATATATAGGTTACTGTAAAAAAGACCAAAAGTGTGAGAAGGGTAAGAAAGAATCCCAGTCATTAGATCTTTGATCTAATGGTTGAGATCAACAGGGACCAAATTGTAAAATGAGTTTTATTTTTTGGACTGATTTGAAAATTGTAGGGGTAATAGAGTCTTTTATATCCATTTGAAATAGGAAACTATAAATCAAATCCCTACTTTTTCGAATCCTCTTTCTTCTCCAGATCTTCGAATCCTCTTTCTTCTCTAGATTTTCGAATCCTCCTACTTCTCCAGATCAGTCCATCTCGAATCATCATCATTAGTCCATCTCGAATATTAATCATCATCAGCGGTGGTGCCGGCAATTGAACGACAGTAAGGTGGTGTCGGGAGGTTGGGTTCGAGGAGAGAAAGAGAAGAGAGATTGTAGAGAGGCGGCGTTGGCCACCTCCCCACGACGGCGGGTGGCAGTGGTGGTTCCGGCAGTGGAACGACGGGGTTGTTGTGTTTATACAGGGTTATAATAGGATAATATGGTGTTATATACTATTTATAGTGTTTTTATAGTAATTTGTAGTGTTATATCTTGTTTTGTAGTGTTATGTACTTATTAAAGTGTTACAAACTGTTAAATGGTGTTTTGCAGTGTCTGTAATAGTTCTATATATTATTGAATGGTGTTATATAATTATTGAATGGTGTTATATATGTGCTGAATGGTGGTTTGCAGTGTTATTCATAGTGTTTTTAAAGAGATCTTTAAAATTGTGTTATATACTTATTGAATGGTGATATATATGTGTTGAATGGTGGTTGCAGTGTTATTTGTAGTGTTTTTAAAAAGAACTTTAAAATGGTGATATATACTTATTGAATGGTGTTATATAATTATTGAATGGTGTTGCAGTGTTATTCGTAGTGTTTTATAGAGATCTTTAAAAAAATCATGTTCCTATAAATAAGGGTGGCGGTTATGGAAGGTTATCAATTAATTAAATTAATGATAAAATTACTTGTTTACCTTTTTGAATTAATTTAAAATAAGGACACATGTCATCTCCACAATATTTCTCACACTTCTCACATTTTTAACCTTTTTTACAATAACCTTACCTTATATATATATATATACACACACAAGGGTTCATTGGGGAACACTAAAAAGTTGGAGAACCATGCATTTAACATATTAAAAATTTAAATTAACATGTTAAAAATCATTTTTTTTGTAAAAAAATCGGCGCTTTTCCTTATAAATACATGTAGAACCATTTTTAATAAAAAAAAAATCAAAAACTAAAAATATAAAAAAATGTTTAAAAAACATTTAAAAAGGTTAAAAAACTTTTTTTACAAAATCATTTGTATTGGAATAGTTTCTACACATTTTTATATGTAAAAGCTTCGAAAAATTTTTCAGAAAAACATAATTTTTAGCATTTTAAATTAAATTTTTTAAGATATATTTAACATGTTAAATGCACTATTCCCCGGTTCCCCACTTTTCTAATGTTTACCAATGAACCTCACAATATTAGTTACCCTCTAATATTGAATCAAAATGTTTAACTTCGCATGTAATGAGTCTAACAAATCGCATGTGTTGAAAGGCATAACATGCTAGTTTCGTATGTTATTATATCATAAATCGCATGTATAAAACAAGGAATCAAAATGTTAATTTCGCATGTTTTGAGTCTAATAGTTTGCAAGTGATAAAAGTTATAACATGCTGGTTTCGCATAGAATGTACCATAAATCGCATGTAGTTTTCATTATATATAAAACATGCTGAAGTTACATAAATCGCATCTAGCTTTATATAAAACATGTGTAGATGAAAGGGCTTTACATCAATAATTTATATCAATAATTCAGTTCAATAATTTAGTTCATAGTGTTTTTTGTTTTCATATAGAGTTTTCTCTTTATATCCTAATCTCAAACCACTAATTTCTTATCTTCTAAAAAAATGGCAGACTTCCCAACATCCTCTTCTGCCTCGTGTTCTAATTCAAGTATCAAACAGGCTTTGAGAAAAAGGATTCAGCTACAAATTCAAGAGGATCGCTCATGTCACGAGATGTTAGAAACCAATATTTCTCGTGTAACAGAAAACATGAAGAGAAGACAATAAACCGTGAACTTTCTTTCTCGAATGCAAGCGACTAGTCTTCGAGAAATCGTTGTGATGTGCATGGTTAATCTGGGTGAGAGGGATGAGAAGCATTTGAAATAGCTGGCGGATGCATTAACTATTTTAAGATGCTCGATGGACATGAAAATGAAGTTTCTTTCATCTGATTTATTAAACATCTAATACAATGATGTGTATTTTTGTACTTTTTTCTTTTCAAGTGGTTATCTAATTAAACATCTAAATTTGTACTTGTATCTTTGTATCTTTCCCCTATTTCGCATGTTATGTTATGGTTTAGAAATTAATTTCGCATGTTATGTTTCTCATATTTCGCATATTATATATTTTCCCATGTCATGTTTCTAATACTTCAAACATGCGATTTCAAAATAAAAAAGTAATGTAATACATACAATAATCCAACATCAAACGTAGACAAGTTTATAATGGCCTTCGAAAGTATTGATTCAACCTCTCTGGGATATATTTTATCCAAATCTGTCATAAATGTGTCTCTGTCCGGCCTTTTATCGAATGCATTTGTCTCTTTAGTTATTCTTTGACACCCTAGATTGTACTCGGATAGAATAATCTACTAAGATATCTGTGTCTCAAGAGATAGAGTTGTGAATTTTGTCTATTGTTTACCTCATCTTCTTTCACAAACCCATATATCCATGGTGTTTTCCCCTTATATGTTTCCATATGTCGCATTGTAAAGACTTCACAATCTACACCATTAGTAACAGTTCTCCACTCCATCTCTTTTCTTTCTATAGGTGATTCTTCAAGTTGTTTGATAGCTATTGTAATTTTTAAGGGCTTTTTTAGGTATAAAACTAGTACCCTTCTCTGTAAAAAAGCAACCAATCTAAGTTTTTTTACCTCATATTTCTGTAAGATGTCTTCAAGATTTGAGGTAAATACGTTTAGCCATTGGTTATCGGTGTAGTTATCCTTGTACATGATATCTGGCTGTATTTTAAGTAAATACATGTAAGGATAATTAATGTATTACCATGTGAGTATACATGCGATATTATTACATGAAAAAGTATTGATCAAGCCAAAACGTTGAACATGCGAATTTGTTGGATATGCCATGCGAAAATGTTTACATAAACATGCAAATGCTAAATCATATTGGGCGAAAATCAGAAACATACCAGCATTGTGCTATACAGGAAGAGTCTGTATTGTGATGATTTTCAATCCTCTTCTTCTCTTCTTGGTTGAGCACATCTACAAATGCATTGATTTCTTTTGATGCTACATATTGATTTCTATAGAAGCTTTCGAAGACAACTTTGTTTGAACCCCCAGTTTTTATTAGTAAAACAATGAGCTGCCATTCAAACATTATACAATTAACTTTTTTGCGCATATATATATACATGTTTTTAGTTGATGTAATTGTTTACTTACTCCGTTCTCTAATCACACTTAACTCACGATCTAGGAGTGCTTCATGCATATTAACCACTCTGTTGTAGAAAGGGGAACAAAACGCATCTCTAAGGTCTGCATACCTTTTCTCATTTTGAATTTTTGTGAGTTCTATTGTTTTATAAAGGAGATCATTTAACCCCTTTGGTTCCACCTTTTTTGTTCTCCACATCCGTTTTTTCCCGCTTTTTGTTTTGCAGGTGGTTGTTTTTCAGCTGGATTTGAGATTTGTTTCCCCTTAGCTGGGTTCCTTCCCTTGTGTACTACCAGGTTGGGTGCCAGGCTCAAAAATGATTCAAAGGATTGCAATTCTTTAGCCGTCACCGAAGGGTATACCACGTCTATTTCTTTTTCAGTTTCGATACCCAAATCCTTTTCTTGTGGTTCCTGATGTGTAGTCTGTTCTAAATTAATTGCTTCCACTTCGGTTTCAGATTTATGCCCATTATTAGGCCTAGAATTTGCAAGCGTGTTTCGAATTGTTTTAGTAAAAAATGTTAAAAGTTGACCCTTTTTTATTGTAATAAATTTTTGTACCTGTGGAGGTATGTTTCTCTGGAAGGTGTTGTGTAGATACGGCTGAATTCACTTCTTCCATCGCAGTTTCACCACTTTCTGCATGCGAGTTTAAGTTAAAAAATATAAGCTTTTATTCTTTTTTTATTTTGTAATAAAACTGTTTACCCTACACTAGTGAGTCGTAAACGTATACACCCGGTTCCACGGTTTGCAGTTTTGCAAGTCTATTACTCCCCCATCATCTGGCTGCAGTAGTCCTACACACAAATTTTTGAATTTTAATAGGCCAGAATCAAAATCGCATGTTATTTATGACATCACATGTGTCTATGAAATCAAATGTATACATGAAATCACATGTGTGTATGAAATCGCATGTGTATATGAAATCGCATGTTTACCTTCTGATTCCATGTGTCTCACACTATCCACAACATTGGCTATGACTTCTTGAACTTCTGCATTCCATCTACATTCTTCATTTGTGTTATCTTCTTGATTAACATCACAAGCTGCAGATTCAGGCTCTCAAACCGAATCAGGCGGCACACAAACTGGTGTATTTCGAAGCGTGTCTTCCCACTGCTTACACACTTGCATAGTTTCCGGATCCCAATAACACTTTCTTTTTGCATCCGAAACCAAGTTGTTCATTTCTTGAACAATTTAAACAGGTGCATTGTATTTTTTGATATTGTTCGTCATTTGTTTCAACAGATTCTGTAATATTTTTGGTACAATAATCCGCTGAGAATATCATCAATGTTTGTATGTAAAAATAAATGAAATTAATATTGATGGGCATACCCGTTTATTGATGTTCGAAGCCTCTCATTGTTGTTGCTGCTCGGAACCTTAGATTACTGTAGGAGAAAGTTGAACAGGAGTGTTGCAATAGTCCATCATTTTCTGTGTCTGTGTTCCAACTCCCATTGCAAGGTTCAATTGCGAAGTTTCCGGCATGTCAATGCTGAAATCAAGCATATCATCTGTGTGCCCGCAAGGGTCCTTTTTGTCTTCTATTGCAGGCGAAGTTCTTTTTCTGTATCTTTTTGTGGCACAAGTCAAGGGCTGTTTGGGATACTTTTCCAAGTAGGTGTTGAAACAACAGGTGTTTGTGGTGGTTTATTATTTTTTCGGTGGTTTCTCGAAAACTCTTCCTTATTTCACCGTACTGTGTCTCAACTATATCCCGGACACAACCAACTATACGGTCCAGTGAGCTCCTATCTAGGACGTATCTCTTTAAGTTGGCGTGTTGGTTCTCAACTCTGTTTGTGGTACGATTACCAAAGTTGCGCCTCTTATCAGTCCACGCAAAGACGAACATCTCCTTATAGTCTTTTAGCTAGTTATCATATACGTATTTGAAGACCCCTAAAAAGTAAAAATAATTTATTAAAATGTACATAGGTGAGTCATATGTTATTAAAAAACTTACTTGAACGTTTGCACTCCACAAGTCAGTTTTGCAGGTTGCGCAAGAGGTACTCGTAGAT
The DNA here is from genome assembly GCA_030545235.1 of Helianthus tuberosus. NCBI lineage: Eukaryota > Viridiplantae > Streptophyta > Magnoliopsida > Asterales > Asteraceae > Helianthus > Helianthus tuberosus. The sequence continues at coordinate 139,651,755 of CM060376.1, read as the reverse complement.
GGGTATGGATGGAGACTCACACAATGACCCCCAGAATGCCAAAAATGTTTCCCATTCTTCTTCTGTGAAGGCACTCTTGCAGTGCTTCATAATATTCTGTTGTATGTGAAACTTTCAAAGAAGCCTGGAGGCGTCTGGAAATACTTTAGCACACGCGGCCATAAGGGCCAGGTCTGTAACAACTGTGCTTGTAATCACTATGAACAGTTCTGTTATCAATAAACCAATGTTATTTGATCACAATGTTTGTTTTGTTATGTTTTACATTTTTCATGTTTTGACTTTTATGTAATTTCAAACTCTACATCGCTTTCTGGAGAGTTATACGCAAACTAGTGCGTAAACGTACTCAGTTTAATGCGAGAAATACTCCGGAACATCATCATATACTCAACATACCTTAAATAACCTTTAAATAACTTAGAAATAAGTTTTGAAGGCATTGGTATGGCAAAAACAAGTTAATTCGTTTACAGGGACTAAATATGACAAACTGCGAAGGTATGTCAATTTAAACTGTAACGAACATTCCGGAACATAACCATAAGTTAAACACACCTTAAATATCCTTTACATAGCTTAGAAATAGGCTTTGAGGGGTTCGGTGTGCTAAAATAAACTTTTGGGTCATTCAGGGACTAAAAGTGTCAAAAAGTGCACAAGTTTGCATTTTCGCGCATAACTTACGTTCTGAATACATCTGGACATCCAAAAATTTATGTAAGCATGACTATATTATATTTTAGTGTTCGCCTTAAGAAAAATCCATTCGTCGCGTCATTTGGATCGTTTTTCGCGCTTGTGCGCATTCCGTCGTAATTAAGCGAACATCGCGTTCGTACGGCTAAACGAACCGACATCTGAGATATTTTTGAACACATTTTAAGTTCCCTATACTTTAACTTCATTTTAGAGGTTTGAAATGGGGTTAACGGGCCTTAAACGTGTCAAAAATGGCCTAAATACAGTTCAGGGACCAAAACTGTAAATCTGCCAAACTTCACCCCTACGATGCGCAGGGACTTTTGCCCTACGATGCGCAGGGGGTCTTCTGACCAGATGCAGAGTTTTTAAAACAGGCTGTTTGCACATGTTTAATCCTCCACCACATGTTTTCACTTGCTTAGTCACTAGATAAGGATGGAATTAAGCTTCCATAACCTTGCAACAAGTGTACGGACTAGATCTTTTCCCCTTTTCCAAGAAACGATCCTAGCGGTGGACCAAAAACTATAAATAACCCAACCCCCTTTGTTCAAAATCACTAGAAATTCACTTTGAGAAACTCTAAGTTGAAACATTTGTTTCATACCTGAGATTTTCGAATTGAGTTTAGCATTCGGGGACCCTGGGTTAGTATTCTTTCGTTCTTTTCCTTATTTTTACTGCTTTTCGAGTCAGAAAGTCAAACTTTGTTTGACTTTCAGCGTTGACCAGTAATGGTCAATGCGAAGTTCGTTTGAACTTCGCAACGTGAGTGTAATCACGTTGGTCATAGTCCCTTGGGACTATGCCCACTGATTACCACGTTGTCTAGAGTCGTAGGGTAGGCGATCTAATAAATCGCCTATACCTTCGAACTCGACCCAGATGGTCGATCATTAGGATCCGACCAAATACATTAGGTGACCATAGTAAGTAGGGAATAACCTTCCGAGGTTATACCCTATGGTCACATCGTTTAAGTAGTTGTATGATAGGTAGTTTATATGCCTTAGGTAAATTACCAGAGTACCCTTTTCATGTATAATTGGTAATTAAGCATATGTAACCTAAACCTTTGTCACATAACTGATTATGTAACATGTATAGGCATATAATACTTGTCATAGGACTAGTTAGGCGGTCTGAACGCGTTTTCACGCGCACGACACGTTAAAGTAGCATAAGCTTCCTAAACGGGTCGTAATGGGTCGTAAACAATTATGTTAGGTTTCATTTAGTATGTAGGCTTTGTTAAACCAAATGACACGAGTCTCTACACTCGTTTGGTTTACGAAACCTCATTCTATCCAATCATCCGATTAAGGTCCGGTTATTAACATAGTTACCTATATTAGGTGCCGTTTGATTCCGAGATCTCTAGCATTACTTGGTGATTATCTTTATACATCTGAGCAATCTCAAGTGAGTACATAGACCCCTCTTTCACTGTTTTCCAAACTGTTTTGGGGTGGAACACATGTGCCTACTTGTTACTTTCATGCTTTCCTGTTTTCATATCATATACCGACTATGTTTGTTAGTACATTATAGTACATGATTTCATTACTTTTCTGCTATGTATGTTGACTGATAACATGCTAAGCACATTGATTTACATGACTTTTCTGCTATGTATGTTGACTGATAACATGCTAAGCACATTGATTTACATGACTTTTCTGCTATGTATGTTGACTGATAACATGCTAAGCACATTGATTTACATGACTTTTCTGCTTTGTATGTTAACTTAGCATACTTAGTACATTGTTTTCATATGACATGTATACGACTACTATGACATTTGGTTTGCACAAACGGGTCTTTATTACGTTCATTAACATTTGCTACGCCGCTCGGGAGTAAGTAGTGGTACCATAGGACTTGACAAATCCCATTCCTGACATCCCGGGTTTGTTTGGATGTAAGGAATGACTGAATCCGAATACAATTCTTTTGATAACCTTGACTGAAAGGGTTATCCGACTGTCTCAAGGCTTGAATGTATGCGTTAACTCACCACATAAATGTTCGTATCAATGTATCATGCATCACTTTACAAAACGTAACTTTTTGATATAATCAAAATACTTTGTTTTGTACATTTTTACTTATGGTTTAAGTAGTCTTATTTTACTTACCATACATATCATTTTGGTTATACATTACTTGACTACTTTTGGACTATCAACATTTGACATGGTTTATACAAGGACTTTTGACTATTGGTTTAAACATAGACATTTGACTTGGATATTTGACATAGACATTTTTACATGATTTACATCTTGACATGAACATTTCACATTGTTTGGTTTGGTTTGATTAAGTGATTAAGTAACGATGCGTGTGTAATATGATACAAGCATGGTGGATACGCCGCTGGTACTTCCTATATATAAGTGTTTGTATGGTATTATATATCGTAGCGTTATTTGAATCATTTCAGTTTTATACATAGAACATTTCATACAAATAACATACTTTTCACAATACATTGTTTTACAAACAACTTATCTTATACAAACTCAGTTTACAATGGTTATCCATTTAACCATACACTATTCTCTTATTTATACATATCATCTGATCTTATCGTTTTTCAAGTGATTTACAAAACAAATCAAATTACAAGGTTCATGACGGAATATTTTCTCAAACACAAGTCATGAATCTTATTTTCACAAACCTATGTATCTCACAGGCATTTTTATGCTGACGTACCTATTTTCACATGTGTTTTCAGGAGCTTTTCCATAGGATGTTGATCATGATACTAGGGCGGACCTGTGCCTTAGAGACTTTAAAAGAAGATAGACTATGTTTAATTATGTTCTGAACTCTTAAATTTCCTGTTTGAAACAATGTAACACCTTTGTTTATAAATAAAATACAACTTTGTTTGCCATGGATTTGAAACAATTAATTCTGTCGCAACACGCCCCGATGTTTCCGCCGCGATTTGTTGTTTTACGCGGTCGGGGTGTGACAGAAGAGTTGGTATCAGAGCCAATGGTTATAGGGAATTAGGTTATTAGTAATGCTTTGACCTAGACTATAACTTTTCTAGGACCCTAACACAAATTAGTTGTGTTTAGATCTTAAAACATTTACATCACCTATCCTTAGGTGATTATCAAAACAAGGAACCAAAATTTTTCCGAAACGATTTTTGAAAAACAATCATCTGTTTTTGAATAAATTATTACAAGGTTTTGAACCCTCTATTGTAAGGTTTTGAACTCTCTTTTATATGGTTTTGAACCCTTTTCAGTTTGGTTTTGGCCTTGTTCCTTCAAATTTTCAAAATCCCGTCAAACGTTTTGGGTTTTAAATAATGTGAACATGTGCAAACTGGAAGGGTGAATGCCTGTATTCTGGGTTTTCTGTCTAGGCAAGCACTTCGTATACATCTCATCAGACGCGAGACCAGTTGTGCTTACCTGGGAATTCTTGGGATGAGTGTTCACTTATAGGCGAGCATGTCTTCATTATACATTATTTTTGACCCATTTACTTTGATTAGTCACTGTGTGTTGTTTGTTTGCTCTGTGATACGGACGAATGACCACCATCTTTGCTCTTGTTGATTTTGTTTCATCTCATTCTTTTCATCCAATCATCTCACTCGCTTTCTTTCATGTTTTCCTCTTTTAGAATGCCTCCTCGACGCGATCCTCGAACTTTTACTATTGAAGAGATCGCAGCCCTGGTTTCTCAACAAGTGGCTGCTGTACTTCCCGGGGTTGTAACTCAAGTCCACGATATATTTAACAACAACGGCAATAACAACAACAATAACGCACACTGTAATTTCAAGAATTTCAATTCTGCGAAGCCGCTTAAGTTTTCTGGGTCGCAAGGAGCAACTGCGCTCCTACGGTGGTTTGAAAGTATCGAGAGCACATTCTTACACGTGCAGTGTCAGAATGCGCGTAGGGTTGAATTTGCTTCAAGCGTGTTTGAGAAGCGAGCGCTTACCTGGTGGAATGGTATTAAGCGCGATAGGGGTGCCGAAGTGGCGTTGGCACAGACATGGGAAGAGCTTCGGGCTCTCATGATGAAGGAGTTTTGTCCCCGTCATGAAATTCGAGTTTTGGAACGAGAGTTTGATGGCTTAAAGCAAGATGGGGCTGAACACCGTGCATACACGGATCGTTTTGAAGAACTCAGTCTATTGTGTCCCACCATGGTTACCCCTCCGGATAAAGCGATCGAGAGGTATATTGATGGGCTACCCGATTCTATTCTGGAGATTTTGACTGGTGTTAATCCTACTACCCTTCGCCAAGCTATCGAGTTGTCTGCTACCCTCACTGAGACTCTAGTCAGGAAGGGTAAACTCACCCGCAAGGGTGATAAAAAGAAGGAGACTAATTCTGAGAAAAACAAGAATAAGGGTAAGGGTAAGGAAGGTGAAGCATCAAAGAAATCAAGGAAACGAAAGGGTGCCCAAAATTTTGCTGTTACTGCACAGGCTCAAGCTGCACCAAATCAGCCTGCGCAACCACCTGCCAAGAAGACTTATTTTGGCAATGCACCTTTGTGCAACAGGTGTAACGGCCATCACCAACCACATCTCCAGTGTCGTCAGTGCACCAACTGCGGAAGATCTGGTCATCTTGCTGTCGACTGCCGCATTCCTGTCAATCAGAACCAGGCAGTTCGTAACCAAGCTCAACAGGTTGCTCAGCCTCCTGCCCTGCAACAGGGCCAAGCTGCACGACCTCATTTTCCTCCTGGTTCGTGCTACAATTGTGGGGATCTGACCCACTACAGGAACCGGTGCCCAAGGCTAGTCAACCAGAACCAGAACCAGAATCAGAATCAGGCTCCGGCTCGAGGCCGAGTTTTTAACATGAATGCCCAAGAGGCGCAGGCGGATGATAACGTGGTGAACGGTACGTTCTTTATTAATAATCAGCCTGCATCTGTTCTCTTTGATTCGGGTGCCGATAAGAGTTTTGTGTCATTATCTTTTGAGCCGATGCTTCGCGTGTCTAGAACGAAACTAAGTAAATCTTTGACAGTAGAGGTTGCTAGTGGTGAACCCATTATTCTTAATTCTGTTCTACGCAACTGCCAGTTGAACCTTAACGATCATCTTTTTTCTATCGATCTCACGCCTATGCAACTTGGAAGCTTCGACGTCATTGTGGGTATGGATTGGTTATCTAAGCATCACGCAGAGATAGTTTGTTCTGAGAAGATTGTTCGTGTGCCGCTTTCGACAGGCGAGATTCTGCAGGTTCAAGGTGAGAAGCCTACCGTTGGTCTCAAACTCATGTCTTGCTTTAAAGCTCGGAAGTATCTGCGGAAGAACTATGTGGCTTTCTTAGCACATGTTACAGAAGATAAAGGCAAGGGTAAGTCTATTTCAGATATTCCTGTCGTTCGGGATTATTCTGAAGTATTCCCTGAAGATTTACCTGGTCTACCTCCAGCACGCCAAGTCGAGTTCCGCATTGATCTCGTACCTGGTGCAAATCCCGTTGCCAGAGCTCCATATCGTCTTGCACCATCTGAGATGCAAGAGTTGTCTAAACAGCTTCAGGAGCTCTCTGATAAAGGTTTTATCCGTCCTAGCTTTTCACCTTGGGGTGCTCCCATTCTTTTTGTTAAGAAGAAGGATGGATCCTTTAGGATGTGTATCGATTATCGTGAGCTTAACAAGCTTACCATCAAGAATCGATATCCCCTACCTCGCATCGATGATCTCTTTGATCAGTTACAAGGCGCTTCTTATTTCTCGAAGATTGATCTACGTTCCGGATATCATCAACTTCGGGTGCATGAAGAAGATATTCCTAAGACAGCGTTCCGTACTCGGTATGGGCACTATGAGTTCACAGTCATGCCATTCGGTGTGACTAATGCTCCTGCTGTTTTCATGGACTTAATGAATAGGGTCTGCAAACCTTATTTGGATCAGTTCGTCATTGTTTTTATTGACGACATCTTGATTTACTCTAAGACGCGAGCTGATCACGAGCAACATCTTCGTCTTACTCTGGAACTCCTAAAGAAAGAGCAACTTTTCGCCAAATTCTCCAAGTGCGAATTCTGGCTTAAAGAAGTTCAATTTTTGGGGCATATTATCAACGAACAAGGTATTCATGTAGATCCCTCCAAGATCAGTGCGATCAAGGATTGGGATACACCTTCTACTCCTACTGAAGTTCGTTCTTTTCTTGGTCTAGCGGGTTATTATCGCCGCTTCATTGAAAACTTCTCTAAAATTGCAGTTCCTCTAACTGCTCTAACTCAGAAGAAAATGCCCTTTTTCTGGGGATTCAAACAAGAGGAAGCTTTTCAACACCTGAAGCAGAAACTTTGCGATGCGCCTGTCCTATCATTGCCTGAGGGTGATGATGATTTTGTCGTGTATTGTGATGCATCTAAATTGGGTCTTGGCTGTGTTCTGATGCAAAGGAACAAAGTCATAGCCTATGCATCAAGACAATTGAAGATACATGAGAAGAACTACACCACTCATGATCTTGAGTTGGGTGCAGTTATCTTTGCTCTCAAGATCTGGAGACACTATTTGTACGGTACAAAATGTGTGGTTTTCACGGACCACAAAAGTCTTCAGCATATCTTCAATCAGAAAGAACTCAACATGAGGCAACGACGTTGGGTTGAGCTTTTAAACGACTATGACTGCGAAATTCGCTACCATCCTGGTAAGGCGAATGTCGTAGCTGATGCATTGAGTCGCAAGGAACGTACTAAGCTTCATTGTGTACGTGTTCAATCTGTTATTCAAGCTCGATCTGATATTCAAGCCCGCATTTCTCAGGCTCAACAATCTTGTGTTTCACAAGGTTTGATGGATAAGGAGTTTCCTTATCACATAACACCTGCTCTTGAACTGAAGGACAATGGATCATATTACTTCATGGACCGTTTGTGGGTCCCAAGCCAGGATGATCTTCGTACCTTGCTTATGGATGAAGCCCATAAGTCTCGTTATTCTATTCATCCGGGCTCAGATAAAATGTATAAGGATCTTCGTATTCACTATTGGTGGCCTGGTATGAAGAAAGACATTGCCTTATACGTATCAAAATGCCTTACTTGTCTTAAGGTTAAGGCTGAACATCAGCGTCCTTCGGGTTTATTGGAACAACCAGAGATCCCAGTTTGGAAATGGGAAAACATTACTATGGATCTTGTTACCAAACTCCCGCGCACAAAGAAAGGTCATGATGCCATCTGGGTAGTCGTTGATCGTCTTACAAAGTCAGCACATTTCTTGCCAATCCGCGAGGATTTTCCTACTGACAGACTTGCTCAAATCTATGTAGATGAAATTGTGGCTCGACATGGTGTTCCTTTGAACATCATTTCTGACAGAGATGCTCGTTTCACTTCTCATTTTTGGAGAACCATGCAATCTGCTATGGGAACCCAACTTAATCTGAGCACAGCTTATCATCCGCAAACGGATGGTCAATCTGAGAGAACAATCCAGACTCTGGAGGATATGCTAAGAGCTTGTGTGATTGATTTTGGTGGTAGCTGGGATTCACATCTTAAATTGATTGAATTCTCCTACAACAACAGTTATCACACTAGCATCGGAATGGCTCCTTTCGAAGCTCTCTATGGTCGAAAATGTCGTTCACCAGTCTGCTGGAATGAGATTGGCGAGGCTCAACTTACTGGACCTGCCCTCATTTTAGAGACAACTGACAAGGTCAAGAAAGTTCGTGATAACCTTCAGGCAGCTAGAAACCGTCAGAAGATTTACGCGGACCCAAAACGCAAAGCCTTTGAATTTCAAGTCGGTGATCGAGTATTACTTAAGGTCTCACCTTGGAAAGGTGTGATCAGATTTGGAAAGAAAGGAAAACTTGCACCTAGATACGTTGGACCATTCAAGATCGTCGAAAGAATCGGAAAGGTAGCCTACAGACTTGAGTTACCTCCGGAACTGGGAAATGTTCATCCAACTTTTCACGTATCAAATCTCAAGAAGTGTACAGCTGATGAGAACTACTCCATACCGCTTGACGAAATTTGTGTTGGCAAAACACTGAAATTTGTTGAGAAACCAGTGGAAATCATGGAACGTGAAGTCAAGTGGCTTAAACGCAAGCGCATTCCTTTGGTCAAAGTTCGCTGGGAAGCTAAACGTGGACCTGAGTTTACTTGGGAACGCGAAGACCAAATGAAGGCGAAATACCCACATCTTTTTCCACGAGTTTCCTCTAAATAAATTTCGGGACGAAATTTCCACAAGTAGGGGAGACTGTAACAACTGTGCTTGTAATCACTATGAACAGTTCTGTTATCAATAAACCAATGTTATTTGATCACAATGTTTGTTTTGTTATGTTTTACATTTTTCATGTTTTGACTTTTATGTAATTTCAAACTCTACATCGCTTTCTGGAGAGTTATACGCAAACTAGTGCGTAAACGTACTCAGTTTAATGCGAGAAATACTCCGGAACATCATCATATACTCAACATACCTTAAATAACCTTTAAATAACTTAGAAATAAGTTTTGAAGGCATTGGTATGGCAAAAACAAGTTAATTCGTTTACAGGGACTAAATATGACAAACTGCGAAGGTATGTCAATTTAAACTGTAACGAACATTCCGGAACATAACCATAAGTTAAACACACCTTAAATATCCTTTACATAGCTTAGAAATAGGCTTTGAGGGGTTCGGTGTGCTAAAATAAACTTTTGGGTCATTCAGGGACTAAAAGTGTCAAAAAGTGCACAAGTTTGCATTTTCGCGCATAACTTACGTTCTGAATACATCTGGACATCCAAAAATTTATGTAAGCATGACTATATTATATTTTAGTGTTCGCCTTAAGAAAAATCCATTCGTCGCGTCATTTGGATCGTTTTTCGCGCTTGTGCGCATTCCGTCGTAATTAAGCGAACATCGCGTTCGTACGGCTAAACGAACCGACATCTGAGATATTTTTGAACACATTTTAAGTTCCCTATACTTTAACTTCATTTTAGAGGTTTGAAATGGGGTTAACGGGCCTTAAACGTGTCAAAAATGGCCTAAATACAGTTCAGGGACCAAAACTGTAAATCTGCCAAACTTCACCCCTACGATGCGCAGGGACTTTTGCCCTACGATGCGCAGGGGGTCTTCTGACCAGATGCAGAGTTTTTAAAATAGGCTGTTTGCACATGTTTAATCCTCCACCACATGTTTTCACTTGCTTAGTCACTAGATAAGGATGGAATTAAGCTTCCATAACCTTGCAACAAGTGTACGGACTAGATCTTTTCCCCTTTTCCAAGAAACGATCCTAGCGGTGGACCAAAAACTATAAATAACCCAACCCCCTTTGTTCAAAATCACTAGAAATTCACTTTGAGAAACTCTAAGTTGAAACATTTGTTTCATACCTGAGATTTTCGAATTGAGTTTAGCATTCGGGGACCCTGGGTTAGTATTCTTTCGTTCTTTTCCTTATTTTTACTGCTTTTCGAGTCAGAAAGTCAAACTTTGTTTGACTTTCAGCGTTGACCAGTAATGGTCAATGCGAAGTTCGTTTGAACTTCGCAACGTGAGTGTAATCACGTTGGTCATAGTCCCTTGGGACTATGCCCACTGATTACCACGTTGTCTAGAGTCGTAGGGTAGGCGATCTAATAAATCGCCTATACCTTCGAACTCGACCCAGATGGTCGATCATTAGGATCCGACCAAATACATTAGGTGACCATAGTAAGTAGGGAATAACCTTCCGAGGTTATACCCTATGGTCACATCGTTTAAGTAGTTGTATGATAGGTAGTTTATATGCCTTAGGTAAATTACCAGAGTACCCTTTTCATGTATAATTGGTAATTAAGCATATGTAACCTAAACCTTTGTCACATAACTGATTATGTAACATGTATAGGCATATAATACTTGTCATAGGACTAGTTAGGCGGTCTGAACGCGTTTTCACGCGCACGACACGTTAAAGTAGCATAAGCTTCCTAAACGGGTCGTAATGGGTCGTAAACAATTATGTTAGGTTTCATTTAGTATGTAGGCTTTGTTAAACCAAATGACACGAGTCTCTACACTCGTTTGGTTTACGAAACCTCATTCTATCCAATCATCCGATTAAGGTCCGGTTATTAACATAGTTACCTATATTAGGTGCCGTTTGATTCCGAGATCTCTAGCATTACTTGGTGATTATCTTTATACATCTGAGCAATCTCAAGTGAGTACATAGACCCCTCTTTCACTGTTTTCCAAACTGTTTTGGGGTGGAACACATGTGCCTACTTGTTACTTTCATGCTTTCCTGTTTTCATATCATATACCGACTATGTTTGTTAGTACATTATAGTACATGATTTCATTACTTTTCTGCTATGTATGTTGACTGATAACATGCTAAGCACATTGATTTACATGACTTTTCTGCTATGTATGTTGACTGATAACATGCTAAGCACATTGATTTACATGACTTTTCTGCTATGTATGTTGACTGATAACATGCTAAGCACATTGATTTACATGACTTTTCTGCTTTGTATGTTAACTTAGCATACTTAGTACATTGTTTTCATATGACATGTATACGACTACTATGACATTTGGTTTGCACAAACGGGTCTTTATTACGTTCATTAACATTTGCTACGCCGCTCGGGAGTAAGTAGTGGTACCATAGGACTTGACAAATCCCATTCCTGACATCCCGGGTTTGTTTGGATGTAAGGAATGACTGAATCCGAATACAATTCTTTTGATAACCTTGACTGAAAGGGTTATCCGACTGTCTCAAGGCTTGAATGTATGCGTTAACTCACCACATAAATGTTCGTATCAATGTATCATGCATCACTTTACAAAACGTAACTTTTTGATATAATCAAAATACTTTGTTTTGTACATTTTTACTTATGGTTTAAGTAGTCTTATTTTACTTACCATACATATCATTTTGGTTATACATTACTTGACTACTTTTGGACTATCAACATTTGACATGGTTTATACAAGGACTTTTGACTATTGGTTTAAACATAGACATTTGACTTGGATATTTGACATAGACATTTTTACATGATTTACATCTTGACATGAACATTTCACATTGTTTGGTTTGGTTTGATTAAGTGATTAAGTAACGATGCGTGTGTAATATGATACAAGCATGGTGGATACGCCGCTGGTACTTCCTATATATAAGTGTTTGTATGGTATTATATATCGTAGCGTTATTTGAATCATTTCAGTTTTATACATAGAACATTTCATACAAATAACATACTTTTCACAATACATTGTTTTACAAACAACTTATCTTATACAAACTCAGTTTACAATGGTTATCCATTTAACCATACACTATTCTCTTATTTATACATATCATCTGATCTTATCGTTTTTCAAGTGATTTACAAAACAAATCAAATTACAAGGTTCATGACGTAATATTTTCTCAAACACAAGTCATGAATCTTATTTTCACAAACCTATGTATCTCACAGGCATTTTTATGCTGACGTACCTATTTTCACATGTGTTTTCAGGAGCTTTTCCATAGGATGTTGATCATGATACTAGGGCGGACCTGTGCCTTAGAGACTTTAAAAGAAGATAGACTATGTTTAATTATGTTCTGAACTCTTAAATTTCCTGTTTGAAACAATGTAACACCTTTGTTTATAAATAAAATACAACTTTGTTTGCCATGGATTTGAAACAATTAATTCTGTCGCAACACGCCCCGATGTTTCCGCCGCGATTTGTTGTTTTACGCGGTCGGGGTGTGACAAGGTCTCTATCCGTTACAATCACACATGGATCCATACATTCATCTAACATTGACTTGATCCTCTCAAGCACCCACACAAAGTTATCACTCTGTTCTTTACAGATAACGGCATGCGCGATACAAAATGAATGGTTGGTAGGCGTCATACCAACAATCTGGACAAATGGCATATTGTATATGTTTGTCTTGTACATCGAATCGATCAGCAAGACGTGGGGGAATGCACGCCACATTTCACTGGAGTACCGATGAAGAAAGAAAATCTTTGTTATAACCTCTGTTCCGGGTTCCTTCCGTGTCTCGTAAATAAATTCGTTGTTTATCAGCATGTTTTCTAGTGACTGCATGGGAGTCAATCCGTCTCCTTGTTCGGCTCTAATCTTCGTGTCACACCCCGATATTTCCACATATTACCGGTGGGCCCGGCGGGGAGTATCGTGACGTAGTTGATATCGTCATAGTCAAATGTATACAGTTTAATTCACAGCGGAAGTCTTGGATGAAAGTAATATTACAAACCGAAATTCAAAGTATAAATAAATAAGATACAGACGGTTGTAAGTGGATCCACAGGCGGATCTTAAAACAGAATGTAAATATTTTTCAACAGAATTTAAGTACTAAGAGCTTGCAAGACTCTTTAACTAATACTCAAGAGCTTCCAGCCCATTTCGTGTCGTACCTGCACTTAATCTTTTTGAAAAATACGTCAGTTTACACTGGTAAATACAATTAACTGACTCTTTTGAAAAGTGTTTATAAAATTGGTTTGGATGCACAAGGCATAAAATATTTTATAACTTGGGACAATTATATTAATAACAATCTTGTATCAGATTCTCATGTTTGTCCAACATTCAGGGCCGGTATAAAAGCCGAACAAGATTAATCGACACACCGCAAATATAAACTCACAAGAAGTTTCCTCACGAGTGAGTATATCTTTTACATACGCAACAGGCAGGTGTATGCCTACACCCCGTGCTTAAGTCGTGGCCATTCACGCTTTTTGAATGAGCCAAGGATATCCAGGACACGGTCGTTAACCCCCAATGTTATTTGTTATCAAGCAATACTGATTAAAGCGGGATTATACAATTTAACCATATTCGATTAAAAGATTTCTACACCCGACCAAGCGGTAATAGTTTACCGTATCCCAAGCCCGTATAGGGAAAATAAATTAAAAGTATTTACCTGAGCTAAATGTAATTTATTCTCAGTCGTATATTCTAATCAGCAAGTGCGAGTACTTCTACCAGGGCTCTCAATCTGGAACTAAGGTTTTTATTAACCTATTAGATTCTTAACGGGTCTTATTTAAGTTGTAACTTAGACCGATTAGTTTTAAAGGAAGGTTTACGGTACGAAACGCTAGATTAAGCGGTGACCAGATTGGAATGTGATTTAGACCCAACAAGTATGAATACTTGTTTATAATGGGTAAACTAAATACATTCTGGATTTTGAAATAAAAATGATAAGGTTTGACCCGTTTCGGCTAATTTGTGCAATTTAGTTACATAAACCGTACCGAACGCGTATAAGCACAACGGGTAACCGGATGAGTCATGAACAAGTTCCAATAGTTATTATGCTTAAAATATGTTGTGATATCAGTAGGATATCAACAATTATGCCCCACATGTATTTAAGACCAATTTAAACCCCGAAAGGGTATTTTGGTCATTTTAAAGTTTATAAAAGAGGTTTAAACATAAACTGAGGTTCTGGTCTAAAACATTCCGTAAAAATATTTTTTTTATGTTTTTATATCAGTAAGATATCATACATATGTGTGTTTAATCATTTATGGCGAAACTATGCACCGTAGGGGCATTTTGGTCAATTCACATATGCTTTTAAGGTTAAATTTGGAAATCTGAGTTCAAGACTTATACTTACTATTAAGGTATAAAAATTATTTTTAAAATCAGTAGGTAACAAGTCTTAGGTGCTAATTATGGTTTTAAACCATACTATGCGCCTAATTCGCATAAAAGTCGATATTTGATGATATCCGAGATGTTTAAGGAAATCTGAGATGTTGATTAGCCTTAACTATTTAAAATATTTTATTTGATATATATAATCAGTAGAAAAAGGTTTGACATGTAAATGATGTGTAAAACTCATTTTATTAGTGAAAAGGGCATTATCGTCAATTAACGAGTCTATGCAAGAACTGTATGCTATGTTTAGTATAAAATTTAACCAAAAATTCTAAAATTCCCTAAAAATTATATCAAAATAGTAGGTAACAAGTTTGGTGCCAAAATTTGGGTTTAAATATGATTTATGCTGAAAATGCAATTTAATTAACAAAAAGTTATGTTTTACGATATCTTTCATAACTTTAATTTGAGACCATAAACTGATGTCAAATTTTTTTGACATACTTATATATTAGTAATAAAGCTGTTTGTCCTCTCACATTTTTAAAAATCTTGTTTCAATAACAAAAGGGCATAATGGTCAATTTTGAGCAAATAACGGAACATGCAATTTATCTCTGATTTCTAAGGGACCATGTAGTATAACTTTAGAGGGTTATACTAACATATAATATGGTCACAAAGGAATCCTAAGGCATAACTAAACTAAGCTAAATCGGGTCAGAACTGAAGGTCAAAGCAAAAGTCTACTTTTGTGACTTTCGGTTGCGAACCGAGCCTAAACTTGGAATTGTCGGGTTGAACGTGCCTAATCATGTTCTTATATTATTTACCAAGTTCTTTAAGTGATAAAATGTATTTTATAGCTTCTACATTATCAGTTATGAATTATTTTGTAAAAACTGACTCGTTTGACTTTTCTGTTAAGTAGTTTGACCCGACAATTGACCAAGTAAATGTGATAATTAGGAGGTGCCCTTTTGAGGGTTTAATACCTACATAATTACCAACATATAGCCACTTTCAATTCGAATAATGGCTGGACCGTTAGTGATTAATCACAAAGTCAATTCGTAATTACGATATCTTTGACTTTCGGTCATTAAACTAATAAAAGCTTAACTACAGAAGCTAAGAACACTTACAAAGGTCCTTAGGAAGAAGATTTGAACTAATAGAGCTTCCTTAATGCTTAGGATGCTCCAGAAAACTCAGCTTGAGAGTTTGAATTCTAATTTTTGAAGTTGTGCAAGAACAAGTGAAGCAAAGGAGCCTTTTTATAGGAGAATTGGGTGAATAAAGATGATTACAAGTGTCCCCAGGTGAATTTTGATGCTCACAAGTGTCCTAGTGGTTTTTAGAAACCATTAACTTGCTGCTGTTTATGCCCTAGAGTTGCAGAAAATCTGAAGAAGATTTCAGGTTGCATGTTGGGCACCTGCCAGTTCTGGCTGGAAAATGGTTGTTGTCGCGCCATGCGCCAGACTAGGATGATCCTGGCGCGCCACGCGAGGGGACAAGTTTCCAAGTTTGTTTGTTTGTTTGTTTGTTTGCATGTTTATTCCCTGCACTTTCTCAACTCGAAAATCTGACATTTCTTTAAATTGCAGATGTGGAATACATTATGAATTCCACTAAGTTCTTCGGGTAGATTTAGCTTGTAGGATACAGTTCTGACACATTCGATAATCTCGAATGGTCTGATATATCTTGGGCTCAGCTTACCCTTTTTGCCAAATCTCATTACTCATTTCCAAGGCGACACTTTGAGTAATACTCTATCACCTACCTCGAATTTTAGAGGTTTACGCCTCTTGTCTGCGTAGCTTTTCTGCCTATCCCTGGCAGCTTTCAAATGATCACAGATTTGAACAATCTTATCCATCATCTCGAGGACTATCTCAGGTCCTGATAGTTGGGTTTCTCCAACTTCCGCCCAACAAACTGGCGTTCTACACTTTCTTCCATACAAAGCTTCAAAAGGCTCGGCTTGTATGCTCGAATGATAACTATTGTTGTATGAAAACTCAATCAAAGGAATATGGTTATCCCAACTTCCACCCAAATCAATAACACAAGCCCTGAGCATATCCTCAAGCGTTTGAATCGTACACTCGTTTTGCCCATTAGTCTGAGGATGATAAGCAGTACTGAAAATTAAACGAGGGCCTAGAGATTGCTGAAAGCTTTTCCAAAAATGAGATGTCTATCTAGTATCGCTATCAGATATAATAGATACTGGCACTCCGTGGAGAGATACTATCTTATCCACATACAACTGAGCTAGCTTATCAGAGCTCTGCGTTTCTTTAATGGGCAGGAAGTGAGCTGACTTGGTCAGCCTGTCGACTATAACCCATATTGTATCATTCACGTGCTTCGTCCTTGGTAACTTAGTGATAAAATCCATAGTTACCATTTCCTACTTCCAAATGGGAAGTTCTGGCTGTTATAGCAAACCTGATGGCTTTTGATGCTCAGCTTTTGTCACAGTCCCCGACCCCACCCCGGGAGCGGGAGCCGTGAACCAATCAGATGGTATCGGTGTTTATTAATTACGCAGCGGAAAATTTTCACCAGGATCGTAGTTAGGAAATAATTTCTGAGTTTATAAAACACCAAACTTTTTAATATTAAACAAATGGGCTAAAACCCGTATTTCATTCAAATGTTTTTATGGGGATAAACCCAATTAAATAAAACATAAGTTTCTTCTTTTATTCGGGTATTTATAGCCACTTTATTTAAGCCTTCAGTGCTCCATAGCTGGCTTCTAGCAAATTACCCGAAACACGTTTTGAAAATATTTTATCAGTAATAAATACTAGCGAGTTCATTCCATTTTTTATTAAAATATATTGTTATACTTTACAGCATCAAGGTTTTTATATTTGTTTATATTTACCCAACTCAATCAGTATTTGTCACATAGTAGCAGTTCCGATGTGACAGTGGTCATATCACTCATTGGCTCACTTTCGTCCAATAGTGAATTTATCAAGTAATAGATATATAGTATATCTTACTATTATATTGGTCACTAGGCGATTCCTTTAATGGTGGTCAAATCACTGTTGATCATTCTTTCAACTAGTGACTCGGGTCATATTACTGTTAATCATTCTCTCAACTAGTAATGGTGGTCATATCACTATTGATCATTCTTTCAACTAGTGACTCGGGTCATATTACTGTTGATCATTCTCTCAACTAGTAATGGTGGTCATATCACTGTTGATCATTCTTTCAACTACTAACTCGGATCATATTACTGTTGATCATTCTCTCAACTAGTAATGGTGGTCATATCACTGTTGATCATTCTTTCAACTAGTGACTCGGGTCATATTACTGTTGATCATTCTCTTAACTAGTAGCTCTAGATTTAGTAGTGTCCCATGACATTACTTTGTCAAATATATTTTCTATGGCACAAAACCAATTAGCCCCGGAAATGATATACCCAGGAAATGAAATATATCATTTCCTGTCAAATTAATAGCTATAAGTTTATCGAATATAATATATTAATTAAATAATTGTGACACAATTATTCAATATATTAACAGGACTAAGATTTAAAATATAATTCCCGGTGTATATCTTAGTATATAAAAATTTAAATAATATATATATCATTAAATCTTATTATGATATACAATAAGGTTTATAGATTATAATATACTATATTAAATATTAAAGAGTTGACGCTAACCCGCGCGTTGCAGCGGGATTCTAAATGTGAAAGTATTTTGTATCAGTTACTACTTATGAGATGTTTCATACGTAGACAATACGAACAAACATGTTTTCAAAACAAATTGATTTAAAATAGTTTTATAAATATGCTTAAACTACTTAAAAATACAATAACAATTTCATATGGAGATAAAAGTTACGAAGACAAGATTCGTAAGATTAATGCATTCTATTTGATGTGAATTGTATTATATTAATTAATAATTTCATGGGGCAAGGGTTGATTTAGAGTGTGATGCGTTGTTTAATTAATAATAATAATAACTTGAGATAAACATATAATAATAACTTGAGATAAACCTATGTAAAAAGACAACGGTATAAATACTAAACATAGACCACCAAAAATGATATTTATGTTTCAACAGAAATGAGATTTAAACCAGAGTAAACTGTCATTTTGGTTCCTGTGGTTTGGGCAGTTTTGCCATTTCAGTCCAAATCTCAAACTTTTTAAATCTGGCTCCCTTTGGTTTGCATTTTGTTGCCATTTTAGTCCAAATCTCAAAAACTCTCATTTTTTACTGTTTCAACATCCATTTTTTGTCTTTATCTGCAGGGGTAGTTTTGTCCATTTAATTTTCATTAAAACAATTTCTTTATTAAAAAAACCCCACAAATATAAATACCCCTTATTAGTTCCTAATTACATCATCTTTAACCTCCCAACACAAAACCCAGGTGCAAATTTGGCTGCACATTTGACCAAGAAAGTTGGCTCGTTCTTGTAGAGTAGGAAACATAAAAATGACAGCAAGTTCCAAATCAAAATATTCATCGAAGCACAAATCTGCCGGCAATATAAAAACAACAACCACAAACCAAAAATAACCTCTCCTGCAAATATGTTGCGGGTTCAAGTATCCGGCAAATCTGTTGTGACATAAACCCCACTGTTATCGTCGTCGCCGGCGTGGCTCCAACGGCCAGCCGTCAGCCACGTCACCGTCATCTTCCGCCGTCATCTTCATCAGACATTCATCATAAATCAACATCATCATCTTCACGATATCGTCATCATTCCAACTAGAAAACAAACCTAGAAAGAATGAATGTGCTGAGGGTGTTTATCGGAGACACCCAAACCACCACCGATGGTTGACCGGTTGGTCCGCCAGAAGTGAAATCGAGAGGGGGAGGGGCTGCAAGGTTGATTTTTGATGAAGATAAGAGGTTAGGAGGGGTGTTTGCAGGCGGGAATTCGTCGAGCACAGAAACCGCCGTGCGTCGGCTGAGGCTCCACAAGTGCAAACCACCATTGTCTTTGCTTCGATCTCCTGTAGGTTAGGTTTTCTTTTTTGGGTTGATCTCTGGTTAGGGTTTTCAATTGGGAGGTTGAAGATGATGATGTAATTGGGAACTGATAGGGGGTATTTATTTGGTGGGGTTTTTTAATAAAGAAATTGTTTTAATGAAAATTAAATGGACAAAACTACCCCTGCAGATAAAGACAAAAAAGGGATGTTGAAATAGTAAAAAATGCGAGTTTTTGAGATTTGGACTAAAATGGCAACAAAATGCAAACCACAGGGACCCAGATTTAAAAAAGTTTGAGATTTGGACTAAAATGGCAAAACTGCCCAAACCACAGGGACCAAAATGGCAGTTTACTCTTTAAACCATATTCCAATATTAAATATAATACTATTTTTTTTATAACAAAGCCATAAATAAAGGTTTAAATATATTAATACCAATATATGGCATTGAATGTTTATGTCTCCACTAAACCATATTTGTGCTACTATTGGCTAACTTTTTGGCCAATAGTAACGGGTGTCAAGTAATGCATAAAACCCCCAATACCAGCGGCTATTATAGAATACAAAAATTTAATCACTGTAAGTATTACTGATAAACATTTAGGGTTTTGTAAAGCATTTTTAATTATAATTGTATCACAAAAAGGTGAGAAAAGAGAATGGACTCACCTTGAAATTTTAGGATTCAACTAGAAAGCCTCCTGGTATAAATCTTGGGTATAACTCCCGAGCTATTTTAAAATATATATATATATATATATATATATATGTACTCGTGTTAAGTATAGTAACCCTAATTCAACCTTATCCCTATGTCACGAGACAGAACCCCAACGAACTTAGTCGGGCAGAGCCTTGACATGCGTTATGGGGCTCTAGATCACTCGGAAAGGGTATCAGTGATCGGGAGTTAAAACACTTATAACGGGACAGGGATTCGGAATGAAATATTAAAGGAAAAAAAACTTGGAATTATGGAATGAGAGAGAGAGAGAGAGAGAGAGAGGGGGCGATCGAGAGAAAGAAAGAAAATGGTTGCTGTTTGAATGTTGGACAACATACCTTATTTATACTAAATTGTGAAGTTTGGCTTGGAGGGTAAGGCTCTTTTTCTTCTTATCCACACACATGCATACGTACATATTTTCATTGTTAAGTTTTTCTTTGAATTTTAATTATTATTTTATTATTATATATATTATAATTAATTTAACTGATTCAATCATTTGACGCTTATAACTTCTAAAATATAACATTTTATAAAACAATGTATATGCCATTAGAACGAGAATATTTGTATCTACATTTTGAACCAAGTTTCATTAAAAACGGAGTACGTCTAAATACAATGTATTTTTATAATTTAATTATTAGACGGTCACTAGGCCTGTCTAGTTTATTCATATTTCTAACATTCAACTTACCCGTAATCTACCCGTTTAATAATATAAGTTTTATATACTTTATTTTAATATAGAAAATAGAAATGTCACACATATATAAGTCAATTAATTAGTATAACATTCCAACCAAATATATATAAAATAGTTTTTAAAACTATATGGGTTGAATAATTATTTTAAAAATAAAACTAGTTACTAATGGTTACTAAGTTTAAACAACCTATAACTCTTATATAGATATGTTACAGCTTTAACCTGTGCGCACGTCAGACATTTAGGCACATAAGTGGCTATAGATTTCTTAAAACCTATCCACCAATAATTTGCCTTTAGATCCTGGTACATCTTATCACTACCCGGGTGTACCGAATATTTAGAACTATGGGCTTCTTGGAGGATCACATCTCTAAGTCCTCCATAAATTAGAACCCAGATTCGACCATTCAATCTTAGGATTCCACCCTTTCCATAAGACAATTGATCAGCAGTTACGCCTAACTTCACATTCGGAAAGTTAGGTTCCAGTATAGCTTCTTTTTTAGCAGCTAACAGCTTTTCATTCAAGATGTTCCTTAATTCGATGCTTTTAGCGTTGATCCTTATTGGTTTAATCCTTTCCTTTCTGCTCAAGGCATCCGCGACAACATTTGCTTTGCCTGGATGATAGCGTATCTCACAATCATAGTAGTTTAATGTCTCCATCCAACGACGTTGCCTCATGTTGAGATCTTTTTGGTTAAACAAGTGTTGAAGGCTTTTGTGATCTGAATAAATCACACATTTGGTTCCATATAGGTAATGCCTCCAAAGCTTGAGTGCAAATACAACGCCACCCAATTCCAAATCATGGGTGGTGTAGTTCTTTTCGTGCACCTATAGTTGACGTGAAGCATAGGCAATAACCTTGCCTCTCTGCATAAGCACACAACCCATACATGTGTGCGATGCATCACAAAAAACCACAAACTGTTCGATCCCTTCTGGCAATGTCAACACAGGAGCATTGCTTAATTTCTGCTTAAGAATCTCGAAAGATTCTTGTTGTTTGGGACCCCAATCAAACTTTATATTCTTGCGAGTTAACGAAGTTAGAGGTGCAGCAATCCTTGAAAAGTTTTCAATGAAACGTCTGTAGTATCCTGCTAGACCCAAGAAGCTGTGAATCTCTGTAGGTGTCTTAGGCGCTTGCCAATTCATAATTGCTTCAATCTTAGCGGGATCCACCTGGATACCACGCTCGCTTACTACATGTCCAAGAAACTGGACTTCACGAAGCCAGAACTCACATTTAGAGAACTTTGCGTAGAGCTTCTCTTGCTGTAGAAGTTTAAGGATACACCGGAGGTGTCTTTCATGGTCAGCTTGATTCTTTGAGAAAGTGAGTATGTCATCGATAAAGACAATGACAAACTTGTCTAGATACGGCTTGCAAACGCGATTCATGAGATCCAAGAATGTTGCAGGTGCATTAGTGAGTCCGAAAGGCATCACTAAGAACTCGTAGTGACCATATCGTGTTCTGAAAGCGGTCTTGTGCACATTTTCGGTTCTGACCTTCAACTGATGATACCCTGACCTTAGATCGATCTTTGAAAAGTAACTTGCTACTTGAAGCTGATCAAACAAATCGTCGATCCTGGGCAATGGATATCTATTCTTGATTGTAACTTTGTTCAGCTCGCGATAATCGATGCATAGACGCATTGAGCCATCTTTCTTCTTCACAAATAAAATAGGCGCTCCCCAAGGAGACGAGCTAGGCTGAATAAAACCTTTCTCCAATAAATCATCCAACTGTGTTCTTAATTCTTTCATTTCGGTCGGTGCTAACCGATATGGAGCTCGTGCTACAGGGGCTGCTCCTGGAATGATATCGATCCTGAATTCCACTTGTTTGTCTGGAGGTAAACCAGGTAACTCTTCAGGAAAAATGTCTAGGTATTCAGAAATAACAGGGATGTCTTCGATTTTGGGCTTTGGCTCATCAACGGTTACATGTGCCATGTGAATGACACAACTTCTCTTCAAACACTTTGATGCCTTAAGCAAGGATACTTCTTTAGGCAATCCATATTGCGTATCTCCTTGAATCGTAAGTGATTCACCATAAGGAGTCTTGATAACCACTTGCTTTTTATCACATGCAATTTGAGCTTGGTTAAAAGATAACCAATCCATGCCAATAACTATATCAAATCCTGCCAACTTCATTGGTAACAAAGACAATGGAAAGGAGTGGTTCCTAATGGATATGAAACATCCATCTAAAATCGTTGAAGCAGTCTCTAAAGTACCATCGGCCAACTCTACCTCATATTTTATGTATAGAGTTTTAACATGCAGATTTAACAGTTTACAAAACTTATTGTCTACAAATGACTTATCTGCGCCAGAATCAAACAAAACTCTAGCATAAACATCATTGATGAGGAAAGTACCTGTTATAATGTTATCATTCTGTACTGCCTCCTTGGCGTTCATCTGGAAGACTCGTCCGTTTGTCTTTTTGGCCTCTTCAGGCTTCTTTGCAAGTTTTGGGCAGTTGGTTTTGATATGCCCTTTCTCGTTACAGTTGTAACAAGTTGCATTCTTCAATTCCTTGCATTTTAAAGTCTTGTGACCCTTGGTCTTGCAAATTCCACAAAGTTTCGCATGTGGGTCGATCGTGTACTTTTCTGAGTGGCGCTTTCTGCAATTCTTCCACTTGGGTCTGTCATTAGTCTGATTTGAGTTTTTCTTAAACTCAGATCCTTTCTTATGCTCGGAATTTCCCTTATTTTTCTTGTCAAAGCGACGTGAGTTCTCATCCTCCATCTTCCTCTTTCCCTTATCTGAAGTCTTTACAGACTTATTCCTTATTGCATCGAGTGTGAGAGAAAAGGACAGATCAACCACGGACCTAAAGGTGGTAGGCATGGAAGCTTTAACGTTTCCTTTTATTTCTGGAGCCAGGCCTCCAATGAAGCATGCTATGCGCTTAGGTTCAGGTGTAACCAAATAGGGAACAAGTCTGGACATAGTGTTAAAGCTCGTAAGATAAGCTTGGCAATCCAAATTCTTCATGACCAGAGTCAAGAAGTATGTTTCAATCTTTTCTACCTCATGCTGAGGACAGAAGTTTTCCTTGATCAGTGCCACAAATTGTTCCCACGACAAATTATAAAGTGGAATTTTCCCTGTGGCTTGGATTAACGACCTCCACCAAGCCAATGCTTTCCCTTTAAATGATTGTGAAACAAACTTCACAATATCCCGCTCTGCACATCCACTGATAACCACCACAGTGTCCATTTCATCAAGCCATGTCATACAATCAATGGCACCTTTTTCGCCTGTAAAGTCTCTTGGTTTACAGGAGATAAAGTATTTGTAAGAACAAGTCTTTGAACGCGGTTCTTGATAGAACACTATTCTCTTAGATGGCTGACTTTTCTGATTCGACGAGTGCTGAGAGTCGTCTTTCTTTTATTCACGTGTTTTAGAAGGGGGCTTACTATGAGCCACATATTGAGTCTTCGTGCGAGTATTACTTGGTTCCTTGAGTTGTCTGTCAATGGCTCTAGTGACAACATTATCTATCATTGCTTGTAGATCTGCACCAGCTACATTTATTCTGGTGTTATCATTTCTCTCCCTTGGATGACTATTAACCTCTTCTGATTCAGACATGCTGAAGCTTGATTGCTATAAGACAATTGACAATAATTTATTCATAAGTTTATTACGGAATCATCATTTTCGATGATTCGTTAACCATGGTAAATATAAACCATATTTGGTTAATTTGATAATCAAATTTTATTTTAAACTTTTCGTTATAATTTATCCCAGTTATAAATTATTAAGGATATTAAAATGGCACAAAAGGCCTTGTCACAAAGACAGTTTTGAATTTATGAGCCATGATCTTATAGGATCGATACATTAAGGTTTTGAACATAGTTCATTACCTTTCTCGACAGGGAGTTATAGACTACCACTGTCATTTGTCTTTTAGGACAATAGGTATAGCCCGTAGGCACTTCATCACTAATGGATGTTTATAATATGATCATCTTATTGGATGATATGAGCCGTGATTTCTAGATCATTAGGTTGAATAAGGAATTGGAAGAATCCAATATAAGGATGACTAGTGTGATTTTCTTGAATCATACTTGTCAAGAGTGCTAACACGTTCTTAGGTGTTAACAAGGATTTATTATCTTAAAAAGGACTTACCATCATGGCCATTTCTAAAATGACATATAGGCTAGGTTATACCTTCAAGATTTTCTTTTAATATTTAATGGCAAATCAATTAAAAATTGAATTAATATTTTGATTTATGATATACGTATATGTTTATGTTTAATGCCAAATGTAATTTCAAAAAGGAAAATTTTCATAAATGAAATCCTACAAATTACAATAGTGCCCTAAATGGGTCTTTAAAGAAATAACATTGTCCACGCAGGGACTAAAATAAGAAAGACAAGTCCACACAGGGACCAATTACATAAAAAAATGTCTATGCACGGACTTAATTGAAAATGAAATTTCAAAAAAATAAATAAGGATTTCTAATAATCCTTCTTCTTCTTTCCCTTAATAAGGTTTGCCAAACCCTTTAGTAGACCACGGCGGCTCCTACACTCTTAATCTACCCTTTGTTCCACCTCGTGCAACCTCTGGAGGATTTCTTGCTGCTGCGGTGGTTGAATTTGTGGTGGCTGCGGCGACTGCTGCTGCTGAGGTTGAGGAAGCGGTGGGTATTGATACCCATATGCAGGGTACCCTGTTGGGTACGTTGGTGGAAAGGGTCCGGGGTAAAGAGCATTGTAGTTTGCCATTTCGATGTACGGGTCAACAGCAGGGGCATTGTTGTAATTATAACCCAAGTAAGCTGGTTGCTCAAACGGGTCTTACCCAGCTACACCTGGGTATGATGAGATTGGGTTTCCATAACCCATTGGTGGTGCTGGTGTGACTGGTGCAGAGTCGACTTCAGAAACTGCATTTGAAGGCCCACCCATTTGCGGGTCTTCATAAAGCGGCGGGTAGTTGCTGTTGCTGGAGTGTTGGGGGGTGCTGAAGTGGAAACCCCCATGCAAGGACATCCGTGCAGTTCTTCGTCGCCTCGATAGTTTGGGAGGCGGTGGCTGCTCTGGCGGTGGTGGTGGCGGCAGCGTGACCGCCTGAAAATGTGGGTCCTCAAAAGGGACCTGCTGGTGTGGTGGCGAGTTGCGGTGAGGGGGAGTATACTCCCACTTGTATGAGGCCCATCTTTCAGCAAAAATATCAAGGCCATGTATGGCAAACCATGAATAGATGATCCACTAGATATCTCGATGGGATACGTCTGCTTCCCAGATGGTGGCATCTCTGGATCTGGATCATCGTCCATCTCCATGTCCTGCATCTCAGGATAATGATCAGCTGGTCCCAAAGGGTTTTGAGCCTCTGGTTCTTCTATTTGGTTTGTCGAGTTGAACCTGCTCTGAAAATAAGGTGTTGGGTTCTGGAAATGGTGTGAACCCGATCGTTGCAGAGGAATGTAAGAGTGGTGAGAGTCGTTGGGCTTGTCCTTCTGCTGCGGCCCAAAGGAATGGTGATAGGATGGTGAGGAAATGAGCGAGACAGAGCGTCTCGCAGGCTCAAGGTATGTCCTCCAATCTTCGTGAGGACTTGATCCGAATGAAGCGGATGGTGTATGCCGGTGTGATGGTCCGGTTTTGTGGTCGTTCCTGGCAACAATTGGAGCTTTTCCTCATCCTCCTCGACCTCTCACTCTCGGTGGCATGTTTGCTCGTGATCCTGTCAAAACAAAAGAAACAACAAAATATATAAACCAATTAAGATTAGGATTTATCCTAGGTCCTTTGCCTAGACTCGGAAGTCAAGGAATGTGCAACTGTGTCATTGAGATTAAACACAAAAGGCTAGTGTTTAATTCACTCAATGTTGGCTCTGATACCAACCTGTCACACCCCGATATTTTCACATATTACCGGTGGGCCCGACAGGGAGTATCGTGACGTAGTTGATATCGTCATAGTCAAATGTATACAATTTAATGCACAACGGAAGTCTTGGATGAAAGTAATATTACAAACTGAAATTCAAAGTATAAATAAATATTATACAGACGGTTGTAAGTGGATCCACGGGAGGATCTTAAAATAGAATGTAAATATTGTTTATACTGGTAAATACAATTAACTGACTCTTTTGAAAAGTTTTTATAAAATTGGTTTGGATGCACAAGGCATAAAATCTTTTATAACTTGGGACAATTATATTAATAACAATCTTGTATCAGATTCACATGTTTGTCCAACATTTAGGGCCGGTATAAAAGCCAAAGAAGATTAATCGACACACCACAAATATAAACTCACAAGAAGTTTCCTCACGAGTGAGTATACCTTTTACATACGCCACAGGCAGGTGTATGCCTACACCCCGTGCTTAAGTCGTGGCCATTCATGCTTTTTGAATGAGCCAAGGATATCCAGGACACGGTCGTTAACCCCCAATGTTATTTGTTATCAAGCAATACTGATTAAAGCAGGATTATACAATTTAACCATATTCGATTAAAAAGTTTCTACACCCGACCAGGCGGTAATAGTTTACCGTATCCCAAGCTCGTATAAGGGAAAATAAGTTAAATGTATTTACCTGAGCTAAATGTAATTTATTCTCAGTCGTATATTCTAATCAGCAAGTGCAAGTACTTCTACCGGGGCTCTCAATCTGGAACGAAGGTTTTTATTAACCTATTAGATCCCTAACGGGTCTTATTTAAGTTGTAACTTGGACCGGTTAGTTTTAAAGGAAGGTTTACGGTACGAAACGCTAGATTAAGTGGTGACCGGATTGGAATGTGATTTAGACCTAACAAATATGAAGACTTGTTTATAATGGGTAAACTAAATACATTCTGGATTTTGAAATAAAAATGATAAGGTTTGACCCGTTTCGGCTAATTTATGCAATTTAGTTACATAAACCGTACCGAACGCGTATAAGCACAACGGTAACCGGATGAGTCATGAACAAGTTCCAATAGTTGTTATGCTTAAAATATGTTGTGATATCAGTAGGATATCAACAATTATGCCCCAAATGTATTTAAGACCAATTTAAGTCCCGAAAGGGTATTTTGGTCATTTTAAAGTTTATAAAAGAGGTTTAAACATAAACTGAGGTTCTGGTCTAAAAAATTCTGTAAAAATATTTGTTTTATGTTGTTATATCAGTAAGATATCATACATATGTGTGTTTAATCATTTATGGCCAAACTATGCACCGCAGGGGCATTTTGTTCAATTCATATATGATTTTAAGGTTAAATTTGGAAATCTGAGTTCAAGACTTATACTCACTGTTAGGGTATAAAAATTTATTTTAAAAATCAGTAGGCAACAAGTCTTAGGTGCTAATTATGGTTTTAAACCATACTATGCGCCTAATTCGCATAAAAGTCGATATTTGACGATATCCGAGATGTTTAAGGAAATCTGAGATTTTGATTAGCCTTAACTGTTTAAAATATTTTATTTGATATATATAATCAGTAGAAAAAGGTTTGACGTGTAAATGATGTGTAAAACTCATTTTATTAGTGAAAAAGGCATTATCGTCAATTATCGAGTCTATGCAAGAACTCTATCTTATGTTTAGTATAAAATTTAACCAAAAATCCAAAAATTCCCTAAAAATTACATCAAAACAGTAGGTAACAAGTTTTGGTGCCAAAAATTGGGTTTAAATATGATTTATGCTGAAAATGCAATTTAATTAACAAAAAGTTATGTTTTACGATATCTTTCATAACTTTAATTTGAGACCATAAACTGATGTCAAATTTTTTTGACATACTTATATATCAGTAATAAAGCTGTTTGTCCTCTCACATTTTTAAAAATCTTGTTTCAATAACAAAAGGGCATAATGGTCAATTTTAATCAAATAACGGAACAGGCAATTTATCTCTGATTTCTAAGGGACCATGTTGGAATCCTAAGGCATAACTAAAATAAGCTAAATCTGGCCAGAACTGAAAGTCAAAGCAAATGTCTACTTTTACGACTTTCGGTTGTGAACCGAGCCTAAACTTGGAATTGCACATGCCTAAACATGTTCTTATATTATTTACCAAGTTGTTTAAGTGATAAAATGTATTTTATAGCTTCTACATTATCAGTAATGAATTATTTTGTAAAAACTGACTCGTTTGACTTTTATGTTAAGTAGTTTGACCCGACAATTGACCAAGTAAATGTGATAATTAGGAGGTGCCCTTTTGAGGGTTCAATACCTACATAATTACCAACATATAGCCACTTTCAATTCGAATAATGACTGGACCGTTAGTGATTAATCACAAAGTCAAAGCGTAATTACGATATCTTTGACTTTCAGTCATTAAACTAATAAAAGCTTAACTACAGAAGCTAAGAACACTTACAATGGTCCTTAGCAACAAGATTTGAACTAATAGAGCTTCCTTAATGCTTAGGATGCTCCAGAGAACTCAACTTGAGAGTTTGAATTCTGATTTTTGAAGTTGTGCAAGAACAAGTGAAGCAAAGGAGCCCTTTTATAGGAGAATTGGGTGAATAAAGATGATTACAAGTGTCCCCAGGTGAATTTTGATGCTCACAAGTGTCCTAGTGGTTTTTAGAAACCATTAACTTGCTGGTGTTTACGCCCCAGAGTTGCAGAAAATCTGAAGAAGATTTCAGGTTGCATGCTGGGCACCTGTCAGTTCTGGCTGGAAAATGGTTGGTGTGGCACCACACGCCAGACCAGGATGATCCTGGCGCGCCACGCGAGGGGACAAGTTTCAAAGTTTGTTTGTTTGTTTGCATGTTCAATCCCTGCACTTTCTGAACTCGAAAATCTGACATTTTCAGCATGATGGGTCAACATAATCAGGTCTGGGATATTCTAGGGAGTGGAAACATGTATTCATAAGATTTGGATGGTTTGAAAAAGTCTCTCGATTGAAGAATTGCCATATTTACACTTTTGACCCTTTTTCTTGGAAATTTCAATTTACATCACAAGATTGAACCGGAACATTATGCAATCTTTATCAGATATTCATGAGAGTATATCAACACATTACAAAGCTTCGGGAATGTTAAAAGGTCACTCAGAGGTAAGAATTAACATGTTGACACTTTTAACCCCTGTGTTTTGTAACTTTTGATTTTTAAGCACAAGCGGCTTCTTGTGTCCGGAAATTTATTCAATCATGAATACGAACATCATATGAGGTCATTTAGAGGCACTAGTTTGGCATGTTGATGCTTTGGTTCCTTCTATTTACATCTTTTCACTGTTTGACAACTTTAGTCCCTCAAGTTATCTTTTAACATGATTAGGGTTTATGACACGTGTCACCACTGTATTGGACATGATTTTGCGAGGTGTTACACTTCGCCATAGCGTTTTGAACGTCTTTCTGAACATAAAACCTGTCGGGTCCTGCTGCCTTATCGTTTGAAAAATTTTGTACGACTCCATGTTTTGAGCTGTCAGCTGCTCTATCAGTTTCTCTTCACTTGGAGTAAACCTTAGCACAAACGTGTGGGCCGATAGGTCCTCACAAAGTTCATGGTTATATTTAATTTTTCCCTATTTTATCTCCTAGTTTTCATATGGGTGGTCTCGCACAGCCAGCAGGTAAAACAGGCAACTAGTTTTTTTGCTTCCGACTTTTCTAAGTGTTGGTGTAGTGTGGTGCTCACCACCACGGTCACATTCAAGCCATACCCTCCCGGTCCTTGCCCCGATTTTCTTTGATCGACGGGTAACAATAACAAAACCATCCGCGTTTGCTATTTCTTGTATCCATTTCTTTAGTTCATCTAGAGATTTGAAAGCCTGTAACATCGACAATAATAACAATATTAATAACAACAACAACAACAACAACAACAACAATAATAATAATAATCACAATTAATATATCTAACATAACAAAATAAAATTGATACCTGTTTTTATAAGTACGGATTTTCCGGGATGTGGGGTGCCTCACCACCATATCCACCATATCCTCCAACGTCCGGATAGTTTTGTTGAACGTAAGGACCGCTCGGGGAAATGAATTGCTGATGACCACTGTTATGGGCGATTTTCTGCTCATATATCCTGGCTGATATTCTAACTATGTTTCTTTTGTTGTGATCAGGATACCGGATCAGGATATTGGTAACATCCTGATGCGATATCCTGGTAGTAACTAATTAACTCACGTGCAGATTGTTGTAACCAGTCTCTAACGGTCAGGTGGACTTCTTCTCCTCAAGACTTGGGCAAATCAGTTATATTATGGACGTTGAAGCCGGAAGACGTGGACTACAACCTCTACATATGGAATATTCGCCGGATCCCGGAATAGTAGGATAGTTAGTTGCTTTCTTTTTACTATAAAAGGGATTGATCGGATCAGATTAGGGACACAATCTTTTGCACACTCTTTCTCTCTAGCTGCAACACTCACAACGCACTTACACTTGTACTTGAATTACATTGTAACACTTAGTCGATCCGCCTCATATCCTGCACTGTATCCTGATATTTGAAGCAATAAGAAGAACAAGGCAGCTGCGATTGTCAGCTCCCGAGGTTTTATGCCGGCGATCTAGATTGATCAAGGGCTTTCCTCGTACATCTCGTGTCACCCTTTATATTTTTGCTCATTGTTTGATCACAGATACAACTCAATATCCTGAGCCGTATCCTGAAAACTGTTTTTATAAACAACCGAACTAACATATTTCTAACACACATTCTTAGCACACTACCTCACTTAACTAATTTGATCACTTAATTGCTTCGGTAATTTTTTACCAAAACAATTTGGCGCCCACCGTGGGGCTAGTGGTGCTATTTATACTAAAAGCTTTTGCAAAATCATTACTTGGTTTTCTATTTTCAAAACTTTTTGCTACACTATTTTCAATGGCCTCGAGATCAAACATGAGCTCTTCCACTGCGTCTGGTACAACCTCTGAAACAATTGGTTCGGTGCTTCCACCACCTCCTCCGAGAATGCAAGCCTCTTCACAGGGAACTGGAATTCATGTGGCTCGGGATGTTATCCCCGCTCGCAATATCCAGGGATCTGGTCCTGTTTTGGCTTCTAATGAAGAAATTCTAAATTTGTTTGGTAGTGTACAGGAAAAGATGAGGCAGTAGTAGGAAACTAATCAGATGCTGATGAGAGAGATACAACTCTTGAAATCCAGCTTAAGCAGGCTTGCTGAAGATACTGTCACTCCCTTGCAACCCAGGGCTTTGAACTTCAGTTCTGCAGTTTATACTGAGGATGACCGGGGGAATATTATGCCTAGCCATTCCCAGAATCATACTCCTGAGATACCCTCTTCAGTAAAAGTGTCAACTGTGAGAAGCTCAGGATATGCTTTAGGATATGGCCAGAATCCTCAGGCTGGTAATGTATCTAATAATAATAATACTCTTGCTACTAATGGTGTTGGATCTTTGCAGGATGCAGGTATTGTTAGTGCATTCATCTGTCGACTACGTCTTATATCGAGTCTGGGTTGTGTTGCGGATCTAATCAAGCTTGATGTCATCGTATTGAATGATGACATCATAATTGTGACATCATCATTGCTAGTCTACACAAGAAGACAAAACAAATTGAAAACAGAATGTTATATTTTGTTGGCTTTCGCTTGAATATGTATGTTAGATTAGGTTTCGCTTGAAGTCAATTAAAGTGGGTTTCGCTTGAGAGGTTCGCTTGAAGATGACATGTGTGTCTTCAAGCGAAACCAGGATGAGTATAAATAGAGTTGTGGTCTTGTCATTTGTAACAGATATCTCAGAGTGATACCGAGGTGCTGTCGGTATTCCTTTTGATTGTATACGTTGTTAAATCAATATATAAGAGGATTATAGTGTGAATCAAGTTGTTTTCACGTCCGTTTCTTTGTTTCCGCCTCTGAAACGGATTTGAGCTCTTCCGAACGACTCATTCAGGTCGCGATTCGATCCTACAAGTGGTATCAGAGCTCAGGAGGAAGAGATCTTGTCAAAACAGCTCGTTTTCATCACTATTTCTGATTTCTACACCATTCTTTTTCAAACTTAATGTTTTTCACGGTTAAAAACGGCTCAAACTTTCACATATTGTGCGCATTCATGTATTAACAAATCCTGGAAAGTTTCAGCACTAAAATCAACTTAAAAACTGGTTATAATCATCTGCTCGCTTGAAATTTGTTCGAAGTTGCTGACATCATCAATTGTTCAAGCGAACATAACAACTTGAGTCAGCTTGAAACTGGTTTTTCGCTTGAAAATACATTGTGTTCGCTTGAAATTGACTGGTCGCTTAAATTTACATTGTTGAGCCCGCTTGAAAAACATTGACCGCTTGAAATCGTTCAACCGCTTGAAACGTCTGATCGCTTGAAAGTTTACAGCTTGAAAATTACATCGTATTGTGTGATTCTTTAATCGAGGTTGTCAGTTGTTGAGAAAAGAGATCATGTGAATGTGTTAATTGTATCAGTTGATCAGACTTTGCATGTGACTGTTAATCCTTCAAGATTGCATGTGATAATGTTGGGCGGTCAAATTGTTTGATTCATGAGCATGTGATTTGACCAAAATTCTCGGCCCAATCATATTTGTTGGTCAGATTTTTTGAGCGGCCCATGTGATAACTATCAATTCATATTAGTCAACCCACTATTGTTAAAGGTCCAATCACAATTTGAAGTGTGTTGCATTGTCAGGTCATTGGTAGTTGGAAAAGAAATCATGTTCATTTAACATATTAATGTTGTCGGCTCATAATTAGTTTGCATGAGAATTTGTGTATCGAAATAACTGATTGTTGGTCATTAAAAGTCTCGGCCCATTGAAGTTGATCAAGACAGTTTGGATGTAATACAGATTGTTGTGTGAGTTTTGGGTCAATTTGCACCAAATTCAAGTCATATCAATCTCATTCGCATAAGGTTGTGTGGTTTGTCATTGAAATCAGTTCGCGTAAAATCAAATTCACTTTGTACGAAGTCCGAATTTTCTATCCGCAATGTTTAGAGTTCAAAGGTTTCAAAGGGTCTGGTTGTTTGAAATTGGTCCGGGTCATAGCAGTCCGCACAGTTTGTCAATCCTCAATCCGCACAGTGTGTCAACTTTTAGTCCGCACAGAATATTCACCAGTTCGAGTACCAGTTTTATTTTGTTAATTGATAAGTCTGTAAACTGATTGTGTTGTGTTTGGTTGTTGTCAGGTGATACGGTGGTTTTACGAGGTGAACCAGTTCGTTTGAAAGCTTGTTTGAGAAACATGGATTCTGAATTCTACAACGCGTTTGCTTTAACACCGACTACTCCGGCTGACATTGCTAAGAACATGAACATGGAGAATGAAACCGGAACAATGCAAAAACCCCCGAAACTTATGGGAATTGAAGATTATCGTGGATGGAAGAAACGTTTCGAGAACTGGGTTCAAGCAAACCATTTAAAAGCTTGGGAAAGCATTGAAACTGAATATGAGAGGCCACAAAGCTCAGTGGGAGTTGATAAAATCATTTCAGAATTCACAGAGCAAGAGAGAGAAAGTTATAAAGGAGAGAAAATGATGATCAATCTATTACAACAAGTTGTTAAAAAGGATATATTTGTGTTGCTTCAACATGATGACAGTGCTTATTCTATCTGGGAAGCTCTTAAAAAGAAATTTGAAGGAAGTACAGAAATGCTACAGAGTAAAGCAGCCTTGTTGAAAAAAGAGTTTGAATTGTTTACTTGTATGCCTGGTGAGACAACAAAAACTCTCATTGAGAGATATTGTCATCTTGTACGCACCATGTCACAGTTGAAGATTACAAAAACTCCAGTAGAATGGGTAGAAAAGCTTGCTGATGCATTACCACAAAAGGAATGGGGTACATATCTGATGATTCTGAAAAATTCTGGACAGTTTAGCAGATTATCAATTGCTCAGTTTATTGAAAAGCTGGAGGCACAAGATCTTGAACAGCAAAAAATTGCCAGAATGAACAGTTCAAGTAATCAGCAAGATATCAAACTGTATTATAAAGGAAATGTTCAGACAGTTGAAGTGAGTCCAAAAATCCAAACAACATTTACTGCAGGAAATTCATCCGGAACAAGCAGTCAAAGCTCAATCAATACTAGTGGATTTTCAAATGTGAATTCTCCAAGTGTTCAAAGTGCATCTGTTGGAAATGGGCATCTGATTCAGTGTAATGTGGCTTTACATCTTCAAAATGGACAAAATTATTCTGAAGAAGTTGTGAAAAGTCATATGGGATTACTGGTCACTGCATTAGAATCTTATGAAGGGTTGATTGCCGGAAAAATTGGTCATAGGGATGCTCACAAAGGAAGATTATGACCAGATCGATGCAGAGGAGTTGGAACTGATGGATATTAAATGGGCATTAGCTAGTGTTTTGAGGAGAGCAGAAAAATTTAAAATGATTACAGGAAGAAGTGATTTCTTGGATGCAAATCTTTCTAATTTAGGTTTTGATAAATCTAAAGTTGTCTGTTTTCGTTGTAGGGAGAAAGGCCATTTTAAATGAGAGTGCAAGAATCAGGAACCAAGAGGAGTAAAGGATCCTTTTGGAAAAGATGATTATTATAAGAAGTCCATATATCAACAGATCACTCATCTACCACATCAACAAAAAGATTCACAAACGGCACATGGAAAAATGATCGAAGATGCAAACAAGAAGGCTTACTATGGCATTGTTGATCAAGATGATGAGAAAGTGGCTGAAGGTTTTAACTGGGACAAGTACATTCCAGCTGATCCTAATGTTAAATCTTTTATTGGTCAGATTGTGCAAAAGCTAGAGTTGATAAAGGAATGGATGGCTGTATTATCTGATGATGAGAAAAGTGAAGATGAAGAATCTGTTTCTTCTAAAAAACAGTTCAACAGATACTAGTGATGATGATGAAGAAGTTGAACAGATAAACATTGGAAAATCTCATTTATCTTCTGACAGTTTTGAATTTTATTTTGCAGATAAATTGAAGAAACTTAAAGAGAGAAAAGCTGCAAAAGAATTGAAGGAAGTCAAAGTGATTGAGAAGATAGTGGAAGTGGAAAAGATATTTGAAGTTGAAAAGATTGTGGAGGTCGAGAAGATTGTTGAAGTTACGAAACCATGTCTCACATGTTTGGAATCTTGCAAACAGTGTGAAGTAAAAGATGAGAGGTTTAGTGAATCAGAAAAGATGAAAGAAAAGTTGTTGTTTGATGTGAAGAATTTGATAGGATCCTACGATGTTTTGAACAGAACAGTGAATAGTTTGCAAACGACAAACACTGAAAGAGAAAAAGTGTTGAAAATGTTGAATGCAACAATGATGTCAAAGCAGAAAGAGATAAATTTTTACATTGAAGAATGTGCGAAAAGGAAGCAAGAGTTGGATGGTGAAAAAGTTGAAAATGAAAGAATTAGACGTTTGCTGAAAAGTTATACATGTTCTGATTACTTAATTGACAGAATTTATCCTACTGTTGCAGGTTTTGAGGCATTTAAAGATGAACAACCAAAGAAGAAGAAGGATACTGGTAAGAAACAGAGTGTCTGTTATAACAAGTGTCCGCCTCCAATTTGGGAAGGGTATTCGCCTAGAAAACCGAATGAGGAACAAGTCCAAAAGGCAGTTAATCTAAAGTTAGAGTCCGAGTTAACCGATGTATTACCAGACAACATTGACGTTACGTTCACAGCGTCCGACACAGATCATGAGTCCGAATTAATAAAAAGAATGGTCGATCAGGTGTTGGATAGGGATGAGGAGTCAGAGTTAAAATCCGAGTCCGAAAGTTCGTGTCAGTCTGTCAGAAGTTCGAGTTCGTCCGAAAAGAGTTCAAAATCATCGGGAAAACAGGTTTATAGTAAAGATTTTTTATTGTCAAAATCTAATTTGAAGGACGAAACATTTGAATTTCCTTATACTTTGAGTGATTCTGACAAATTATATTTTGATAAAGAGTTTCCAATAAGAAGTGTTCGTTTTGACATGATTAAAAAGGTTTTCAAAATGACAGAAATCAATATTTCTGAAATAAAAGATTTAAATCTTATTGGAAAACCTAAAAAATACACTTCAAGAGTTCAGCAGCGTTTAAACAAGAAAAAGAATTACGGTTCCGGTTCTAGTTGTCAAAAGAAACCAAATCGTAACGGTAATTTCAAAAGGAAAGGTTTAGGTTTTATACCTCCAGAAAATTATAAAAATGAGAAAATTTCTAAAAATACACAATTTGTTTCAGGTCCTTCTGCTGAAGAAGAAAAGAAGAGCTCATTTTGGAGACAAACAAATCAATATTTTTTTGCTGAAAAGAAGATTGGAGCTTATCAGAAGAAAGAAACCAGAACCTGTTTTAGATGTAATGAAGTTGGTCACATTGCATGGAACTGCCCAAAAGCAACCAATACAAAACAGGGAGTTTCTGGAAAACTGAAAGAAGTTGTTGTTGATAAAACCGAACCACCAACAGAAAAATTTAAAGTGTTTAAAAACTCTACATATGAAGTTGGTGAGTGTTCGAAAAGGTTTTACAAGAAAAGGGGAAATCTTGACAACCAAACTTGGGTTGTTAAGAAATCACAGGTAAAATCTGGCGATGAATCTGATTTCACAAAGTCAGAGAAGCCACAATTTGATGAGAGTGTTGAAAAATCAGTTCTTTCAATGGATGATGAGAACTTTCCACCATTGAGGACTGAAAATTTTAAATGAAAAGTTGGAAAGGTTGAAATCTCAAATCAGTTTTATTCTGAAAAGGAAATTTTGATGTTGAGAAAGCTTTTAATGGGAATGTAAACAAAATTTTCGGGAAGATGGTCGATGGAAAGGTTAAAGGGGTAAAGGACTTTTATGCTACAAAGAAAGCAACATACAATCCAACTAAAGAGGAGTTGGAATCACCCAAGACTGGTCAGGCTTGGGTGGACATTTTCTTTCATTGAAAAACCTGACTTGTCGGAGATCCCAAGTTTGTAATCGCGGATCAGGAATCAGCATCATTCTTTAAATCTTTCTTGATATTTGAGTTTGTGATTGAATCTTAAAAAATAGTTAAATTTTACAGGTTGCGACTTGCCGGAGCTTCCAGGTTGGTAAGTGCGAAGAAGGAATCGGCATCTTGATTGGTAAAATGGTTTGTGTAGATGATTTATTCCTACATGTAGTTAAATGTTTTGGATATACTTACAAGTGGTAAGAGGTTGATTCTGACAAAGTGATTACTCAAGGTCATTAGTTTGAACTTGATGTAATCCTGATACAAGAGATTGAATGGACAATATGATGAACCAAACCCCTAACTTACAAGTGGTAAAATTAACAAAACTTATTTTCTGGACAAATAATTTTGGTTAAAACAAACTTAAGTGTTTTGAAATCATAATGAGAAAATAGTTTTGTGTAAGGGGGAGTTCTGATTGTTTATGCCAAGTGGATGGCGAATTGAAGTGATTCGATATCGGTTGTCAATTTTTTTTTGTACAGATTGTTTTCAAATTTCCTAAAATGTGTATGCATTTTAGGGGGAGTAGAAATTTTCAGAAAATCCAAAAACATTAGAAAATTTGAAAAAGACAAAAACATGATAAAAATCAAAAATGAGTTTTAGTGTCAAAGAAGAGGAAATGATAGTACATCAGTAGACAGTCACAGTATGCTAAAGAAATGTAATGATTAAATAGCGTTAAACAGTCTCACTGATGATATGTCGATAGGTTTTTACACATTTAGTAAGCTTTTTCGGGATATAAACTTAAATTCAAACTTGCTTATTTCGTGGGGAACACTACTTGGATATATAGGTAACCCCTGAAATCTCGTTTTAAAGGTCCCTCTTTCTGAGATACTAGGTCTTTATGCTCAGTGATATCTGGGGTATTATCCCGGGACTTCTGCTGAATGGAAATTTTGACCTAGTCCCCGGAGAATACTTTCTACTTGCTTGAAACATAGCGCCGCCCTCAGCAAATTGATGAAACAATAAAATTGATAGTCATTACTGATGTAATTCAAAAGATCCTCTAAAGGGGACACACTCAAAAGTTGAGTCATGATCTCTCTGCTGAACGGTAGTTCTGACCTGAGCTCTCATGATTCTTCATAAGTTATTAACCCTTTACAGCTATCATCTGTGGTATACTCACCTGTAAGACTGAATATTGGGATCTGGATACGGGAGTATATTCAAGAGGTGGGACACATGAATAAGTTTAAGTTCTTAATACACCTAGCTCATATCTTGAATCAGTTGAAATTTGTGTGAAAATTTAAGTGGATCAGTATATTGACAATCTAAGTGAATTGTTTAATTCTTAATGTCTAACTAAGCTCAACGGTACTTGTGACTTGTCAAAAGCTGATATGATCCTCTTGCACAAACTCACAAAAATATTGTCTGTAAATATTTCTTTACTGCGTTTCATTTCATTCTAAAAAACCCAAAAAGATTTTCAGTGTGTTTTAGCATAATTTTTTTAAAAAAATTCAAAAAGATTTTCGACAACTGATGTTGGAGAGCTGATTTTCAAAATTCCAAGTGCAAGACATGATGAACAAATGGTTTGGGAGAATGTGTTTTGAAAAGAAAAATGATTAATTTTTGCAAATGGTTCATCAGAATTTATCATTGATAAATCATTCTGGTTTAATTTGAGAGAGTATCTGGATTGATTAAATTTGTCAAATGTTAAATTTGTGGAATTTACTTCTGGGTTAAGAATGTGCAGGTGTAGCCAGGTTTCGATCTTGAACCTGAATATAGAGAGACAGGTTCCGATACCTGAGGTCTATGGGATTTCAACGAGCCAGACTGCGATCCCAGCATATCGAAAGGGGGAGTCTGAAGACATCCGAGTAGAGATTGTTCGTGGGGAGTTTGTTGATGCTGAAGAGGAGAAGAGAAAGTTTGAGGATGCTTACACTTTGAGATTTTTTCAGAGAGCGTTCAGACTGGTAAAGACTGAAGATTGTGAAGACTCGACACTTAAGACTCATCAACATCTGAGGGGGAGTCTGTTAGTGCATTCATCTGTCGACTTCGTCTTATATCGAGTCTGGGTTGCGTTGCGGATCTAATCAAGCATGATGTCATCATATTGAATGATGACATCATAATTGTGACATCATCATTGCTAATCTACACAAGAAGACAAAACAAATTGAAAACATAATGTTATATTTTGTTGGCTTTCGCTTGAATATGTATGTTAGATTAGGTTTCGCTTGAAGTCAATTAAAGTGGGTTTCGCTTGAGAGGTTCGCTTGAAGATGACATGTGTGTCTTCAAGCGAAACCAGGATGAGTATAAATAGAGTTGTGGTCTTTTCATTTGTAACAGATTTCTCAGAGTGATACTGAGGTGCTGCCGGTATTCCTTTTGATTGTATACGTTGTTAAATCAATATATAAGAGGATTATAGTGTGAATCAAGCTGTTTTCACGTCCGTTTCTTTGTTTCCGCCTCTGAAACGGATTTGAGCTCTTCCGAACGACTCATTTAGGTCGCGATTCGATCCTACAGGTATGACATCAGCATTTTCCAGGGAGCTTTAAAAACTGAAAGACATGATATCCAGTGTACCTGGGGTGGTCCAGCCAATTCCAGAAGTATCCCAGGACAGCCATAGGATATCACGGTTCCCGTATCCCATCTGTGATGCTGAAATCCCAAAAAGATTTCAGACCCCCAACATGAAACTCTATGACGGAACTACGCATCCTGAGGAGCATATTGCCCAGTATAGGGAAATGATAGAAATCAACCCTATCCCTCCGGATCTCAAAGAAGCATGCCTGTGCAAAGGTTTTGGTTCCACTTTAACAGGATCTGCCTTAAAATGGCTCTTAAACGTTCCTCCTCACTCAACTACTTCATTTGCTCATTTAGTTAATTTATTTAATAGTCAATTTTCTTGCAGCCGGAGTTTTGAGAAACTAACCAGTGATCTTTACAGGATAACTCAAGGACCCTAGGAA
This sequence comes from Helianthus tuberosus, assembly GCA_030545235.1. NCBI lineage: Eukaryota > Viridiplantae > Streptophyta > Magnoliopsida > Asterales > Asteraceae > Helianthus > Helianthus tuberosus. The sequence goes on along the minus strand of CM060376.1, from coordinate 139,610,911 downwards.
TCCTTGAGGGATTATGTGAACAAATTTAGCTGGGAATCCTTAGATATCCCGCATCTTGATGTTGCAACAGCTGTGCAGGCTTTCAAGATGGGATTACAAAAAGATTCTCAATTTTATCAGGATCTTGTAATGAATCCCTGCAGGAATCTGGACGAAGCTCGTAACAGGGCTTTAAGATACATTCGGCTGGAGGATAACAAAAAGATGCAAGAGAGGATGAATTCGTCCACAACCTATGAGTCAACCAATAGGATATCAGAATCCTCGTATAAACCATATCGCTCTAAGCCATATGGCAGAAATGACAACAAAAAAGTGAATGATGTTGAAGACGAGGATCCTGAGGAGTAACCTGAGTTGTCTGAATATTGTTTTTCTGTTAATATAGTTGAACTAATATTTGCTATGCAGGGTTTAGGAGACAAAGCAAGATGGCCCCGGAAAAATCAACAAAAAGTTGATTGGAAGGATAAGTCCATATGGTGTTCCTTCCATGAGGATTTCGGACATGTTACTGAGGATTGCATCGCTTTGAGGAAAGAAATAAACTAACTCTTGAGCAAGGGATATCTGAAGGACCTCTTGGGAAGAAAGAAGAATAAGGGTCAGGATCCTGAGAAGGATCCTGAACGAGCAACATCACCTCCTGCAGATGCAAAATTAATTAACTTTATTTCAGGAGGATCCGACATCTGCGGTACATCATATTCTGCGGCGAAAAGACACACGAAGGAAGCCAAAGGAGTGAGGGGAGATAAGCCAACCAGGATATCAACCCTCACCACTGACAAAGTGATCACGTTCGATAACGATGATAGGGATACTGTCCAGGATCCTCATCATGATGCTTTAGTAATAACGTTGTATGTTGCTAACCATTTTGTGCGCAGGATATTAGTGGATAATGGCAGCTCAGTCAACATAATTTAGCTGGAAACGTTGAAGAGGATGAATGTATCCCCGATGGATATTACTTCGAAGTCCACTGTGCTCGTTGGTTTCAGTGGAGAAGCTAGGAATACCGTAGGAGAGATAAAGTTGCCCGTGTATGTTGAAGGGGTGAACTCAATGCAGCGCTTTTGTGTCATGGACTCTTTATCCTGCTATAATATTATATTAGGTAGGCCTTGGATCCATGATATGAAAGCTGTTCCGTCAACCTACCATCAATGCATCAAGATCCCTACCCCGTGGGGAGTTGTCAAGGTGGAAAGTGATCAACAGGAAGCAAAGGAGTGTTATTCTTCTTCGATGAAATCCTCAACAAAGCCTAGTGCAGCATAGCAATTAAAGATGCGAGGCCAGGATATCATGGAGGCTTCAGAACATGATGTAAAGAAAGTTATCCTGGATCAGGATAATCCGGATATCTCAGTGCTCGTAGGAACCAATATCCCTCAGGATATTGAAAACCAATTGACTAACTTTTTGAAATGCAGGATGTCAACATTCGCGTGGAAACACAAGGATATGACAGGAATTTCCAAGGATATTATAACTCACAAGCTCGGAATTGATAGGTCTTTCAAGCCTGTCCAACAGAAACGAAGAAAATTTGATCCAGAACGGAACACTATCATTCAGGAGGAAGTTGAAAGATTATTAAAGAGCAAAATGATTAGGGAAGTGAAGTTTCCTAAATGGCTAGCAAATGTAGTTGTGGTGCAACAGAAAAACCAGAAATGGAGAGTCTGTGTAGATTGCACAGACTTGAACAAAACTTGTCCAAAAGACCCGTTTCCACTACCTCATATCAATTCAATGGTGGATGCTACTGCTGGTCATGAGATGCTAACCTTCATGGATGCCTCCTTAGGATTCCAATAGATCCAAATGGAACCCTCGGATCAGGAGGATACTGATTTCATGACACCAACAGGTGCAACATACCAGAGATTGGTGAACATGATGTTTAAAGACAAACTGGGGGACACCATGGAGGTGTACATTGATGACATGGTAGTAAAATCCAAGAAGGCCGAGGATCATCTCCAGGATATTAAGGGAGCATTTGATATCCTGGAGCAGTACAACATGAAATTAAATCCTGCTAAATGCCATTTTGGAGTAGGGGCAGGAAAGTTTCTAGGATACATGGTGACGAAAAGGGGGATAGAGGCAAGCCCAGAGCAGATTAAAGCTATCCTGGATATCAAATCACCTTCAAATATGAAAGATGTCCAACGATTAACAGGGGGAGTTGCGGCATTAAACAGATTTATCTCAAGATCCTCGGAAAAATGCAAGGAATTTTATGATATCCTGAAGAAGAACAAGAAATTCGAATGGGGAGAGAAGCATGAGGCAGCTTTGCAGGATTTGAAGCAGTATCTTTCAACCGCACCTCTATTGATGAAGCCTGAGGATGGCAAACCATTATCCCTATATCTTGCAGTATTAGGGAATGCAGTAAGTTCTGTCCTTGTAAAGGATCATGAAGGTCAGCAGTATCCTATCTATTATGTTAGTAAAAGTTTATTAGATGCTGAAACTAGATATTCTCATTTAGAAAAATTGATATTAGCCCTAGTTATAGCATCAATAAAACTTAGACATTATTTTGAAACACATAGGATTCATGTTAAAACCAACTATCCTGTAAAAATGTGCTTAGGAAACCTGAGATGTCAGGTAGGATGGCGAAGTGGTCAGTGAAATTAAGTGCATATGATCTAGTATATGAACCTAGAAATGCCATAAAGTCTCAGGCTTTAGCTGACTTTGTGGCTGATTTCAGTAGTGATATTCAAAATGAAGTAGACCTAGAAGTGCAACAACTAGGAGAAATATAGAATCTTGGACACTATATACCGATGGTGCATCTAATGTAAGAGGTGTAGGTTTGGGTATACTACTAAAATCGCCACAGGGGGACATATTACCCCAGGCTATTAGATGTGAGTTTCCTGCCACTAATAATGAAGCAGAATATGAAGCTTTAATTGCAGGATTAGAATTGGCTAAGAGCATGAATATCAAGGGTTTACAAGTATTTGTTGATTCCTTGTTAATTACTAATCATTTTAATGGGACCTATGCAGTTAAAGGTGAGAAGTTGATCGAGTATCTCGAAATTCTCAAAAAATTAGCAGGATATTTCGATATTTTTACACTTGAACAGGTACCAAGAGAGGATAACGCTGAAGCTGATGCCTTGGCAAATCTAGGATCATCAGTCAGGATACCTGAAGGGACCCGAATACCAATGTTACATATCCTGTATCCTGTGATGGATCCTCAGGATAAGGAAGTAGTAAGTGTTCAGGATCCTGATAATGAGTATCCTGAGGAGGATCCTAAGTCCTGGACGGCTCCAATCATAAGATATCTCAAGGGAGGACACATCCCAAAGGATGAAAATCCTAAGGCCTTTAGAATGAAGGTATCACGATTCACTATTATAAATAATATTTTGTATAAGAAATCTCTTGCAGGACCATATCTGAGGTGCTTGGAGGATCTCGAAACTAAAGTTCTTCAGGATATAGACGAAGGGGATTGTGGTAACCATACTGGGGGCAGGTCATTATTCTCAAAGGTATTAAGGACAGGGCACTATTGGCCGACGATGAGAAAAGATGCAGCAGAATATGCTCGAAGATGTGATGCGTTTCAAAGACACAGTAATATATTACATCAACCTGCTGAGCCACTTTACCCTATCACTTCCCCTTGGCCATTCATGAAGTGGGGAATGGATATAGTAGGAAAATTGCCAAAGGCTCCAGGAGGAAAGGTCTTCATGCTGGCAATGACTGATTATTTCTCTAAGTGGGTTGAAGCTGAAGCATTTGTTCAAGTCAGAGATCAAGAAGTAGTATCCTTCATAAAAAGGAATATCCTAACTAGGTTTGGAGTACTAGCTGAGATAATTTGTGACAATGGATCTCAGTTTATAAGTAAGAGGACTACTGACTTTTACAAGAGTTGGAGAATCAAAATGATCACATCCACACCGGTACATCCTCAAGCAAATGGACAAGCAGAATCCTTAAACAAGATAATTGTTAACAATTTGAAGAAAAGGCTTGGAGCTAAGAAGGGAAAATGGGCAGAAGAATTACCCTTTGCTTTATGGGCTGATAGAACGACGGTGAAAAGTGCAACTGGCCAAACCCCATTTTCCTTGGTGTTTGGAGCAGAAGCGGTGATCCCAACAGAAATGGTGGTACCTACGGCAAGATCCAATCTCCGGGATCCTGAGAAGAATCCTGAAGCCCTATGCCAGGAATTGGATACTATTGATGAGACAAGAGACGCAGCAAGGCTAAGGATGGCAGCATATCAACAGAGGATATCTAAAGCATATAACAAGAATATAAGGACTAGAAGGTTCCAGGTTGGAGATTAGGTATTGAGAAAGGCTTTTCAGAATACTACTAATCCTGCTGATGGAAAGTTGGCTCCGAAGTTGGAAGGACCCTATGAGATTGAATCAGAATCAGGAAAAGGAGCATACCGACTCAAGAATATGGAGGGGGATATGCTACCAAGATCCTGGAATGCTATACACCTAAAGTTTTATTTCAAGTGAGTTTAGAGTTTAATTTCTAACTCAGGATGGTATGAATTCTATCTCTTTCAATATATTTTGATATTGTTTATTCTTTTGAACCCATTACTGACTTAAGCATCGGAGGGGTGTTAGCCAGGCTAACACCCACCTTAGTTTACAGTTGTTTTGCAGTATATGCTTCGGGATATAGCTCCAGGATACACACTCAGGATACTTCGAAAGATTAGAGGATTGGCCCCCTCTCTCACGTTTAAGGGATCCTGATCCCTTCACTGGTTTAAAGGTATTCACCTTTCTCTAGAATTGGGTTTAAACACCCCGCCTGGAGCGCAAGTTATCCAGGGATAGTTCAAGATAGCGGGACCAGTCCATGTAAAAGTAGCTGACAATTTCGTTATTGTTGGCTATATCCTGGATCCTAAAGGTATATGAGGATTGATCACCCTCTCACACGGAAGGGTATTTTCATACTCTCTAAGGTTTAAAGGTTATCACATTTCTAAGTCTTGGAGTTTATACACTCCTGCCTGTAGCGCATGAAGATTTGGGATTTTCCCGATACTTATGGGTTTATCCCCAGGATACTAAGGATTTATCTCTAGTACATTTTAGGGTTTACCCCCTGTAACATAAGAATTGTTCAAACAGTTGGAACTGATGTTCAGAAAATTTATAAGTGTTCAAAGACTTTATGCACAGGGGACATTCCTTCTGAGGCGATTGTGTAAAGCTCAAAGGATCAAATTTGGACTTAGTGTACCAAGTATCTCGGACTGGGGACATCTTAGTGGAAAAAATTGCAAAAGGATTGAAACTTGAAAATAGGGTTATACACTATTCCTGGTATGATCTTTCCTTTGTAAACTTTATATAAGTCAGTTGGACTTTTGAAACTATATTTGAGAAAGGCTTAAATATCCTGATTAGGATATATTCTCAAAATGTGTTTCAAGATATTTGGTTGAAATATTTGGGATATAATACTTGGGCTGAAAATTAAAACTTTAGTTATACAAGTATTATCAAAATGAAATTTGTAAAATAAACTGTCCTTTTTTCTTTAAAAACTTTATCTGAATTGTTTGAATTTTGAAAAACCCTATTAGACGAAAGTCTTTGTAAGATATCGCCGAATATACTGATCAGGATATTTTCAAAAAATAATGGCACTAATTTTGGAAAGCTGAAATTTAAACTAAGCAATGCATAACAAAAAAATGGAAGGCAACAGCAAATAAGTCAAAAGGAGGTTATGTTATTAACATGTCAAAAGTTGTGCTTTTGGTTTCACCTCAAACCGAGGCCCATCCACCAAAAGCACTATTAGTTTCTTACCATATTTACACAACGGTTGAAGGTTTCATCTCAAACCGAGACCCATCCACCTCCAACCGTTGTATTGTCCAAAACAAACGATACTAGAAAAGAAAATTGTTTAAAGGATAAGAAATAAAATTGTTCAAACAAACACAACCATCAAATTTAAAAGAAATGAGTTTTAGGGGCAACGTCTTCTTCGTTCATCACGTCCTCACCAGCATCCGCTTCAGGATTAGCTTGAACCTCCTTCTCAGCCTCATCGTCAGCACCAGTTAGCTTTTCCATAGCTTTTGAAGACCCTTCAGCCGCAGATTTAACGGGATGTTCCACAGGATTACCGCCAAGACCCCTTAGCTTCGCCTCCTAGGTGACAACGTCCCAAGAAGGGCATTCGAAGCCCAGGGCCTTGGCTTCGTAAGCCATTTTTAGCTTAGCCTGAAGAAGAGAGATGGCAACGGAGCTTTTGAGGCCTTCCCGGTAGGTAACCATATCCCGTTCGTGTTGGGCGTGGGCAGCGTCCAGATGGGCTTGGGCTTCATGAGTGGCTTTTTTGAGAGTAGCCTGATGCTCCTGGGTCATGGTCTTGAACTTGTCTTCGTAGTGTCGAGACTTGGCAGCAGCGATCATACCTTGGTCGGAAATGGTAACTGTTTTGGTCAAAAATCAAGCAAAGATAATGCAACCAAATCTTTTGTTGTGAGGTGTGATGCTTGAATCAATGAACAATATTAAGGATCACTCAGAAATGTAATAAACAAGTGACACAAAGATTTATACGAGGAAAAAGCCATTGATCAAGAGTTGATCTCCGGCATAAAAAACCTCGGGTGATGGAAATTACCGATCACCAACTAAGATTAGACAAAAGAAGTTTACAACTCGGGATGATAACAAGCTTGTTACAAGGATCACTAGTTTGCAATGTGCAAAAAATGTATGAAATCGCCAAGTAGATTGCCGAGAGCTGTTCGAGTGTTGTTACGAGAGTGTGTGAATGCGAAAATTAGCTAAGTGTTCTACTCAAGCTCGTTATCCCCCATTTTAAATTAGAAATAACTAGTTTAACTAACTATCCGGATTTTGTGCAAGTCCCCCACGATCTCCATATCGTTCATAATGGTCAAGCACGTGCGGAATATTGAGGGAATATGCTCCAGGAATTTCGCTGAGACTTGGTCCATGCCTTTGCTCCTGCAAAACAAACTTACGTACAAGGTAGACAATTGTTAGCATAAGGATAATAATAAGGATCCTGAATCCTGATCCTGCAACACCTGCTGAGGATCCTTAATTCAAACAGAATTGAGGATCCATGATCCTGGCAGCACTTGAAGACCCGTGATCCTTAGGATTAGAAAATCCTCCCATAATAATTGCCCCCAAAATATAAGGAGTAAAGTGTAAATTTTGGCGAGTTATATTTTCCTGATCTTATCCGCAACAAACTAACGGATATATAGCTGTTATGATCGAACTATCCGTTGCAGATCCTAAGTCACTTGAAGCGACATCCCTGCAAAATCATGATTATAAATTCAAGTTAGAGATAAGGGTCTAGAGGCATTTAAATTCGTGCGTTACATCCTTTAAATCCTCATTCGAAGATCAAGCAGGTATCTTTCTCTTCTCCCTTTCTCTTCATCTTTTTGCTTTGTTCTTCTTTCAAAATCTCTGAGTCACAATGAAGCTAAGATCATCCCCTGCTAAGGATCATCGTAAAGACAGTCCTTTAAAAAGCCAAGGAATCATCGAAGACTCTCCGAAGGAACGTTGCTGCTTCACCAATCCTGAGATCGACAGGATTCATCATTGCTTTCCGGCGAGCACCGTTTTCAAACCCTTTGACCCAACCGTCCTGAGTGACTTTATCTCTGAAACATGGGTTGCATTTCCAGTCACCCCATTCTCAATAGGATACTCCTATCCTTTTCCTGATTTTACCCAATCCTTCTTCTCCCTTACCGGCATATCCTATATCCAAGTTATGCCAATGATGTGGAGGGTTCTGTTTACCCTTGAGAGGATCATTGAGCAGGAGGATATTGAGTTGGGAATGTCGGAGTTGTCTGAACTATACAATCTTGTGAGCCATGGTTCACACCGCTTTCTATTCAAACACAAACCCGGTGAACCTCATCCAATCCTGAAAACCACCAAGAATGATACCAAGTGGAAGAAACGCTTTTTCTTCGTCAGGAGGGATTCTATCCCTGATGGGAAGGATCTCCCCAGAAAATGGGCCACTCATGGTAGGATAGAGGATCCTTATAGAAGGATCATATGATAACCTGTTTCTGTTGAGGATCACTAACATCTTTTTTGTTTATTTTGTGCAGCTATCTCTGTTTCACACATCATTACATCACCTGCAACCAAAGAGAGGATCAACGCCTTCCGGAGTCTTGATCCTGCAGTAAGAACATTTTAAGCGAACAACAAGGATTCTCAAGAAGTATCCTCAGGCTCCGTTACAATGTCAAGTAAGTATCCAAGTTTACATATGGTTAAATGTTGAAATGCAAATAAAACAAGAATACTTATCTGTTGTTTTGGATTGATAGGTGCTGGAAAATCCTCGAGGTCTGCCACCCGCTTCAGTGTCACCGATCTTACTGCTGTTGCTCCCAGTTCTGGGAAGAAGAAGACTGCTGTTAGCCCAAGTGCCATAGTCCCCAAGCCTACCACCTCCAAGGGGGGAAGGAAGAGAAAGGCCACCGAAGCAGACAATCTTGAAGGCCTGCCCCTTATCCGCCACCAGTTCCAAGAATACTTTGCCGATGTAAGGATCACTGACTATGCTTGATTATCCTGCCCACTTGAGGATCACGTGATCCTGAACTTTACCTTGACTTATTGCAGATATTTGCTGAGGTCGAAATGCTGTTTGATGCTTATGTTGAGGAGGCTGATCAGAAGCATCGGGACTTCCAAAAGATCTTCTTGGCTAAGGACGAGACCATCTCTCGCCTGGAGAAGGATCTGAACTTGGCAAAGCAGCAGGTGGTCATGGACTAGATAAACGCTGATCATGAGAAGCACGACCTGCTGGAGGATGCTAAAGCCTCTGCTGCCATCACCATGTATAAGATCAAGTTGCAAATGGCTCAGGAAGCTGAGAATCCTGACTTCGACAGGACCACTTGGGACAAGGAGGGCTGGAGGGCAAAGTTGGCTGAGCTTGAGGATGAAGAGGAAGAGGCTACTGAAGTCTTGGCAATTGAGGCGAGTGGCAGCGGGAAGGATCAGGCTGGTGGTGATGATGCTGGCGGTGATGCAGCCAAGGTGTGAGCTGTAGAAATGGGCGATGATGGATATTTCTAGACGTGGCCGGAGCCCTTTTTTTAGGATTTGGTAGTGGTTTTATGGTTGTGATGTTTTGAAACAATATTGGGTTGTAATTTGAACAATAGTTTCTAAGGTTATGGATCATGGATCCTTAGACAATAGGTAGGATAATAGGTGGTGGAGGGATCCTCTGTTTGGGGGATGAAACCATTTGTTATCCTGCCATCTTTTGTTTCCTGCACTTTCAAGACCCGTTAACAATGGACACCCTTTGCCAACTCGAGTGGACGGGCCACGTATTGCTGGTAGAAATTTGGGTAGGCAATTTTGACAACTTTAAAAGTGTTTAACCTTTGTGAATAAATAAAACTTTAACTTTTTGGCTATTTCCCGTGTTGTTATCCTCTTTGTTTGAATTTATAAAGTTTAATAAATCGTGTTTTAAAAAAGTTTACGATATGATGAAGGATCAAATATCCTATAGTCGATAAACTCAGAAAAGTTATGCAACTTAAGGATCATTAGTTCTGTTGTCAAAGGATAAGGGTAACTTATATAAATAAAGAATAAAATAAAAGTGATCAAGGATCATACCTCAGAATCCAAGTTAGGATCCTAACCCCTTAATATTTATTATCAGGATAAACAAAAGACAAACCTTAGTAGAAGGTAAGGATCAAGGATCCTTGGTCGTTTAGCCTCAAAAACCTGAAATAGAATATAACTTGGGACTAAGCCAATATAAGAGAAAAGTTAGTAACTGGGGACAAGCCCAACAATTCTGGGGACAAGCCCAATATACTGGGGACAAGCCCAAAGGATAACTGGGGACAAGCCCAAAGGATAACTGGGGACAAGCCCAAAGGATCTTGTGTAAACTGGAATATGGCCCTCACTGGCGACTATCCAAACTTAGTGACATGAAAATGCCAAAACCTTAGCTAATGTGAAAACGTTAGAAACCTTAGGAACGGATGTATGGTACGTCTACCATTATACGTAGGATCCCTGATACAGCCAGTACAATGAAATTGTCAGCCCCTAAAGCGAGTACTGGTCGTATTGCCATGAACTGTACCAGGATCATCGTGCGCTACTGGAGAAACTGGGGACAGGCCCAAAAACTGGGGACTAGCCCAAATAACTGGGGTCAAGCCCAAATAACTGGGGTCAAGCCCAAATAACTGGATACTTTTGTGGATACTCAATCCTTTGTTAAGGATACCTAAACCTTCTGCAAAACTCAGATTCAAGTGAAAAGAGGATAAAGGATCCAGGATCCTTATCCTTGTATATAAGATAATTAAAGAATGAAATAGTTTGAGATTAGATCATTACCAAAATGAAGATCTTCTGTCCTGTAAGGATCCTTCAAGGATTTCTTGTTAACTAAGGATCATGGATCCTTATTACATGAAGTATTTCTTCAAATGGACAACATTCCAAGCTCTTGGTAGCAAATCACCTTCCATTGTTAGCAATCGATATGCCCCCTTTCCTGCTTCAGCTTCAATCAAATAGGGGCCTTCCCACTTTGGTGCTAACTTTCCATCAGCAGGATTGGTGGTATTCTGAAATGCTTTCCTTAATACCATATCACCAACTTGGAATTTCCTAATCCTGACATTTTTGTTGTAGGCTCCAGCCATCCTTTGCTGATAACTGGCCATCCTTATCATTGCCAAATCCCTGAGTTCTTCTATAGTATCCAAGTCTTGAACCAAGTTTTCAGCATTTTCTTTAGGATCACGAATGCTTGTTCTTGCAGTAGGAACCACCATCTCTGTAGGGATCACTGATTCTGCTCCAAATACCAAAGAGAATGGAGTTTGGCCAGTAGCATTCTTGGGAGTTGTCCTATCAACCGAAAGTACATAAGGTAGTTCTTCTGCCTATTTTCCTTTCTTGGATCCAAGCTTCTTCTTCAAATTGTTGATGATGATCTTGTTGGATGATTCTACCTGGCCATTAGCTTGTGGGTCGACTGGTGTTGATGTTATCATCTTAATCCCCCAGCTGTCACAAAAGTTAGTAGTTCTATTCGTAACAAATTGGGATCCATTATCACAAACAATTTCAGAAGGGATTCCAAATATAGTAATAATATCTCTCTTAATAGAGGATATCACTTCCTTTTCTCTGACTTGAGCAAAGGCTTCAGCCTCTATCCACTTGGAGAAGTAATCAATCATAGCAAGCATGAATACTTTTCCACCAGGTGCCTTAGGAAGCTTACCAACTATATCCATTCCCCATCTCATAAATGGCCAAGAAGAGGATATAGGATGCCGAAGCTCTGCTGGTTGGTGAAGGATATTACTATGTCTCTGACAAGGATCACACTTCTTGGCATATTCCACAGCATCCTTCTTCATAGTAGGCCAATAATATCCTGTCCTCAGGATCCTTGAGAACAATGCCCTGCCCCCAGTGTGGTTTCCATAATCTCCTTCATGGAAATCCTTTAGGACTTCTTGGATTTCAGGATCCTCAATGAACCTTAGATATGGACCTGCAAGAGATCGTTTATATAACATGTTATTCAATATTGTAAATTGAGATACCTTGATTTTAAAATCCCTGTGGTTTTCTCCTGTAGGAATCTCTCCATGTTGTATGTATCTCATGATTGGAAGGATCCATGATCCTGAATGAGATTGAGTATCATCACTAGGGATGATTGCAGAATCCTCTTCTATCTCCATGGCTACATGATCCCCGATAGCAGGGGTTAGGATGTGGATAATAGGGATCCTGATATCCTCCGGGATCTTCAAGGATGATCCTAGATTGGCTAATGCATCAGCCTCTGCATTCTCTTCCCTTGGTACCTGTGTCAAACTAAAGGAAACAAAAGAGAGTGCCAATTCTTTGACTATCTCTAAATATTTGATTAATTTTTCACCTTTAACAGCATAGGATCCATTAAAGTGATTAGTAATTAATAGTGAATCTACATGTACCTCAAGATACCTGATCCTCATATGCTTGGAAATTTGCAAACCAGCTATCAAGGCTTCATATTCAGCCTCATTATTAGTAGTTTGGAACTCACAAGCTATGGAGTGGGGTATTATGTCCCCCTGTGGCGATTTTAGTAGTATTCCAAGTCTTGTTCCTTTGACATTGGAGGCTCCATCAGTGAAGAGTATCCAAGGATCCTTAGTCTCTTCTAGCTGTTGGACTTCTAACTCAGCTTCCTTTTGCAAGTCACTACTAAAATCTGCCACAAAGTCAGCTAAGGCTTGGGATTTGATGGCAGTCCTTGGTTCATATCTTATATCATATGCACTAAGCTTCACTGCCCACTTAGCCATCCTTCCTGACATTTTAGGTTTCCTAAGAACATTCTTAATTGGAAAATTAGTCTTAACAATAATGGCATGAGTTTCAAAATAATGTCTTAATTTAGTAGATGCCATAATTAATGCAAGAATAAGTTTTTCTAAATGTGAATACCAGGATTCAGCATCAAGCAAACTCTTACTTACATAATAAACAGGATGTTGTGTACCTTCATGATCCTTAACAAGGACCGCACTTACTGCTTTAGAGGATACCGCTAAATACAAGGATAATATATCCCCTTTTTTCTGGTTTCATCAAGGCAGGGGCTGAGGATAGGTAATCCTTAAGAGCTTTGAGAGCATTTTTCATGCTTTTCAGTCCATTCAAATTTCTTGTTCTTCCTCAAAATGTCATAGAATTCCTTGCATTTCTCTGAGGATTTGGCTATGAACCTGTTCAAGGCTGCAATCCTTCCTGTCAATCTTTGCACATCCTTGGCATTGGCAGGAGATTTGATATTTACAATAGCCTTAATTTGCTCTGGACTTGCTTCAATGCCTCTTTTTGTCACCATATAGCCTAGGAATGTACCTGCTTTAACACCAAAGTGACACTTGGAAGGATTTAGTTTCATATTAAATTTATCAAGGATATCGAATGCTTCCTCCAAGTCTCTAAGGTGATCCTCAGCTTTCTTAGACTTAACCACCATGTCATCTATATAAACTTCCATAGTGTGTCCAATTTGTTCCTTGAACATCATATTGACTAGCCTTTGATAAGTAGCACCTGCATTCCTTAGTCCAAATGGCATAGCAATATAACAATATATACCAGTTGGGGTCATAAAGGTTGTATCCTCTTGATCAGATGGTTTCATCTGAATTTGTTGAAATCCAGATGAAGCATCCATAAAAGTCAACAACTCATGACCCGCGGTAGCATCCACCATGGAGTCAATGTGGGGTAACGGGAAAGGATCCTTGGGACATGCCTTGTTTAAATCAGTAAAATCGACACATACCCTCCACTTTCCATTTTTCTTTTGAACAACAACCACATTGGCCAACCACCTTGGATACTTAACCTCTCTTATCATACCTGCCCGAAGTAGTTTATCTACCTCTTCCTGGATAATGGCATTCCTTTCAGGTGCAAACTAACTCCTTTTTTGATGAATTGGCTTGAATGACCTGTCAATGCCAAGTTTATGAGTAATTATATCTTTAGATATACCTGTCATGTCCTCATGCTTCCAGGAAAAGGTAGTTTTCCTCCTCTTAAGGAAGGATACTAGTTCTTGTTCAATGTTGGTGAGGATCCCTGATCCTATGAAGACGATGGATTCAGGATCATGGGGATCCACAAGGATTTCTTTCACATCCTGTTCTCTTGCCTCCAAGACATCTCTTGAAGGATGCTTTAATTGCTATTGCTCCCTTGGTCTTGAGGCTGGCTTCATTGATGATGTGTAACAATTCTTAGCTTCTTGTTGATCACTCTCAATTTTCACCACTCCCTACGGACTAGGAAGCTTTACACATTGATGATAGGTAGATGGGACTGCCTTCATGTCATGTATCCATGGCCTGCCAAGGATAACATTACAACAGGATAAGCAATCTATAACACAAAATTTTTTATAAGAATGAAGTCCTTCAATATAGATGGGGAGTTTGATGTCCCCCAATGTATTCTTGGTCTCTCCGCTGAATCCCAGAAGTACTGAGGATCTTGGGACAATGTCTGATTCAGGGATGTTCATCTTCTTGAGGACATCAAGCTAGATGATGTTTACTGAGCTTCCTCCATCTATCAGGATCCTGCGAACAAAATGGTTAGAAATAAACAGAGTAATAACAAGACCATCATGATGAGGATCCTGCACATCAACACGATCATCCTCATCAAAAGTTATAATTTTATCCTGTGTGACAGTTGAGGTCCGGATGGGTCTGTCTCCATTATCCATCTTGGTTTCCTTGGCATGTCTTTTGGCTGCTGAAAAGGATGTACCCGAAATGTCTGATCCACCGGATATGAAGTTTATAACTTGTGCATCTGCTGGAGGAGCATGAGCCTTTTTGGGGATCTTTTCAGGATCCTGGGTCCTTGACTTCTTTCATCCCAAAAGCTCCTTCAAGTGCCCCTTGCTTAACAAGTAACCAATTTCTTTTCTAAGTGCAATACACTCTTCAGTGAAATGTCCAAAATCCTCATGATATGCACACCACTTGGACTTATCCTTTGTTGCGGCTGGTTTATCACTTTTCCTTGGCCATCTTGCTTTCTCACCTAGATTCTGCATTGCAAGAATTAGTTCATTGTTATCAACAGAAAAACAGTATTCAGAAATTGGAGGATAATCCTCATCATCCTCTTCTTGTTCTACTACATGCACATTCTGGTTGTCAGACTTGTTGTAGGACTTGAACTTGTTATTCTTAAAGTAGGATCCTTGCTTTTCCTGCTTTGAGGATCCTGCCAATCTCTCCTGGATCCTTTTGTCATCCTCTAGACGGATGAACCTAAGGTCCCTGGTTCTTACTTCATCAAGATTCCTGCATGGTGTCATAACAAGATCATCTTAGAACAATGAATCCCTAAGCAACCCCATTTTGAAGGCTTCTACAGCCGTAGCTATATCCAGGTTAGGGATATCTAAGGATTCTTTACTAAACTTAGTGATGTAATCTCTAAGTGACTCATTTTGACCTTGTGTTACCCTATATAGGTCACTAGTTAATCGTTCAAATTTTCTACTACAAGAGAATTGACTATTAAACAGGTTAACTAGATTTGCAAATGAAGTAATAGAGTAAGGGGGAAGACTTAGCAGCCATTTAAGAGCTGATCCTGTGAGTGTGGATCCAAAACCCTTGCATAGACATGCTTCCTTTAGCCTCTCAGGAATTGGATTGATCTCTGTTAGGGGAGGATTTTCTAACAATTAGTGATCCTTACTTGTTATCCTAATTAATGATCCTTACTTCTGTGACAGATAGTGATCCTCAGAAGAGCTTCAGGATCAGGATTATGGATCACCTTAAGGATCCTCATACTAACGATTGTTTGTTTGTGTTTCGCATTATTTTGCAGGAGTAACAAGCTTGACTTGGTCTTGGCAACGTTACTATGGAATATTCCACGGGTATTTAGCACACGTTTGACTGGAGATGGACGTTGTGGAGAACGTGGGAGCTTGGCACAAAAGTCGGATAGTTTGTTAGCGTAGTTAACTTCTATTTTTAAAGGGGTGACGAGCTAGAATTTAGAACACTTAGTCATTTTCAGCTACACACACTCTCGTACAAACGCACTCTTGAAGCTCTCGACAAACACTTAACAGTTTCACACACTTTTACACATTTCACCATAGTGATCCTTGTACCTAGCTCGTTACTATCCGAAGTTGTAAACATTTATTGATTTATTTGAGCTTGGTGATCGGTAGTTTCCATCACCCGGGGTTTTTTGTGCCGGAGATCAACTCTTGATCAAGGGCTTTTTCCCCGTATAAATCCTTGTGTCGTTTGTGCAATTTACATTGAAGTGATCCTTATCATTGTTCTACATTTAAAGCATCATTCCCCGTAACTAAGAGTTTGGTTGCATTATCCTCATTAGATTTTTTGACCAAAACAGTTTGGCGCCCACCGTGGGGCAATTGGTGCTTCATTCCTAAGAAGTTTTTCTGTTGGTGATCATTCCGGTTCGTTGCATACAAATACATGGCTTCATCATTGAAGAATACCTCTACTGCAATGTCTGCGGTCAATTCATCTCAGGGCATTCCACCTTTACCTCCACCACCTTCTGGACCTCAGAAAAATGCCGAGAAGAAACCAACTCCCATTTTCTCCAAACCTCCAACTTCTTCTGCTTCTTATACTCCTACTACTAGTGACATGTTTACTTTGATTTTGCAGATGAAGGATCATATACAGCAACAGGATAAGACCAATGAAAGGATTCTCAAAGAAATCGAAGATCTCAAGAAACAAAAGAAAACGGCAGAGGATCATTCCCCACTGATGCCCAGATCTTTGAATTTTGATACTCCGGTGATTACTTCTCAGCCATCAGTGGTTCCAGATGTTCAATATGTGGGTGGACCAAAAGGAGTGCACTACGGAACAACAACAGTGACCCAGGCATCGGGTTCCTATTTCCAGCCAGCAGGATCCTATCCTCAGCATATGGGATCCCTCATGAATTCAGGACGATACTCAGGAGCGCAGCAGATTCAAGGATCTTCCTTTGTTCCAGGATCATTCCAGGTTTAAGGATCCTCCATTGTTCCAGGATAATCCCAGGTTCAAGGATCCTCCTTTGTTCCAGGATCATCCCAGGTTCAAGGATCCTCCTTTGTTCCAGGATCATCCCAGGTTCAAGGATCATCCATTGTTCCAGGATCATCCCAGATTCAAGGATCCTCCTTTGTTCCAGGATCATCCCAGGTTCAAGGATCCTCCTTTGTTCCAGGATCATCCCAGTTTAAGGGATACTTCCAGATACCAGGATCCTTGAGGAGTTTGCAAACAGGAAGTTCAGATGTCCATCAGGGAGATTTTATTCCGATGCAGACCAATGCTTCTACTGGTCCTTCAATCATTCCAGAGCCCTAACAATATGGATTAACATCCATTCTTCCTAATTTGAATCCAATGGGAGGTAACACTTTTAATAATTCTTATGCTACTAACCATGGCCTTATGCAGGATCCAGGTATCAATCATGCCATGGCCAGAGAATTGCAAAAGTTGAAGGATATGATATTAAGTGTTCCAGGAGTGGTCAAACCTATCCCAGAGATTGCAGATGGGAGCCACAAGATATCTCGTTTTGCACCACCAATCTGTGATGCTGAGATACCCAAGAGGTTCCATGTCCCAACTATGAAGCTGTATGATGGTTCGACGGATCCTGAAGAACACATAGCACAATACAGGGAGAGGATGGAGATCAATCCAATCCCAGAAAGGTTAAAGGAAGCATGCATGTGCAAGGGATTCAGATCCACTCTTACTGGATCAGCTCTCAAATGGCTGCTAAGTCTTCCCCCTACTCTATTACCTCATTTGCTAATCTAGTTAACCTATTTAATAATCAGTTTTCTTGTAGTAGAAAATTTGAACGATTAACTAGTGATCTACATAGGATAACGCAGGGTCATAATGAATCATTAAGGGATTACATTACCAAATTCAGTAAAGAATCCTTAGACATTCCCAACTTGGATATAGCTACGGCTGTTGAGGCCTTCAAAATGGGACTGCTTAGGGATTCGTTGTTTTATGATGATCTTGTTTTGACACCATGCAGGAACTTAGATGAGGTAAGAACCCGGGCCCTTAGGTTCATCCGGCTAGAGGATGACAAAAGGATCCAGGAAAGATTAGCAGGATCCTCAAAACAAGAGAAGCAAGGATCCTCGTTCAAGAACAACAAGTTCAGATCCTATAACAGATCTGATAACCAGAACGTGCATGCTGTTGATCAAGAAGAGGATGATGAGGATTATCCTCCAATCTCTGAATATTGTTTTTCTGTTGATAACAATGAACTAATCCTTGCGATGCAGAATCTAGGTGATAAAGCCAGATGGCCCAGAAAGAATGATAGGCCAGCTGCAACTAAGGATAAATCAAAGTGGTGTGCATACCATGAAGATTTTAGGCATCTCACAGAAGAATGCATTGCACTAAGAAAGGAAATTGGATACCTGTTGAGCAAGGGGCATCTGAAAGAATTGTTGGGAAGAAAAAAGTCAAGGACTCAGGATCCTGAAAGGATCCCTGAGAAAGCTCCGGCCCCTCCAGCAGATGCACAAGTAATAAACTTTATTTCTGGAGGATCGGACATTTATGGCACATCCTTCTCAGCAGCTAAAAGACATGCAAAGGAAACTAAAATGGACAGTGGAGAAAGACCCGTTCAAACATCAAGTGTCTCCGAAGGAAAAGTCATAACCTTTGATGAGGATGATCGTGTTGATATCCAGGATCCTCACCACGATGGTTTAGTTATTACTCTTTTCATTTCTAACCATTTTGTCCGCAGGATCCTTATAGATGGAGGAAGCTCAGTGAACATTATCCAGCTTGATGTTCTAAAGAAGATGAGTATTCCTGAATCAGATATCATACCAAGATCCTCCGTGCTCGTGGGATTTAGTGGCGAAACTAAAAATACCCTGGGGGACATTAAGCTCCCAATATATATCAAAGGCCTACACTCTTATCAAAAATTTTGTGTTATTGACTGTTTATCTTGTTGTAATGTTATCCTTGGCAGGCCCTGGATACACGATATGAAGGCAGTCCCATCAACTTACCATCAATGTGTGAAGCTCCCTAGTCCTTGGGGAATAGTCAAGATTGATAGTGATCAGCAGGAGGCTAAGAATTGCTATACTTCATCGATGAAACCAGCTTCGAAGTCAAGGGAGCAATAGCAATCAAAGTATCCTCCAAGGGATGTCTTGGAGGCAAGAGAGCAGGATGTGGTAGAAATCCTCATGGATTCTCATGATCCTGAATCCAAAATCTATATCGGATCAGGGATCCTTGGCGAAATGAAAGAAGACCTCATATCCTTCCTCAAAAGGAGAAAGACTACCTTTGCATGGAAACACGAAGACATGACAGGTATATCTAAAGATGTAATCACTAACAAACTTGGCATTGATAGGTCCTTCAAACCGATCCATCAAAGGAGAAGAAAGTTTGCACCGGAAAGAAATGCCATTATCCAGGAAGAGGTAGAGAAATTGCTCCGGGCAGGTATGATTAGAGAGGTCAAGTATCCAAGATGGTTGGCCAATGTGGTTGTTGTTCAAAAGAAAAACGGAAAGTGGAGGGTATGTGTCGATTTTACCGATTTAAATAAGGCATGTCCCAAGGATCCTTTCCCATTACCCCACATTGACTCCATGGTGGATGCAACTGCGGGTCATGAAGTGTTAACTTTTATGGATGCTTCATCTGGATTTCAACAAATCCAAATGGAACCATCCGATCAAGAGGATACAGCCTTCATGACTCCAACTGGTATATACTGCTATATTGCTATGCCGTTCGGACTAAGAAATGCAGGTGCAACATATCAAAGGCTGGTGAATATGATGTTCAAGGATCAGATTGGACAAACTATGGAGGTTTACATAGACGATATCGTGGTAAAATCAATAAAGGCTGAGGATTACCTAAGGGACTTGGAGGAAGCATTCGATATCCTTGAAAAATATAACATGAAACTTAATCCTTCAAAATGTCACTTTGGTGTTAAAGCAGGTAAATTCTTAGGATATATGGTGACAAAGAGAGGCATTGAAGCTAGCCCGGAACAAATCAAAGCAATAGTGAACATCAAATCTCCGGCCAATGCTAAGGATGTCCAAAGGCTAACAGGCAGGATAGCAGCTTTGAACAGATTTATATCCAAATCCTCAGAGAAGTGCAAAGAATTCTATGATATCCTAAGGAAAACAAGAAATTTGAGTGGACTGAGAAGCATGAAAATGCCTTAAGAGCTCTCAAAGATTACCTATCCTCAGCCCCGGCCTTGATGAAACAAGAAAAAGGCGATGTGCTATCCTTGTATCTTGCAGTATCCTCAAAAGCAGTAAGTGCGGTCCTTGTTAAAGATCATGAAGGTACACAACATCCTGTCTATTATGTAAGTAAAAGTTTACTTGATGCCGAATCCAGGTATTCACACCTTGAAAAGCTTATTCTTGCATTAATTATGGCATCTACTAAGTTGAGACATTATTTTGAAACTCATGTTATTGTTGTTAAAACTAATTTTCCAATTAAGAATGTCCTCAGGAAACCAGAGATGTCAGGAAGGATGGCTAAGTGGGCAGTGAAGCTTAGTGCCTATGATATAAGATATGAGCCTAGGACAGCCATCAAATCCCAAGCATTAGCCGACTTTGTGGCTGATTTCAGTAGTGATTTACAAAAAGAAGCTGAGTTAGAAGTCCAGCAGCTATAGGAGACCAAGGATCCTTGGATACTCTATACTAATGGATCTTCAAATGTAAAAGGCACAGGGCTTGGAATACTACTAAAATCGCCACAGGGGGACATAATACCCCACTCTATAGCTTGTGAGTTCCAAACCACTAACAATGAGGCTGAATATGAAGCCTTAATTGCTGGCTTACAAATTGCTAAGCATATAGGGATAAGGTATCTTGAGGTACATGTAGACTCATTGTTAATTACAAACCACTTTAATGGATCCTATGCTGTTAAAGGTGAAAAGCTAACCAGATATTTAGAGATAGTCAAAAAATTGGCACTCTCCTTTGTTTCCTTTAGTTTGACACAGGTACCAAGGGAAGAAAATACAGAAGCTGATGCATTGGCTAACTTAGGATCATCTTTGAAGATCCCGGAGGATATCAAGATCCCTATTATCCATATCCTGACCCCGGCTATCGAGGATCATGTGGCTATGGAGATAGGAAAAAATTCTGCAATTATCCCTAGTGAGGATACTCAATCCCATTCAGGATCAGGATCATGGATCTCACCAATTATGAGATACTTACAACATGGAGATATTCCTACAGGAGAAAACCCTAGGGCTTTCAAAATTAAGGTATCTCAATTCACAATTTTAAATAATATGTTGTATAGATGATCTCTTGCAGAACCATACTTGAGATGCATTGAGGATCCTGAAATCCAAGAAGTTTTAAAAGACTTCCATGAAGGAGATTGTGGAAACCACACTGGGGGCAGGGCATTATTCTCAAGGATCCTGAGGACAGGATACTACTGGCCAACCATGAAGAGAGATGCTGTGGAATATGCTAAGAGATGTGATCCTTGTCAGAGACACAGCAATATCCTTCATCAACCAGCTGAATTATTGCATCCTATATCCTCCTCTTGGCCATTTATGAGATGGGGTATGGATATAGTTGGTAAGCTCCCTAAGGCACCTGGTGGAAAAGTGTTCATGCTAGCTATGACTGATTACTTCTCCAAGTGGATAGAGGCTGAAGCTTTTGCCCAAGTCAGAGAAAAGGAAGTTATATCCTTCATTAAAAGAAATATTATAACTAGATTTGGAATTCCTTCTGAAATTATAGGTGATAATGGTTCCCAATTTATTGGGGGCAGAACCACTAACTTTTGTGACAGCTGGGGGATTAAGATGATAACATCAACACCAGTCCACCCACAAGCTAATGGTCAAGCAGAATCATCCAACAAGATCATCATCAACAATTTGAAGAAGAAGCTAGGATCCAAGAAAGGGAAATGGGCAGAAGAACTACCTTTTGTGCTTTGGGCTGATAGGACAACCCCTAAGAATGCTACTGGTCAAACGCCATTCTCTTTGGTATTTGGGGCAGAATCAGTGATCCCAACAGAAATGGTGGTTCCAACTGCTAGAACAAGTACCCGTGATCCTGAGGAAAATGATGAGAACTTGGCTCAAGACCTGGATACTATTGAAGAAATCAGGGATCTGGCTAGGATAAGGATGGCCAGTTATCAGCAAAGAATGGCTGGTGCTTATAACAAAAATGTCAGGATCAGGAAGTTTCAAGTTGGAGATATGGTATTGAGGAAAGCATTTCAGAATACCACCAATCCTGCCAATGGAAAATTGGCTCCAAAATGGGAAGGCCCTTATTTGATTGAAGCTGAAGCAGGAAAGGGGGCATATAGATTGCTAACCATGGAAGGTGATTTGCTACCAAGAGCTTGGAATGCTGTCCACTTGAAGAAATATTTCATGTGAGCAGGATCCTCATGGCACAGATGATCCTTACGTTAGGGGTATCCTTGAAGGATCCTTAAAGTGTCGGTGATCCTTACTTTGGTAATATCCTAATCTTGAACTATTTCATTTCTTTATTTTCTCATATAAGGATAAGGATCATGTGTCCTTTATCCATCTCTCACGTGATTTTAAGTTTTGAAAGTTCAGGTGTCCTTAGCATAATATTGGTTATCTGCAGAAGCAATCCGTTCCTTGGGTTTAACCCCAGTTATTTGGGCTTGACCCCAGTTCCGCCTGTAGCGCATGATGATCCTGGTATAGTTCAAGGCAGTGGGACCAGTACTCACTTTAGGGGCTGATAATTCCATTGTACTGGCTATACCTAGGATCCTACGTATAATGGTAGACGTACCATACATCCGTTCCTAAGGTTTCTAACGTTTTCACGTTAGCTAAGGTTTTGGCATGTTCATGTCACTAAGTTTGGATAGTCGCTAGTTAGGGCCATACTCCAGTTTACATACGATCCTTGGGCTTGTCCCCAGTTATCCTTGGGCTTGTCCCCAGTTGCTAACTCTTATCTTATATTGGCTTAGTCCCAAGTTATGCTCTATTTTCAGGTCCTTGAAGATAAGCAACTAGGGATCCTTGATCCTTACTTCTCTCTAAGGTTTATCTTATAGTTATCCTGATTATGGTTAGGATCCTAACTTGGATCCTCAGGTATGATCCTTAACTATTTTCAATTATATTCATTGTTTATTTGAATAACCCTTAAAATTTGACAACTAAACTTGTGATCCTTAAAATATATTGCTTTTTGGGATTCTTTAACTGTAGGATATTTGATCATGGATCATGTCCTAAATATTTTCAATCTGACTTATTCAAAATTGTTTATTCAATAAGTGTACATCAAAACAAAGGAGAATTAAAGAAACAAAAAGGATAACAACACAAGATAAGCGACAAAAGATTAAGGTTTTATTAACAAAAGACTAACCCTTAAAAGGTTGTCAAAATTACCTACCCCGAGCATCTACCAGCAATACGTGGCCCATCCGCTGGGGTAGGTAAAGGGTGTCCATGATAATAGGTTCAAAAGTAGTGCAGGAATATAAAGGCGGCAGGATCACAATGGCTTCATCCCCCAAACAAAAGATCCCTCCACCATTTGCAATCCTGCCTATTGTCCAAAGGATCATACATGATCCTTAATCCTAAAAACTATTGTTCAGTACAAACCATCAAATTGTTCAACAAAACAACCATCAAACTAAAAAAATTGGGCTCCGGCTATGTCTAGAAGTTTCCATCATCGCCCAATCATGCAGCCAAAGCCTTCGCTGCATTACCACCTCCAGCTCCACTTGCTTCACCACCTTCACCCTTGCCTCCAGCCTCGATCGTCAGGATCTCTTCAACTTCCTCAGCCTCTTCATCGTCCAGTTCAGCCAGCCTTGCCTTCCAGCCTTCCACATCCCAGGTGCTCTTGTCAAAAGCAGGATCCAGAGCTTCCAAGGCCATTTGCAGCTTGGTCTTGTACATTGCTATGGCGGCAGAGACTTTGGCATCTTCGGTGATCTCATGCTTCTCATTGTCAACATTAACCAGCACCTTGGCCGTCTCCTGTTTGGCATCCCGGACTTCCTTCTGAAGATCAGCAATTTTGAGGTCCTTTAGCAATGCAACCTGCTGGAGGTCGGCAATCTTCCTATCCTGATCCTCAACATGGCCAACATAATCCTCAATCTCAGAGAATTTCTGCAAAGGGGATAAAAGATAAGGTCAGGACCAAGTGATCCTCAAATTAGCAGGATATATCAGCAGGATATGTCAGCAGGATATACGAGCAGAGACAGTGATCCTTACATCGTTGAAGTACTCGAGGAATTGGTGGCGGATCAGAGGCAGACCCTGCAGATCCTCAGCTTCAGAGGCCTTTCTCTTCTTGATTCCCTTTCCTTTGAGGGGTGCCTTGGGGACTGAAGCTGTCGGACTGGTAGGAGCCTTTCTTTTGGAGGATCTGACGGTGGTGAGATCGGTGACATTGAACTTTGAAGCATACTTGGTGGATTTTCCAGCACCTACACAACCAAAACAAGATAAGTATCTTCACTACATTTATGTTTCACTATTTATTTAAATTTTTAAACCAAGATACTTACTTGACATCGTGACAGAGCCTGAGGATACCTCCTGAGAATCCTGGGTGGTTGTCTTGAAAGATCTTGTTTCAGGATCAAGTTTCTTGAAAGCGATGAGTTTCTCTTTGGCAGCAGGAGATAGTCTGAGATGTGAGACGGTGATAGCTGCATAACAAGAAAGCAAAAGTATATAAGTGATCCTTACATCAAAAGAAAGTTTTCTGGTGATCCTTCTCAGGATCCTCTACCCTACCATGGGTAGCCCATTTCTTGGGTAGATCCTTTCCGTCATCAATAGAATCTCTCTTGACGAAAAAGAAACGCCGCTTCCAATTAGCATCATTCTTGGTAGCTTTGAAGATCGGGTGTTCCTCACCAGGCTTACGTTTAAACAAATAACGATGAGAACCAAAGGTGGTAAGATCATATAGCTCTCCCAGCTCTGACATTCCTAGGTCTATCCCTTCCTGCTCGATGATTCTTTCAAGGGTATACAAAACCCTCCAAATCATCGGCATGGCTTGGATATAAGAGATGCCGGTTAGGGAAAAGAAAGATTGGGTGAAGGCTGGAAAAGGATATGTATAGCCTATGGTGAACGGAGTGACAGGAAAAGCAACCCAGTTGTCGGAGATATGATCACTTAGGGCATTGGGATCAAAAGACTTAAACATGGTGTCCGCCGGGAAGCAGTGGCGGATCCTATCAATCTGTGCATCATTGAAACAGCAGCGTTCTTTTATGGAATCTTCGATGATCCCCTGGCTTTTCAGTGGGCTGTTTTTCGGGTGATCCTTAGCTGGGGAGTTCCGGAGCAACATCTTTGATAGAATGGTGGAAAGAAACGGAAAACAGAGCAAAAGAAGGAAGAAGATGAAGAGAGAATACCTGTTTATCTTCGGAATGCAGTTATAAAGGGAGTATCTCTGAAAATTTAAATCCAATCGATCCTATCTATATCTCCTATTTATAATCATGATTGTGCAGGGTTGTCACTTCTGTGACGTCATGGTTGAAACGGATAGTTCTACAATAACGGCTATATTTATGATAGTTAGTTGCGGATAAGATCAAGAAAATATAATTCGCTCATTTTACATATCACTCCTTATATTTTGGGGGCAATTGTTAGGGGAGGATTTTCTAACAATTAGTGATCCTTACTTGTTATCCTAATTAATGATCCTTACTTCTGTGACAGATAGTGATCCTCAGAAGAGCTTCAGGATCAGGATTATGGATCACCTTAAGGATCCTCATACTAACGATTGTTTGTTTGTGTTTCGCATTATTTTGCAGGAGTAACAAGCTTGACTTGGTCTTGGCAACGTTACTATGGAATATTCCACGGGTATTTAGCACACGTTTGACTGGAGATGGACGTTGTGGAGAACGTGGGAGCTTGGCACAAAAGTCGGATAGTTTGTTAGCGTAGTTAACTTCTATTTTTAAAGGGGTGACGAGCTAGAATTTAGAACACTTAGTCATTTTCAGCTACACACACTCTCGTACAAACGCACTCTTAAAGCTCTCGACAAACACTTAACAGTTTCACACACTTTTACACATTTCACCATAGTGATCCTTGTACCTAGCTCGTTACTATCCGAAGTTGTAAACATTTATTGATTTATTTGAGCTTGGTGATCGGTAGTTTCCATCACCCGGGGTTTTTTGTGCCGGAGATCAACTCTTGATCAAGGGCTTTTTCCCCGTATAAATCCTTGTGTCGTTTGTGCAAATTACATTGAAGTGATCCTTATCATTGTTCTACATTTAAAGCATCATTCCCCGTAACTAAGAGTTTGGTTGCATTATCCTCATTAGATTTTTTGACCAAAAAAATCTCCATCCTCTCCTTGTATTGAGCTACATGCTCCTCTGGATCCGTTGAACCATCATATAACTTCATAGTTAGTATCTGGAACCTTTTGGGTATCTCAGCATCACAAATAGGTGGTGCAAAGCGAGATATACTATGGCTACCATCTGCAATTTTAGGAATGGGTTTAACCACTCCTGGTACGCTGGATATCATATCCTTAAGCTTCTGTAACTCCCTAGCAATAGCCTGATTGATACCTGTATCCTACATAGAGCCATGGTTAGTGTTATAAGAATTATTGAAAGTGTTACCTCCCGGAGGGTTCATGTTTGGAATCCCAGATGTGAATCCATATTGACGGGATTCCGGTATGATTGAAGGACCAGAGGAAGCAATGGTATGCATCGAAATGAAGTCTCCTTGATGAACATCTGTGCTTGGGGGTTGTATACTTCTCAAGAATCCTTGAT
The DNA here is from genome assembly GCA_030545235.1 of Helianthus tuberosus. Classification (NCBI taxonomy): domain Eukaryota; kingdom Viridiplantae; phylum Streptophyta; class Magnoliopsida; order Asterales; family Asteraceae; genus Helianthus; species Helianthus tuberosus. The sequence continues at coordinate 139,584,310 of CM060376.1, read as the reverse complement.
CCTGAGAGGATCCTTGAGGCTGAGAGGATCCTTGAACTTGAAAGGATCCCTGAGGCTGGGGTGACCCTCGAACCTGAAATGAGGATCCTTGAACCTGAGAGGACCCTTGAACCTGGGAGGATCCTTGGACCTGGGAGGATCCTTGAACTGTGTGCATTCCCAAATATCCTCCTAAGCTGACGAAGGATCCCTGATTCTGAAAAGAGGATCCCAATGGCTGAAAACAGGATCCTTGAGGCTGGAAGTGAGAGCCAAATGCCTAACTCATAGTTGTTGCTCCATAACAACTTCCCGATGGTTCAGTTTGGTACTGGATGTCTAAGGCTGCAGATTGCTGGGCAGTTATAGCTGGAGTGTCGAAATCCAATGACCTTGGTATAAGAGGAGAGTGATCCTCCACTGATTTCTTCTGTTTCTTGATATCACCAATCTCCCAGAGGATCTTTTCATTGGTTTTGTCCTGCTCTTGTATGCGATCCTTCATCTGCAAAATCAAAGTAAAAAGATCACTATTAGTAGGATTAGTGACAACAGAAGAAGTTGGTGGTTTTGGAAAAATTGGGCTTTGTTTCTTCGCAGCATTTTCAGCATTCTTCTGGGATCCAAAAGGTGGTGGAGGCAAAGGAGAAACACCTTGTGAAGAACTCATTTCCGGCATTGAACTTGAAGTGCTCTTTACTGAAGAAGCCATCTGCTTCGTTGTAATGAACTGAAATGATCACAAAAACAAGAATTTCTCAAGAACGAAGCACCAATTGCCCCACGGTGGGCGCCAAACTGTTTGGTCAAAAATCAAGCAAAGATAATGCAACCAAATCTTTTGTTGTGAGGTGTGATGCTTGAATCAATGAACAATATTAAGGATCACTCAGAAATGTAATAAACAAGTGACACAAAGATTTATACGAGGAAAAAGCCCTTGATCAAGAGTTGATCTCCGGCATAAAAACCTCGGGTGATGGAAACTATCGATCACCAACTAAGATTAGACAAAAGAAGTTTACAACTCGGGATGATAACAAGCTTGTTACAAGGATCACTAGTGTGCAATGTGCAAAAAATGTATGAAATCGCCAAGTAGATTGCCGAGAGCTGTTCTAGTGTTGTTACGAGAGTGTGTGAATGCCAAAATTAGCTAAGTGTTCTACTCAAGCTCGTTATCCCCATTTTAAATTAGAAATAACTAGTTTAACTAACTATCCGAATTTTGTGCAAGTCCCCCACGATCTCCATAACGTTCATAATGGTCAAGCACGTGCGGAATATTGAGGGAATATGCTCCAGGAATTTCGCTGAGACTTGGTCCATGCCTTTGCTCCTGCAAAACAAACTTATGTACAAGGTAGACAATTGTTAGCATAAGGATAATAATAAGGATCCTGAATCCTGATCCTGCAACACCTGCTGAGGATCCTTAATTCAAACAAAATTGAGGATCCATGATCCTGGCAGCACTTGAAGACCCGTGATCCTTAGGGTTAGAAAATCCTCCCCTAACAGTAACCTCGGCTTTCTTCAACTTGGACTCGAGCATCTTGTTGAGCCCACAGGATTCTTCTTACAAATGAACCAAACGTTCGAGGCCCTACACCAAAAAACACAGGTATTATGATAACCAGGATATTGGATTGACGTATATGTGTAGGATATGGAATAAGGATTTATACCTGGTTAAGAAAGGAAGTCATGAACCCGCTTGCCTCAATAAACCCATGATTCTCATAGGGGAACGTATCGGAGGTGGCAGGTGAGTCAGCCTCTTTCCTTTTACGGGAACTAGAAGTCCGAGGCTTGGTGGCTGGTGAAGGTTTGGGAATGATGATGGCTTTAGAGATAGTAGGCTTGGACGAAGTAACGGTCTTGGGACTTGGTTCTTTCTTGACCTGGATAGAGTTGGAGTAACTGTCCAACTCATCCAGGTCAAAAACTTCTGGGATTTTTGTTGGTGCTGCATAAAAGAGAAGTCTTAAATCTTTACCGCTATTTCACTATATTATATTAATTAGTTATTTGCATGATAACTCTTACCAGACATATTGGATGATGAATATTGACTAGAACTTGGGAGGTGTGTGGAGAAGCTCCTATCACCTTCCGGTAACTGGTAAATTGCCTTGATTCTTTTTTCAGATTCTGCAGTAGGAGGGGCTACTTCTTTAAAGTTCACTGCATTAAGGTCAAATAAAAAGTATTAGTACAGGATATAGGCCTGGAAGTATTTGGGGATATTCTCGAAATCCTGAACCCTACCGGTGGTTAACCACTCCACCGGAAGGCTAGCACCCTCATAGATGGAATCTCGCTTAACGAAGAAGAATTTACGTTGCCATCCATCCTCGTTCTTGGTGGCTTTAAGAATGAGGGGTTTGTTGAAAGTTGAAAAAAGTAAGAATCAACTGGAACCGTGTGATCGGAGGCGGTAGGCGATCGGGATATCCTCAATCCAGAGGTCAAGACAGTGAAGGTTTTTGATTTGGTTGAGTACGATCAGTACTCTCCAAACCATGGGCATTGTTTGGCGAAAGCAAATACTAGTGGTTCGGAAAAACTGCATCATGAATTCAGGAAAGGGATACCGAAGACCTAGCGAGAAAGGGTATGCCAGAAAACAGACCCAATCGGCAGAAGAAACATCCGATCGAATTGACCGGTCAAATGGTCTAATAATCGCGCTATCTGGGAAAGCGCCCGAGGCTCTCAATGCTGCGATGTCTGCGTTATCAAAGGCGCAGATCTCCTTCTCGGGGTTCTTAAGAAGATTTTGCTGGATGAAGGTCTCCGTCGACTAGCCGGTTTGAGAGCAGGTTCTAGTAGCCATTGAAGGTAGAATAAAGAAATTAACAGGGAATGAAGAAAGAATGAGTAATTACCTGGAGACTCTGTTGATGATATTTGGTTTTCAAACAGAAAGAGAGAAGATATAGGGGCGTAATAGATAACCATCGAGTGAAAACCGCGTTGAAAGTTGCAAAATACTATCTTGACCGTCGTTTCAGTTTAATAATCTCAATGTGAGAGATGAGATTTAAAATATATCCGTTGGAATTGGTATACCAACAGATATATTTTGGGGACAATTGTTATGGCCGATTTTCTGCTCATATATCCTGGCTGATATTCTAACTATGTTTCTTTTGTTGTGATCAGGATACCGGATCAGGATATTGGTTACATCCTGATGCGATATCCTGGTAGTAACTAATTAACTCACGTGCAGATTGTTGTAACCAGTCTCTAACGGTCAGGTGGACTTCTTCTCCTCAAGACTCGGGCATATCAGTTATATTATGGACGTTGAAGCCGGAAGACGTGGACTACAACGTGTACATATGGAATATTCGCCGGATCCTGGAATAGTAGGATATTTAGTTGCTTTCTTTTTACTATAAAAGGGATTGATAGGATCAGATTAGTGACACAATCTTTCGCACACTCTTTCTCTCTAGCTGCAACACTCACAACGCACTTACACTTGTACTCGAATTACATTGTAACACTTATTCGATCCGCATCATATCCTGCACTGTATCCTGATATTTGAAGCAATAAGAAGAACAAGGCAGCTGCGATTGTCAGCTCCCGAGGTTTTATGCCGGCGATCTAGATTGATCAATGGCTTTCCTCGTACATCTCGTGTCACCCTTTATATTTTTGCTCATTGTTTGATCACAGATACAGCTCAATATCCTGAGCCGTATCCTGAAACTGCTTTTATAAACAACCGAACTAACATATTTCTAACACACATTCTTAGCACACTACCTCACTTAACTAATTTGATCACTTAATTGCTTCGGTAATTTTTTACCAAAACAACCACCGTCTCCTTCGTATCTATCAGGATAATGTTGTTGCACGTAAGAATATTCACGCCCGTATCCATAATCCGGATACCCTTGTTGCGCCGGATAACTTGGTTGACTAGCATGGTATGAGTCATCTACAGGGGATGTTTCATCAATAGGGGGATGCGTGTTCAAATCTAGAAACGGTCTATTTTGTTTTCCTTGTACACACTAGACACAACCTCCTCTTGCTCGATAGAATCAGGAACGCCAGACTCCTCCAAAAAACGGTATCATCATTAGTAAATAATTAACTAAAACAACAGGTAATTAAAACAGGACAAAATTGCAAAAAAACAACCTTTATGTATACCCCAAACTGCACTTTATACCTTTCACTATGAAATCCGCCAAAACCAACCTTTACGTTCATGTTTTGTTACACATCACAACCTTTACACCAAACCTAGTCAAAAAAGTCAGTTAAGTTGCCCCATGTGCGATGCATGTGAGGGCATATATGTCTTTTCCTGCAAACCCTTTTAAAACAGCATCTTGGAATCAGTTGAAGAAGATCAAGACACCCTGCAAAACATCACAACCTTAAATTCCATTTTGAGGCCCAAATTTGAAGAAATCAAATTACCGTTGAAGAAGATCAAGAACCCCTGCAAAACATATGGAAAACTGCATCTTGGAATCAGTTGCAATACGCCATTGAAACGGCAGATTGACTTCAAGAATCAAGAAACAAAACCCCCATAATTATGATCACACAACTCATATCCCACCTTAAAATGGCATCAAGACAGCAACTTTAACACACTTTGTAGATCATATGATTGAATTCAAGCATTTCCTTTAAAAATACAGAGCACCCACATGAACAAAATTGGAAATTTTGGAGTACAAAAAACAGAGCACCTCACCTCATCACGCCTCTTCAGTTGGCTGCATTCGTGTAGCATAAACCATTAGCATCTTATTAACGAATTTTAACTGATGGGTACAAAGAGAAAAGGGTAAATTCAGATGACCTGCAAAAGGAAGCATCTAGAGATGTTAACAGTGGGCAGTTTATAGATGCTTCTGATAGGACACCACAGCCTTTGGGTTCAAGCAACACCATAGTCGGTGCTTCGATCTTGAGTGTGTTTAACTTCGGACAAATTCCCAAATTAAGAGATCGAAGGCCAACTGGACTACAGATTGCTCTTTCAAGATGATCGCATCCATCCAACGACACTTGTTCAAGATACGGGCAAGTTAGTTCAAGGGACGTAATGCCACGACAACCAGCAAGAGAGAGACTAGTTAACGAATTGCTACAGAATTCAACAGCTGTCAAGCTCTGAACCAATGAAGATAACATAATCAGAGTTCCGTTCTCAAACTATATAAAACATGATCCACAAAGTTAAAAATGTCAAATGGTAAAAAACATGATCCACCAAAAAGTTTAGATGCATAATCGAGCTGAATCTCCGATTTACCTGCAACTTGATCATCAAACCTTCAATTTTCAGAGAGTGGTGGAGATAAACCTAACCTTCAATTGTCATGATGATGATGATGATGTTGATGAAGTGATGATGATGAGGTTTTGTTCTTCGTGTGTTCTTGGTGAAACATTTTGATGAAGATAGGTAGATCTGGGTTCTTTGTGGGATATCAGGTTATACTTGAAGGAAATAAATAAAAAGGTTTAAATATAATATTCATTATAAAAGGGTTTGCAGGAAAAGACATATATGCCCTCACATGCATCGCACATGGGGCAACTTAACTGACTTTTTTTACTAGGTTTGGTGTAAAGGTTGTGATGTGTAACAAAAATGAACGTAAAGGTTGGTTTTGGCGGATTTCATAGTGAAAGGTATAAAGTGCAGTTTGGGGTATACATAAAGGTTGTTTTCTGCAATTTTGTCTTAAAACAGTTAAGCTAATAACTGTTACCGGAACGTTTTTGGGCACCCATGCGTCGCTAGAATACTGCCCAAAGACATAGTTGCCGTCCCAGTATGATGACATTTCAACACTTCGCAGTGATAAGAACACGAATGCAAATAACAAAAAATATTTCGAAGAGATAGTAGAAGAAACAGAAGGAATGCTCGGGTGGACCAACAATGCACTGTAAGTTCCTGTTTATATGAAACAGAGACACCTCGTATAGCCCTAAACGCCCCATATCGCTTTATGTCGCATGCCAGACACATAGTCACATCAGTCTTCAAGACGCCTGTTAGGGGAGGATTTCTCAATGATCAGTGATCCTCAATTACTGTTGGGTTTGGTGATCCTCACTTCTGTTTGAATTAGTGATCCTTAGAAGTATTACAGGATCAGGAACATGGATCATCGTAAGGATCCTTATACCAACGATTGTCTACTTTGAATATGGTGTTGTTTTGCAGGAGTACGAGCTTGGACTTGGTCTTGGCGATATTCCTGGAGCATATTCCATGACTTATTCCGCACGTGCTTAACTAGAGTGGACGTTATGGAGTTCGTGGAGGACTTGCATGAAATGCGGAATGTTTGTTAGCTTAGATATTTTCCATATTTGAACGGGATAGCGAGCTAAATAGAAACACTTGGCTATTTTTGGCTACACACACACTCTTGCAACTGCTCTCACCAGCTCTTGACAATTCGCTTGGTGATTACACACTTTTTTACACAATACACTATAGTGATCTTTGTAATTAGCTCGCTATCATCCGAAGTTGTATTACATTTCTTGTTTAATCTGAGTTGGTGATCGGTAGTTTCCATCACCCGAGGTTTTTTATGCCGGAGATCATTCATTGATCAAGGGCTTTTTCCTCGTATAAATCTTTGTGTCACTTGTTCATTACATTTCAGAGTGATCCTTAGTGTTGTTCATTCATTCAAGCATCATACCTCACAACAGAAAGTTTGGTTGCATTATCATTGCTTGATTTTTTGACCAAAACAGTTTGGCTCCCACCGTGGGGCAATTGGTGCTTCATTCCTAAGAAAATTCATACTTTTGTGGTCATTTCGGTTCATTACAACCAAGCAGATGGCTTCCTCAACAAAGAATACATCAAGTTCTATGCCGGCAATCAGTTCTTCACAAGGCGTTCCTCCTTTGCCTCCACCACCTTCTGGATCCCAAAAGAATGCTGAGAATGCTGCGAAGAGACAAACCCCCATTTTCACAAAACCACCAACTTCTTCTCTTTCAACTAATCCTACTACTAATGATCTTTACGCTCTGATTTTGAAGATGAGGAATCACGCACAAGAGCAGGACAAAACCAACGAAAGGATCCTCCGGGAGATCGCTGATATCAAGAAACAGAAGAAATCAGTGGAGGATCACTCTCCTCTGATGCCAAGGTCGCTGAACTTCGACACTCCAGTCATAACTTCCCAGCACTCAGCAGCTCCGGATGTGCAATACTTGGGTGAATTACTAGGAAGACGTCATGGAATAACACCAATGAGCCAGGCATTTGGCTCTCACTACCAGCCTCAGGGATCCTATTTTCAGCCATCGGGATCCTCTATTTAGCATCAAGGATCATTCAGTTCAGGAGGATATTTGGGAATGCATGCAGTTCAAGGATCCTCCCAGGTCCAAGGATCCTCCCAGGTCCAAGGATCCTCCCAGGTCCAAGGATCCTAACAGGTCCAAGGATCCTTCCCGGTCCAAGGATCCTTCCATGTCCTAGGATCCTCTCTGGTTCTAGGATCCTTTCAGGTTCAAGGATCATCTCGACTTCAAGGATCCAACGTCTTTCAGGATCAAGGATTCTTGAGAAGTATGCAGCCTCAGAGCTCGGATGTTCATCAAGGAGACTTCATACCAATGCAAACCATTGCTTCGTCTGGTCCTTCGATCATACCAGAATCCCGCCAATATGGATACACGTCTGGAATTCCAAAAACGAATACTGTGGGAGGTAACACTTTTAATAATTCATACAACACTAACCATGGCTTAATGCAGGATACAGGTATCAATCAGGCTCTGGCCAGGGAGTTACAGAAGCTCAAGGATATGATATCCAGTGTCCCAGGAGTGGTTAAACCCATTCCTAAAATTGCAGACGGTAGCCATAGGATAACTCATTTTGCACCACCCTTATGTGATGCTGAGATACCCAAAAGATTCCAGATACCATCCATGAAATTGTATGATGGTTCAACGGATCCAGAGGAGCATGTAGCTCAATACAGGGAGAGGATGGAGATCAATCCAATTCCTGAAAGGTTAAAAGAAGCATGTCTATGCAAGGGATTTGGATCCACACTCACTGGATCTGCTCTTAAATGGCTGCTAAGTCTTCCCCCTTACTCTATTACTTCATTTGCTAATCTAGTTAACTTGTTTAATAGTCAATTCTCTTGTAGTAGAAAATTTGAACGATTAACTAGTGATCTATATAGGGTAACACAGGGTCAAAAAGAATCACTCAGAGATTACATCACTAAGTTTAGTAAAGAATCCTTAGATATTCCTAATTTGGATATTGCTACGGCTGTAGAAGCCTTTAAAATGGGATTACTTAGGGATTCACCATTCTATGATGATCTTGTTATGACACCTTGCAGGAATCTTGATGAAGTAAGAACCAGGGCCCTTAGGTTCATCCGCCTAGAGGATGACAAAAGGATCCATGATAGATTGACAGGATCCTCAAAACAGGAGAAGCAAGGATCCTACTTCAGGAACAACAAATCAAAATCTTACAACAGATCTGATAACCAGAACGTGCATGCAGTGGAACAAGAAGAGGATGATGAGGATTATCCTCCTATTTCTGAATACTGTTTTTCTGTTGATAACAATGAACTAATCCTTGCAATGCAGAATCTAGGTGAGAAAGCTAGGTGGCCAAGAAAGAGTGATAAACCAGCTGCTACAAAGGATAAATCCAAGTGGTGTGCATATCATGAGGATTTTGGGCATCTCAATGAAGAGTGTATTGCACTGAGAAAGGAAATTGGTTACTTGTTGAGCAAGGGGCATTTGAAAGAGCTTTTGGGACGAAAGAAGTCAAGGATCCAGGATCCTGAAAGGATCCCGAAAAGGGCTCCTGCTCCTCCAGCAGATGCACAAGTCATAAACTTCATATCCGGTGGATCAGACATTTGTGGTACCTCCTTTTCAGCAGCAAAAAGACATGCTAAGGAAACCAAGATGGATAATGGAGACAGACCCGTCCGGACCTCCGTTGTCACCCAGGATAAAGTCATAACTTTTGATGAGGATGATCATGTTGACGTCCAGGATCCTCATCATGATGGTCTTGTAATTACATTATTTATTTCTAACCACTTTGTTCGCAGGATCCTTATAGATGGAGGAAGCTCTGTGAACATCATTCAGCTTGATCCTCAGTACTTGTGGGATTCAGTGGAGAAACTAAGAATACATTGGGGGACATCAAACTCCCAATCTATATTGAAGGATTGCATTCTTATCAAAAGTTTTGTTTTATAGATTGCTTATCATGCTGTAATGTTATCCTTGGCAGGCCGTGGATACATGACATGAAGGCAGTCCCATCCACCTATCATCAGTGTGTAAAGCTTCCAAGTCCATGGGGAGTGGTGAAAATTGAGAGTGATCAACAAGAGGCTAAGAATTGTTATACATCCTCAATGAAGCCAGCCTCAAGACCAAGGGAGCAATAGCAATTATAGTATCCTTCAAGAGATGTCTTAGAGGCAAGAGAACAGGATTTGAAAGAAATCCTCATGGATGCTGATGATCCTGAATCCAAAATCTTCATAGGATCAGGGATCCTTAGCGACATTGAACAGGAGCTAGTATCCTTCCTTAAAAGAAGGAAAACTACCTTTGCCTGGAAACATGAGGATATAACAGGTATATCTAGAGATATAATTACTCATAAACTTGGCATTAACAGGTCATTCAAGCCAATTCATCAAAAGAGGAGGAAGTTTGCACCTGAAAGGAATGCTATTATCCAGGAAGAGGTAGACAAACTACTTCGAGCAGGTATGATAAGAGAGGTCAAGTATCCAAGATGGTTAGCCAATGTGGTTGTTGTTCAAAAGAAAAATGGAAAGTGGAGGGTATGTGTCAATTTTACTGATTTAAACAAGGCATGTCCCAAGGATCCTTTCCCATTACCCCACATTGACTCCATGGTGGACGCTACCGCGGGTCATGAGTTGTTGACTTTTATGGATGCTTCATCTGGATTTCAACAAATTCAGATGGAACCATCTAATCAAGAGGATACAGCCTTTATGACCCCAACTGGTATATACTGTTATATTGCTATGCCATTTGGATTAAGGAATGCAGGTGCTACTTATCAAAGGTTAGTCAATATGATGTTCAAGGAACAAATTGGACACACTATGGAAGTCTATATAGATGACATGGTGGTTAAGTCCAAGAAAGCTGAGGATCACCTTAAAGAATTGGAGGAAGCATTCAAAAGAGAGGCATTGAAGCAAGTCCAGAGCAAATCAAGGCTATTGTGAATATCAAATCTCCTGCCAATGCTAAGGATGTGCAAAGATTGACAGGCAGGATCGCAGCCTTGAACAAATTCATATCCAAATCCTCAGAAAAGTGTAAGAAATTCTATGACATCCTGAGGAAGAACAAGAAATTTGAATGGACTGAGAAGCATGAAAGTGCCCTCAAAGCTCTTAAGGATTACCTATCCTCAGCCTCGGCCTTGATGAAACTAGAAAAAGGGGATATATTATCCTTATATTTAGTAGTATCCTCAAAAGCAGTAAGTGCGGTCCTTGTTAAGGATCACCAAGGTATACAACATCCTGTTTATTATATAAGTAAGAGTTTACTTGATGCTGAATCCAGGTATTCACACTTAGAAAAACTTATCCTTGCATTAATTATGGCATCTACTAAATTAAGACATTATTTTGAGACTCATGTCATTATTGTTAAGACTAATTTTCCAATTAAGAATGTTCTCAGGAAACCTGAAATGTCAGGAAGGATGGCTAAGTGGGCAGTGAAGCTAAGTGCATATGATGTAAGATATGAACCAAGGACTGCCATCAAATCCCAAGCCTTAGCTGAATTTGTGGCAGATTTTAGTAGTGATTTGCAAAAGGAGGTTGAGTTAGAAGTCCAACAGCTTGAAGAAACCAAGGATCCTTGGATACTATTCACTGATGGAGCCTCCAATGTAAAAGGAACAGGACTTGGAATACTACTAAAATAGCCACAGGGGGACATAATACCCCACTCCATAGCTAGTGAATTTCAAACTACCAACAATGAGGCTGAGTATGAAGCCTGGATAGCTGGTTTGCAAATTGCTAAGCATATGAGGATCAGGTATCTTGAGGTACATGTAGATTCATTACTAATCACTAATCACTTTAATGGATCCTATGCTGTTAAAGGTGAGAAGCTAATCAAATATTTAGAGATAGTCAAAGAATTGGCACTCTCTTTTGTATCCTTTAGTTTGACACAGGTACCAAGGGAAGAGAATGCAGAAGCTGATGCATTAGCCAATCTAGGATCATCCTTGAAGATCCCGGAGGATATAAGGATCCCTATTATCCATATCTTGACCCCTGCCATTGAGGATCATATAACTATGGAGATAGGAGAAGATTCTGCAATCATCCCTAGTGGTGATACTCAACCTCATTCAGGATCATGGATCCTCCCAATCATAAGATACATACAACATGGAGAGATTCCTACAGGAGAAAACCCAAGGGCTTTCAAAATTAAGGTATCTCAATTTACAATATTAAATAATATGTTGTATAAACGATCTCTTACAAGACCATATCTAAGATGCATTGAGGATCCTGAAATCCAAGAAGTCCTAAAGGAATTCCATGAAGGAGATTGTGGAAACCACACTGGGGGCAGGGCATTATTCTCAAGGATCCTGAAGACAGGATACTATTGGCCCACTATGAAGAAGGATGCTGTGGAGTATGCCAAGAAGTGTGATCCTTGTCAGAGGCATAGTAATATCCTTCACCAACCAGCAGAGCTCTTGCATCCTATATCCTCTTCCTGGCCATTCATGAGATGGGGAATGGATATAGTTGGAAAGCTTCCTAAGGCACCTGGGGGAAAAGTATTCATGCTTGCTATGACTGATTACTTCTCTAAGTGGATAGAGGCTGAAGCCTTTGCTCAAGTCAGAGAAAAAGAAGTTATATCCTTTATTAAAAGAAACATTATTACTAGATTTGGTATCCCTTCTGAGATTGTTTGTGATAATGGATCCCAATTTATTGGGAATAGAACCACTAACTTTTGTGATAGCTGGGGGATTAAGATGATAACATCAACACCAGTCCACCCACAAGCTAATGGTCAGGCAGAATCATCTAACAAGATCATCATCAACAATTTGAAGAAGAAGCTTGGATCCAAGAAAGGAAAATGGGCAGAAGAACTACCTTATGTGCTTTGGGCTGATAGGACAACTCCCAAGAATACCACAGGCCAAACTCCATTTTCTTTGGTATTTGGGGCAGAATCAGTGATCCCTACAGAGATGGTGGTTCCAACTGCAAGAACAAGCATTCGTGATCCTGAAGAAAATGCTGAAAACTTGGTCCAAGACTTGGATACTATAGAAGAAATCAGGGATTTGGTAAGGATCAGGATGGCTAGTTATCAACAAAGGATGGCTGGAGCCTACAATAAAAATGTCAGGATCAGGAAATTCCAAGTTGGTGATATGGTGTTAAGGAAAGCATTTCAGAATACTACCAATCCTGCTGATGGGAAGTTGGCACCAAAGTGGGAAGGCCCTTACTTGATTGAAGCTGAGGCAGGAAAGGGGGCATATCGATTGCTAACAATGGAAGGTGATTTGCTACCAAGAGCTTGGAATGCTGTCCATTTGAAGAAATATTTCATGTGACAAGGATCCATGATCCTTACATGACAAGTATCCTTGAAGGATCCTTACAGAACAGATGATCCTCATCTTGGTAACATTCTAATCTCAAACTATTTCATCCTTTTATTCTCTTATATAAGGACAAGGATCCTGCGTCCTTTATCCTCCTTTCACTTGATTCTGAGTTTTGAAGGTTTAGGTATCCTTAACTAAGGATTGAGTATCCACAGAAGTATCCAGTTATTTAGGCTTGACCCCAGTTATTTGGGCTAGTCCCCAGTTTGGGCCTGTCCCCAGTTTCGCCAGTAGCGCACGATGATCCTGGTATAGTTCATGGCAATGGGACCAGTACTCGCTTTAGGGGCTGACAATTTCATTGTACTGGCTATATTCAGGATCCTACGTATAATGGTAGACGTACCATACATCTGTTCCTAAGGTTTCTAACGTTTTCACGTTAGCTAAGGTTTTGGCATTTTCATGTCACTAAGTTTGGATAGTCACCAGTGAGGGCCATACTCCAGTTTACACAAGATCCTTTGGGCTTGTCCCCAGTTATCCTTTGGGCTTGTCCCCAGTTATCCTTTGGGCTTATCCCCAATTGCTAACTCGTATCTTATATTGGCTTAGTCCCAAGTTGTATCCTGTTTCAGGTTTTTGGAGATTAGTGACCAAGGATCCTTGATCCTTACCTTCTACTAAGGTTTGTCTTTTGGATTATCCTGATAATAAGTGTTAAAGGTTAGGATCCTAACTTGGATTCTCAGGTATGATCCTTAACTATTTTGATTTTATTCATTATTCATTTGAGTAACCCTTATCCTTTGACAACTGAACTTATGATCCTTAAAATATGTTACTTTTCAGAACTTGTCAACTATAGGATATGTGATCCTTGACCATATCCTAAAATTTTTGAGGATATTTGTTAAAGATTTCTTTATTTGATAAATTTAAACAAAATGAATAGCACAACAATTGAAAAGTAAAGTACTAACAAGGATAGTAACACAGGAGATAGCAAAAAAAGTTAAAGTTATTTTATTCACAAAAGATTAACCCCTTTAAGGTTGTCAAAATTGCCAACCCACGTTTCTACCAGCAAAACGTGGCTCGTCCACATGGGTTGGCAAAGGGTGTCCATTGTTTATAGGTCTAGAAAGTGCAGGAATCAAAAGACGGCAGGATCACAATGGCTTCATCCCCCAAACAGAGGATCCCTCCACCAGTTGTAATCCTACCTATTGTTCAAAGGATCCATGATCCTTAGCCCTAATTACTATTGTTTAAATACAACCCATCATTGTTCAACAAGAAAACATCATAACCAAACAACCAAACTTAAAAAATAGGCTCCGGCTACGTCTAGAAATGTCCTTCCTCGCCCATTCATGCAGCCTACACCTTCGCTGCATCACCATCTCCTCCAGCTCCAGTATCCTTCACATGATCCTTGCCACTGCCACCAGCCTCGATTGCCAGAACCTCTTCGGCCTCTTCTTCATCCTCCAACTCAGCCAGCCTAGCCTTCCAGCCCTCCATGTCCCAGTTGCTCCTGTCAAAGGTAGGATCCTGAGCTTCTTGGGCCATCTGCAACTTGGTCTTGTACATGGCAATGGCAGCGGAGACCTTAGCATCCTGCATGATCTCGTGCTTCTCATAATCAGCATTGATTTGAGCTGCAACCAGTTGATTTTTGGCATCATTGAAGTCCTTTTCGAGGGAAGCAATCTTGTGATCCTTGAGCACCTCCACTTTTTGGAGATCAGAGTATTTCTCCTCAAGCTCCTCAACATTCCCAACATAGTCCTCGATTTTGCAAATTTCTGCAAAGAAGACAATATAAAGTTAGGATCACATGATCCTCAAGTGAATAGGATAACTAAGCTAAGTCAGTGATCCTTACATCAGCAAAGTACTCGAGGAACTGATGGCGGATCAGAGGCAAGCCTTCTAGGTTGTCAGATTCAGAGGTCTTCCTTTTCTTTCCACCTCTCCCCTTTGAAGTGGTTGCCTTGGGGATTATGACGGAGGGGCTAGCAGCAGACTTTTTCTTTGAGGATCGGACAGTGTCAAGATCAGTGACACTGAATTTGGAGGCAGATCTTGAAGGTTTTCCAGCGCCTACACACCCAAAACAGATAAGTATACGTATCCTATTTCTATTTAACTATTTATTTAAATATTTAACTATACAAAAACAGGATACTTACTCGACATAGTGACAGAACCTGAGGATACTTCTTGAGAATCCTGGGTGTTCGTTTTAAATGATCTTTTGGCAGGATCAAGTTACCGAAAAGCAGCAAGCCTCTCTTTGGTGGCAGGTGATGGTATAATGTGTGAAACAGAGATAGTTGTACAAAAGAAATAAAAGCATGTTAGTAATCATCATCAGAAACAAGCTTATTCGGTGATCCTTCTAAGGATCCTCTATCCTACCATGGGTGGTCCACTTCCTTGGCAGATCCTTTCCATCAGGGATGGAATCCCTTCTGACAAAGAAGAATCGCCGTTTCCAGTTGGTGTCATTCTTAGTGGCTTTAAAGATGGGGTGTTCTTCACCAGGTTTATGTTTGAGTGGATACCGATGAGACCCATGGCTAACGAGGTCATACATCTCTGCCAACTCCAACATTCCCAAATCAATGCCTTCTTGCTCAATGATCCTTTCAAGGGTATATAGGACCCTCCAGATCATTGGCATAGCCTGAATGTAGGAGATGCCTGTTGGTGCACACATCTGTCGTCTTCGTCTTATATCGAGTCTTCGGTTCGTTGCGGTTCGGAACAAGAATGATGTCATCATTCTTAATGATGACAACATCCAAGTGACATAATGATTGCATCATTACTACAACATCAGCACATGGTTACACGAAATTGAAATGTTTCATATAAGACAAAATAGAATTGTAATTTCTGATTTCGCTCCTAACCTCACGTAAAGGTGATTCCGCCCGAAATCAAATATCTGATTTCGCTCTTGAAAGTCTGATTCCGCTCTTAAACTTGCTGTTGATTTAGCTCCTAGCTGCCAAACATTTGATTCCGCTCCAAAAGTGTTTACTGATTCCGCTCCTGACTACCATATTTCTGATTCCGCTTCTGAATACCATACTTCTGATTTTGTTCAAGACTTGAAAGATATATCTTGTGTGAAATCTTAATTGCTTGTTTCAGGACATGTGATTAAAGTCTTTATCGAGAAAAACAATGACCGCTTGAAAAAGTGCATCGTGTATTGTGAATCATTAATCAAAGTTGTCAGTCGGTCACATGAGTTTTTCATTCAAGGAATGCATGTGATATTAGTTTGTCTTCATGTGAACAACAAATATTTGAAATCAGATTGCTTGTGAATGTGAAAGAGACTATCGGTTCATGAAAAGAATTAAATGTGCATGTAATTTGTTCTAGATTTTGTCGACCATGTGTGATTATAATTGTTGATTTAGCTGTTTGGTTTAATTTGTCGGACACTCAACATTGCATTAAAAGTCTATTCAGAATATTCAGTATGCATGTGATAATATCAGTTGATATGTGAAAGTGTTTGGCCCATGTGATTAATATCTTTGTTCAAGGTTTTGGCCCAATCAAAATCATTCATTAAAAGAGCCCATGTGAAACAATTAAGTATGTCGGCCATTAAATGTTCTAAGTGTTGATTCTTTGAAATTGATTTGTATGTGAACATAATAATCTGATTGGCATAAAGTGTCTGTCAACAGTGTCCTATAGAATTAAATCTCATTTGATATAGTTGGTCCATAGTAGTATTTCGTTGAATAGATAACAAATTGAGACAATTGTTCAGTTTGTATTACGTCTACAGGTCACACGTTTTGAAGTTCAAAGTGTTTAAAGGTTCATCAGGTCGTTTGAAAGTCCGTCAGTCTGAATGTAAAAGGGTCAGGTTATCCGAATTTGATCCGGGTCAAAAAGCTGTCCTCACAGTGTGTCAACCTTCAGTCCGCACAGAATATTCACCAATTCAAGTACTAGTCTTATTCAGTTATTTGATAAGTCTTTAAACTGATTGTACTTTGTTTGCTCGTTCAGGTGATTTGACTAGGTGAATCAGTTCGTGTGAAAGCTTGTTTGAGAAATTCTTCGATTCCGAATCATGGATAACGATTTCTACAATGCCTTTGCTACTCCGACTACTCCGGCTTCCATTGCTCAGAATATAAATTTGGAAAACGAGACCGGAACGTTACAAAAGCCCCCGAAACTGATGAGTATTGAAGTGTACTACGGGTGGAAAGACAGATTCGAAAACTGGGTTCAGGCAAATCATCTTAGGTCATGGGAGTGTATTCTAAAGAAATATGTTTTGCCTCGTACTGATTTGAAAGTTGTGAAAACAATTTCTAAGTTTAGTGATCAAGAACGAGATATGTATCGTGCTGAAAAGATGATGATTAGTCTATTACAGCAGGCAATCAAAGAAGACATTTTCATTCTGATTCAGCATGATAAAACTTCAAAGTCAATATGGGATGCTCTACGTGTTAAGTTTGAAGGTAGTGAGAATATGATTAAAAGCAAAAAGGCGTTGCTCAAGAAAGAGTTTGATCTGTTCAGTAGTTTACCGGGAGAAGACATGAAGAAGCTGATTGAACGTTACTGCCATTTAGTGCGATCTATGTCGATGATTGGTATAACCAAAGATCCTGATGAGTGGGTAGACAAGTTAGCGGACGCTTTACCGCAGAAAGAGTGGGGAACTTACTTGATGATTCTAAAGAATACGGGTGTTTATGATGGGTTGACGATTTCACAGTTTATTGAGAAAATCGAAAGTCAAGATCTGGAACAGCAGAAGATCGCAAGGATGAACAGTCCAAGTGGTCAACAGGATGTGAAAATGTACTACAAAGGTAGTGTTCAGGAAGCAGAAAGAAGCCCAAAAATTCAAACTGCGTTCAGTGCTGGGGATTCAACAGAAAAGGTTGATCAAAGTTCAAAAAGCAGTAGTGGATTTTTTTCATTTCCTAGTGTCAATCTGAAAGAGACTACATCAAGTTTCCATTCTCAGAGCACAAAGACAGGAAATGGTTATGTGATCCAGTGCAATATCGCTTTGAATCTTCCTGAAGGTCAAAGTTTTTCTGAGGAAACAGCTAAAGATCACATGGCTCTGCTTGGTTCCGTATTGCTTTCTTATGAGGATTTAGTGGCTGGACGGATCGGAAATCCTATGCTTACAAAGGAGGATTACGATCAGATAGACGCCGAAGAAATGGAGTTAATGGACATCAAATGGTGTCTAGCTAGCGTTCTTATACGTGTTGAAAAGTTCAAGCTGATTACCGGGAGAAATGACTTTCTTGATGCACACGTTTCTACTTTAGGTTTTGATAAATCTAAAGTTACTTGTTTTCGATGTAGGGAGAAAGGTCATTTCAAACGGGAATGCAAGAACAGGGAAGCTAGTGGAGCTCAGAATCCGTTTGGAAAAGACGATTACTACCGGAAAGCCATTTACCAGCAAGTTGGTCAACAACAAGAACCACAGGTGGCTCATGGTAGAAGAATCGAGGATTCAAAAAGAGCGTGCGTGGTGGATTTTAACTGGAACAATTATATATCTCCTGATAGCAAAGCATGCATAGTCGATCAAGATGATGAGAGGCTACCTGAAGGCTTCAGCTGGGATATGTTTGTAGACGAAAAAGGAGATTTTAAAGCTTTCATTGCAAAAATAGTGAAAGAACCTGATATGTTTACTGCATGGATGAATCTATTGGTGAAACTGTAAAGTCTGTTGCATCAGATGAGAGCTCACAGAGTGCAGATGAAAGCTCACAAGGCTCAGATAATAGTTCAGAAAAAGAAATTGTTTTTGATCAAACACCATCTGATTCTGGTTCATCGGATGATAATTCTGAAAAATATGTACAGTTTGATCAGTCACCAACTGATGACAGCAACAGTGATGATGAGGAAGAAAAACATATTAACATTGCAAAATCTCATCTATCTCCTGAAAGTTTTCATTTCTATTTTGCAGATCGCATGGAGAAGCTGAAACAAAAACAAGCTACAAAAGAACAAAAGGAAATGAAGACTGAAAGTGTTGCTGAGAAGATTGTTGAACCAGAAAAGGTGACTAAAGATAAGAAAGTGGTTGAAGTTGAGAAAATTATTGAAGTTGAAAAGATTGTGGAAGTCATCAAACCATGCCAAAAGTGTTTGGAGACTTGCAAAGAATGTGCAGCAAAAGATGAGAAAATGGCAGAGTTTGAGAAGTTTAAGGAACAATTACTATTCAATCTTAACTACGTGAAAGAATCATACGATGTATTGAACAGAACAGTAACTGGTCTTCAAAAGACAAACTCTGAAAGAGAAAATGCTTTGACGATGATGAATGCAACATTGATGACGAAGCAGAAAGCTATTAACTTTTACATCGAAGAAAGTGCAAAGTGGAAGCAAGAGTTAGAGAAGGAGAAGATTGAGAATGAGAGAATCAGAAGATTATTGCAGAGTTATTCTAGTTCTGATTATCTTATTGATTGAATTTATCCGACTGTTGCAGGTTTTGAAGCATTCAAAGATGACAAGTCAAAGAAGAAAGATACTGGTAAGAAACCGAGTGTTACTTATAACAAGTGTCCGCCTCCAATCTGGGAAGGGTATTCTCCTAGAAAACCAAACGAGGAGCAACTTGAAAAAGCAGTCAATATTAAGCTAAAAACCGATACAACTGATGAATTACTAGAAAACATTGACGTTATTTACACATCGTCTGACACTGATCATGAGTCTGAGTTAATAAAAAAGGTGGTCGATCAGGTGTTGGATACAGATGAGGAGTCGGAGTTAAAGTCTGAGTCAAAGTCCGAGTCTGGGTGTTCAAGTTCGTCAGTCAAAAGTTCTAGTTCGTCGAACAACAGTTCCAAATCGTCGGTTAAACGGGAATACAATAAAGAATTTTTGTTATCAAAAGCAAATTTGGATGATGAAACATTTGAAGTAGCATACACTTTAAATGATTCTGACAAATTATATTCTGACAAAGAGTTTCCAATAAGAAGTGTTAGATTTGAAATGATCAAAAAGGTTTTCAAAATGACAGAAATTAAGATTTCTGAAATAAAAGATTTAAATCTTACTGGAAAACCTAAAAAATACACTTCAAGAGTACAACAACGATTAAACAAGAAAAAGGGTTACAATTCTGGTTCTGGTTTTCAAAAGAAACCAAACCATAATGGTAGCTACAAAAAGAAAGGTTTAGGTTTTATTCCACCAGAAAATTATAAAAATGAGAAAAATTCTAAAACAAAAACAGAATTTGTTTCAGGTGGAAGTGCTGAGGAGGAACAAAAGAAACCTTTCTGGAGACAATCAAACCAGGAGTTTCTTACTGAAAAGAAAAGGAATGGAACTGGAGTGTTTCATCCAAAAGAGACTCGAACCTGTTTCAAATGCAATGAAGCTGGTCACATTGCATGGAATTGTCCAAAGAATATCAAGACAAAACAGGGAGTTTCTGAAAAACTCAAAGAGAAGGTTGTCGATGTTGAACCACCAACCGAAAACTTCAAAATTTTTGAAAATTCGATTTATGAAGTTGGTGAGTGTTTGAAGAAAAATTTTTACAAAAAGAAAGCAAAAGACAACCAAGTGTGGGTTGTTAAGAATTTTGATGAGAAAGTCGGCGATGAATCTGGTTCCACAAAGCCAGAAGAGCCACATGTTGATGTGAAGGATTCAATGAATGATGATGATTTTCCATCACTGAAGTTTGAAGAAATTAAACAAAAAGTTGGTAAGGTTGAGATCTCAGATCAGTTTTATTCTGAGAAAACTGAGTTTGATGTCGAAAAAACATTCAATAGGAATGTTAAGAAATTTTTTTGGAAAATGCTTGATGGGAAAGTAAAAGGGGTTAAAGATTTTTACGCAACAAAGAAAACAACTTTTAACCCTACTGAACAAGAGCTAAAAGAGCTAAAAACACCCAAGGTTGGTCAGACTTGGGTGGAAATTCTTTTCCCTTGAACATCTGATTATGCCGGAGATCCCAAGTTTGTAATCGCGGATCAGGAATCGGCATATTTCTTAGTAATTGATAATGTGATTGATTCTTATAAAAGTTAAATTTTATAGGATAAGTGTGAATTGCCGGAGCTTCCAGGTTGGTAAGTGTGAAGCAGGAATCGGCATTTTTATTGGTAAAATGGTTTTGTGTAGATGAGGTATTCCTACAAGTGGTTGATGGAAATTTTCATTTCCAAGTGGTAAATCAGGGACATTGAGTTGTATCTGATTTTCTAAAAATGATTGAAGAAAATGTGATGAACCAAACCCCTAACTTTACAAGTGGTAAATTTAACAAAACTTATTTTCCGGAAAAATCATTTTGGTTAAAACAAACTTAAGTGTTTTGAAATCATAATGAGAAAATAGTTTTGTGTAAGGGGGAGTTCTGATTGTTTATGCAAAGTGGATGGCGAATTGAAGTGATTCGATATCGGTTGTCAATTTTTCTTGTACAGTTTGTTTTCAAATTTCCTGAAATGTGTTTGCATTTTAGGGGGAGTAGAAATTTTCAGAAAATCCAAAAACATTAGAAAATTTGAAAAATACAAAAACATGATATAATCAAAAATGAGTTTTGTTGTGAAATAGAGGAAATGATAGTACATCAGTAGACTGTCACAACATGCTAAAGAAATGGAAAGTTAAATTGTGATAAACAATCTCACTGTGGATATGCCAGTAGGTTTTTACACATTTAGTAAGCTTTTTCGGGATATAAATTTAAATTCAAACTTGCTTATTTCGTGGGGAACACTACTTGGATATATAGGTAACCCCTGAAATCTCGTTTGAAAGGCCCCTCTTTCTGAGATACTAGGTCTTTATGCTCAGTGATATCTGGGGTATTATCCCGGGACTTCTGCTGAAAGAAATTTCTGACCTAGTCCCCGTATAATACTTTCTGCAATGCTTGAAATATAGCGCCGCCCTCAGCAAATTGATGAAACAATAAAATTGATAATCATTGCTGTTGAAGAAAAGATCCTCTAAAGGGGACACACCAAAAGTTGAAGCCGTCATCTCTCTGCGTATACGGGAGTATCGACCTGAGCTCTCACGGCCCTCGCAATTTAACCCCTTACAGATATCATATGTGGTATACTCACCTGTGAGACTGAATATTGGGATCTGGATACGAGAGTATATTCAAGTGGTGGGACACATGAATGAGTTTAAGTTCTTAAAACACCTAACTCATATCCTGAATCAGTTGAAATTTGTGTGAAAATTTAAGTGGATCAGTATATTGACAATCTAAGTGAATTGTTTAATTCTTAATGTGTAACTAAGCTCAACGGTACTTGTGACTTGTCATAAACTGATATGATCCTCTTACACAAACTCACAAAAATTGTGTCTGTAAATATTTCTTTATTGCATTACATTTCTTTACATTCAAAAATCCAAAAAGATTTTCGGTGTGTTTTAGCATAAATTTTTGAAAAATCAAAAAAAATTTAGACAACTGATGTTGGAGAAGCTGATTTTCAAAATTCCAAGTGCTGAACATGACGAACAGGTTTGGGAAAGAAAGTTTGTTTGAAGATGTTTGAAATGAAAATTGATATTCATTTAAGCGGTTCATCAGATATTACTAATGATTAAATCATTTTTGAGATTGTGTGTTTGAGTGATTAGAAGATAGTAAATTTTTTGAAATGTTAAATTTGTGAAATTTACTTCTGGGTTAAGAATGTGCAGGTGTAGCTAGATTTCGATCTTGGATCTGATGATAGAGAGACAGGTTCCGATACCTGTGGTCTATGTGAACACCAGACTACGATCCTGAAGCAGATGATGCTGAAGAACTGGAGGAATGCCAGCACATTGCAAGGGGGAGTCTGTTGATGCTGATTAAAAGAGTGAAGCACAAAGACTGATAAAGACTGAAGATTGTAAAGACTCGACACTTAAGACTCGTCAACATCTGAGGGGGAGTCTGTTGGTGCACACATCTGTCGTCTTCGTCTTATATCGAGTCTTCGGTTCGTTGCGGTTCGGAACAAGAATGATGTCATCATTCTTAATGATGACATCATCCAAGTGACATAATGATTGCATCATTACTACAACATCAGCACATGGTTACACGAAATTGAAATGTTTCATATAAGACAAAATAGAATTGTAATTTCTGATTTCGCTCCTAACCTCACGTAAAGGTGATTCCGCCCGAAATCAAATATCTGATTTCGCTCCTGTTGTGTTTTGTGTTCTTAAGAGCGGAATCACATGCCCTATATATAGGTCACCTATGAGCGAAATCAGTAAGCCAGTCATTGTATTACATGCCGAAGCTCTGCCGGTGTGAAGATCGATTGTAATCAGACGTCTAATCAATACAATCAGTGAATTAAGTGAAGATCAAGCTGTTACTAAGTCTATTTCTTGTTTTCCACACATGAAATAGATAAGAACCTCTCTAAACGACTCATTCGGATCAGTCGTTCGATTCTACAATGCCGGTAAGGGAGAAGAAAGACTGGGTGAATTCAGGGAAAGGATACGAGTATCCTATTGTGAATGGAGTGACCGGGAAAGCTACCCAGGTTTCAGAAATATAATCACTGAGAATGGTGGGATCAAATGGTTTGAAATCGGAGTTTGCCGGAAAGCAATGTCGGATCCTGTCTATCTGTGGATCGGTAAAGCAGCATCTTTCTTTCGCTGAATCTTTGATGATCCCCTGGCTCTTGAGAGGACTGTCTTTCGTGTGATCCTTAGCCGGAGAGGATCTTAGCATCATCTTGGTCATGGTAGTAGAGAAGAAGATGAACAGAGAAAGAAAACGTAAAGGGAGAATAGGAAGAGAGATACCTGCTTGATCTTCGAATGCGGATTTAAAGGGAGTCTCTCTTGAATTTAAATGCAAATTGATCCCTATCCCTAACTTCAATTTATAATGATGATTTTGCAGGATAGTCATCTCAATGACGTCATGCTCGTAACGGCTAGTCCGACTACAACGGCTAGTTATCCGATTGATTCATTGCGGATAAGAACGAGAAAATATAACTCGTTATTTTACATTATTACTCCTTATATTTTGGGGGCAATTGTTAGGGGAGGATTTCTCAATGATCAGTGATCCTCAATTATTGTTGGGTTTGGTGATCCTCACTTCTGTTTGAATTAGTGATCCTCAGAAGTATTACAGGATCAGGATCATGGATCATCGTAAGGATCCTTATACTAACGATTGTCTACTTTGAATATGGTGTTGTTTTGCAGGAGTACGAGCTTGGACTTGGTCTTGGCGATATTCCTGGAGCATATTCCATGACTTATTCCGCACGTGCTTAACTAGAGTGGACGTTATGGAGTTCGTGGAGGACTTGCATGAAATGCGGAATGTTTGTTAGCTTAGATATTTTCCATATTTGAACGGGATAGCGAGCTAAATAGAAACACTTGGCTATTTTTGGCTACACACACACTCTTGCAACTGCTCTCACCAGCTCTTGACAATTCGCTTGGCGATTACACACTTTTTTACACAATACACTATAGTGATCCTTGTAATTAGCTCGCTATCATCCGAAGTTGTAATACATTTCTTGTTTAATCTGAGTTGGTGATCGGTAGTTTCCATCACCCGAGGTTTTTTATGCCGAAGATCATTCATTGATCAAGGGCTTTTTCCTCGTATAAATCTTTGTGTCACTTGTTCATTACATTTCAGAGTGATCCTTAGTGTTGTTCATTCATTCAAGCATCATACCTCACAACAGAAAGTTTGGTTGCATTATCATTGCTTTATTTTTTGACCAAAACAACGCCTCGTATAGGGCTATAAGAGGCGTCTTGGTCCCTTCGTATTGCTCCCTCGTACCGGCCTAGATGCCCTGTCTGATGTGACTGATGTAACGTTGTACGAGGTTCAGTGGTTGGTCGGATAAAGTAACCCTAGACGCCTCGTATAGGCCTATACGAGGCGTCTTGAAGGGTGTGAAAATAGGGAGTTGGGTGTGTGAATATGTAGATCCTTCTAAAAATCCAAAAGCTTTCTTTCTCTCTCTAAAAAATCCACACATCTCATAATGGATCCAATGAAGGTAGGGGCGGATCTAGGGTTCCTGGGAATTCACTCGGTTTGAAAAAAATAACGAGAATTAGGCGCCACTGAATGAAGGATCCGACGAAGAACAACCATGGTTATTGTGTTTTTAGTATGTGTGAGAGAGGAAAAACTAAATGTTTTCGTGTGTGTGTGAGGGATTACCCGGCATCAAACAAAATAAAAAAAAAAAGAAAAAGAAAACATATGATAAGCTGGACGAATAAAGCGATGACACGTGAACCACTGTAGCGAGAGGACGTTCGATATAGTGAAAAGGCTTCCCTTAGTTGTTATTGTTACTAGTTCTTTACGACGTGCGTTGCGGCGAAACCGATTAAATGATAATATAAAACAAACGTGATTTGAAAATAAAGCATGTTGTCTAGAAAGTCAGACCATTAGAACGGTTTAGTTTATCATCGAACCGTTTTATGATACCAAATAAATACTTTATTTTGAGTACAACTTCATTTCTAACAAAACTTAAAACGGAATGTCGAGAGATAAAATCAAGCACAACTACGTATTTAAGTTTTTAGAAAAAAGTTATAAACATAAATTATTAAAGAAGTATCAAATTAATTGATAAATTAATATATGTTCTAAAAAGAAAAAAATAAACTATATATATATATATATAGTTTGAGAATACAAAAGTTTACAATAAATAAATAAAAGAGTAAACTGCCATTTTGGTCCCTGAGGTTTGGCCAGTTTTGCCACTTTAGTCCAAATCTCAAACTTATTACATCTGGGTCCCTGTGGTTTGGTTTTTGTTGCCATTTTAGTCCAAAATCCAAAAACCCTATTTTTTTACTGTTAAAAGCTGTCTATTTTGTCCTTTAGTGCAGGGGCATTTTGGTCATTTTTTATTTTATTCTTTTAAAAGTTGTCTATTTTGTCCCTGCATTGATACATATACAGACAAAATGGCAGCCATCTTCTTCATATGCCCCTACATTGATACATATACAGACATTCACACACATACAGACAAACATCCACCCCCAACCTCTCCCCAACCTCTCAATATCTCCATCTGGAACTCCGACCAGCGCGGCGGCGACGGCAAGAACCGACGGCAAGAATCTCTCAATCACTCTCCTTCAAGTCCGGCGACGGCAAGAACCGACGAGGGTTGAACCACCGTCGGCGGTGCTGTGGGGGTGGCGTGGTGGTTGAACCACCATCATCGGTTCTGATTTTACAATTTAGGTATTGGGTATGTAAGCTTTCTTGAACCAATTTTAATGGGTTTTTGAGGGATTTGGTTTTTAGGGTTTGTGGATGTGAGATCTATGTCTGATTTTGCAATTTAGGTATTGGGTATGTATGTTCAAAAATCAGATGGTGTTGCAGGTTTAGGTGATGGTGGAGGCGGTGGCTTTTGATTTAGGGAAGGGAGGAGATGTGGTGGTAGTAGGTGGGGGTAGCGGTGGTGCTGATGAAGGAGGTTTTGTTGATTATTGCAGGTTTTGTTAATTATTGCAGGTTTGATTATTGCAGGTTTTGTTGATGCTGATGAAGGAGGTTTGAAGATTTTTGCAGCTGATTATTGCAGGTTTGATTATTATTTAAAGCTGATTGATTTTGCAGCTGATTATTGCAGGTTTGATAACAGCTAATTGATTGTTAACAGCTGATTGATTTTGCAGATTGTGTTGCTTAATTACATGTGTGTGCAGGTTTTAGAGACGAGAGAGGGAGCTGAAGTTGTCGATGATGCGGTGGTGGGGGTGGTGCGGTGGTGGGGGGTGGTGGTGGTGGTGGTGGTGTCGATGATGCGGTGGTGTGTGTGCAGGTTTTAGAGAAGAGAGAGGGAGCTGAATGTCTGTATATGTATATATATAATATAGAATTAATTTTGTTTTAATTTATTAAAAGAATAAAATAAAAAATGACCAAAATGCCCCTGCACTAAAGGACAAAATAGACAGCTTTTAACAGTAAAAAAATAAGGTTTTTGGATTTTGGACTAAAATGGCAACAAAAACCAAACCACAGGGACCCAGATGTAATAAGTTTGAGATTTGGACTAAAGTGGCAAAACTGGCCAAACCACAGGGACCAAAATGGCAGTTTACTCTAAATAAAAATACAGAAACTGTTATTATAAATACATAATACAAGGTATTTATGTTTTTACTTAGTACTTCTAATAGTTGTGAATTTTGTTTTCTAAATTACGGTTTATGTTTTTCATTTAGTACTTCTAATAGTTGTGAATTTTGATTTCTAAATTAGGGTTAGGATAAATTTATCTTCTGAATTTTGCAATTAGATTTCTTATTCCTTCTAATGTCTATTTAGAAGTTATGAATCTAGGGTTGTAAATAAACCGAATAAACGTGAACAGAGGTATGTATGTATTTGTTCGTTTAACTTTAACTAAACATAGGTACAAATATGAACATATAACCAAACAAATATTTTTTATCATGTTCGCTCATTAAGAAAATTGGCATGTTCATGGTTGTTTATGTTCAGTTCGTTCAAAATCTAAACGAATAATTCACAAACATAGACAAACAAACTTAAATGAACATAATTAACAAATATAAAAGAACATCAATGAACATAATTGACCAAAATATGAAAGCAAAAGTAGACAAGGTAGATTTTTTATATAAATGAGTGATTAAATTTGTTATCTTGTATATTGAACGGTTAATGTAGACTATGAAGACATCAATCTAAACGAAAGTTAAAATAAGCAAGTAACACAATTAATTAAATATGTCAAGATTTAAAAAGTTAACTTTAATTACAACAAGTTAAATAAATAATAATTAAAACAAAAAGAATTAAACTTATATAATAGATAAAAAAGCAAATATTTTTAAAATTAAACTTTATTAAACTTCCAGGTCTTATGATAACTTTAAAATAAAAAAAATGTATTAAACTTATAAAAAAGATAAAAGAACAAATATTTTTTTTTAAATATAAGCTTTTTTAAACTTCAAGGGTCTTATGATAACTCTATTGAAGTTTTGGGTTCGAAACATAATCCGTTTATAAAAAAAGATTTATTATTAAACTTCTGTATACAAGTCTATTAAAGTTCAGGATTATAAATCTAAATCGTTTATTAAGAATAATTATTTTAGGAATTGTATGATAACTCTATTAAAGTTAAGGGTTAGAAACGTAAATTAAATAAATCCAATAAATTAAAATTAAAATAAAAAATTGAATTTAGTACTGTTCACGATTGGAAATGTTATTATATAGAATGAATGAATATAAACGAATTTTCCGTCAAACAAATTCACAAATAGCTAATGAATGTTTTGTTAGTTTACAGGGTTATATGAATCCATTGTAATTGGCATCTCTTATCATCTTTTATTGAATTAAACTTTGGGTTTCATTCTTGTGAAAGATATTCTGTGTATTATGTTATACGTCATGAGGCTTGGGTGTTTCTATGCCTGAAAAAATTAGCATGTAGTTAAGATCCGTAAAATTGTACAAATATTATCTTAGATATAATGTCCTTTTAGATCCTAAAAGCAGGTAGTTAAGATCAGTAAAAATGTACAAATATTATCTTAGATATAATGTCCTTTTAGATCCTAAAACACGTTTTTAACGATCTTTGATGAGCACATTACTTTTTCTAATATGACGCACATACCTGCAACTTTTCATATTAAGAATCTAATGATAATGTTTAAACATGAAAAAGGTTTTACTTAAATACATAAGAATCTAATGACAGGGCCGGCTAAGCCCATGTGCAGAGTGGGCCTCTGTACAGGGCCCAAACCAGCATGGGGCCCAAAAAAAAACGAAAATTCTGTATGTTCTAATGAATTGAAATAGGCCCAAATACAAACAATAAGCCAATAAGGGCCCAGATGATTGAAAAAAATTCACGCACACAGGAGGGACGAGGGAAAGTGGGATTTTGGAAACAAAAGAAGCTTATCAGTCACGCAGAGGAGACAAAAGGTCGACGCTGAATGCCTGAATCGCTGATCAGTTCCTAATTCCTTATCAGTATTGCACGCACAGGAGACAAGGATTTAGGAATCGAATCGGATTATCGGAGTATATCAGTCGCAAATCGCAATTATAATTAGTCTGAGGTATGTTGATATCAGTCGAAAATTCATATGTTTTTTTGTGATTTTGTCTTTTTGATTTCGTTTTTTGATTGAATCAATGAATGTATTTTTCTTTTTGATTTCATAATATCAGTAGAAAATTCATATGTTTTTTTTATTTCAGTTTTTGTTCCTAATATCAAGTGATTCGGATTTCGGAATCGGAGGTATATCATCAGACATTCAGGCTTTCAGAATCGGTCATCAGAGGTATGGATTACAAGGTCACAAGAAAGGCTAAACGGGTTGGCGACAATTTCTATTGAAAGTGAAATATTAGATACTATGGATTACAAGGAGTTGATCGAGAGCTTTGCTTCAAAAAACGCTAGAAGAACCACACTTTTCGCTTAGCAAGTACGTTCTATAACTTGATATTTTTGCTACACTATTTTTGTTAATTTGTTTTATCTATTTGATAACAATTATCGTAGTATTATGGGTTATTTGATTGAATTATTGATGAGTTTATATTATATGAAGATTTGCGAATAGGGCCCAAATTTTTTATCTCGAACAGGGCCAAAAAAAATTTGTGATTTTCGGAGATGGCCCTGTCTAATGATAATGTTTTAACATGAAAAAGGTTTTACTTAAATACTTAAAACATTCTCTATGATAGCATAAAATAGTATAAGTTTATGTAACATATTATATATTGAATAAAAAAGTATTATTTTTGACATGATCGACACGCATGACCGATGACTACGTGGTCTTTTCAAGGGTACTTTGTTAATAATCATGTTTGATGGCCATTCCAGATTTAGAAACCAGGGCCACATTGTCTTCCTTTCATGGCATTCATAACTTTTTTTCACTTTGATATGTATCTTCACTAAACAAAACTGAAAGTTATTGTCGAACCAAAGTTTGTACTTTTAGTGTATTGATTAGAGACAAAGATAAGACATGTTGGTTAGATAAGACATGTTGGTTAGATGAATTTTCACCGGTTTGCTGTTCTTTTTTTGAAGAGCAATTTTTTAAATATAAATACCATCTAAGGCCATGGGGTATGGGGCGGGGGTTTGGGCGTGGGTTGGGGGAAAACGCCCAAGCCACCACCCCGGGTGGGCTTGGGTTTGGGCGTGGCCCTTGGGGCTTGGCTTTCAAGCCGGGCGTGAGACGGATAGGCCATGCTAGTTGGCTGAATTTCATTGGTCACCCGCCACGTCAGGCGGTTGGGTTTTTGAATTTTGAATTTAAAATTCAAACCATCCCCCCCAAACGGTCCCCCCATCTTCCCGAACCGCCACGCGGTCACCCAAAGGGCCTATATATTGAAACCCCAACCCACTGGTCGTTGACGCTATGAAGGGTCGGCCACCCGGCCAAACAAAATATTGGGTGGAAGCATTCGAAGCCTACCGACTTAACGTCGGTAACGACCGCCACAATCTCAACGCGTGCCAACATAAATGGCGCGATCTACGGCCCAACCTTTCGCTTTCAAGAATTAAAAACCACAATGTTTTTTTAGACAAAATATCAAAATAATCCATAAGTTTAGATCACTAATATCATTTCAGTCCAAAAATAAACTTTTTATATTTGGATCTCTTAAGTTTTTTTTTTGTTACCATTTCTATTCAAATCACTAACTCAGTTAAAATATATTGTTAACTCGTGAACGATTTTGCCAATTTCTAAAAATCAGGGACGATTTTGCCTATTTACTCATTTAATCTTTTATTTTTTTAGTTTTCTTTTTTATCTTTAAATAAAAAATATGATTAATATAATATATATATATACATACACACATTTGTATATATACACTTATTTTTTAAAATTTATTTGTTACCTTTAAAATAAAAAATAATAAATTAACCATAATATATATACATATACACAAATTTAGAATTTTATATATATATATATATATATATATACACACAAGTTGACGAAGCTTTATTGGGCCTGGGGTAGCTCCTCCCCCACCGATTTTCGCTCGTAGTGATAGTTTTACTGAAAATTTTAGAGTTTTTTTTTGTAGTGTAAAATATTGGATTTTTTAAGAGTCCGGCCACCGTCGATTTGGATTTTGAGAGTCTGGCATGTCACACCCTACTCGTAGCAGAAGCGCATGAGTGTGACCATGAAACGTTTTCATACCATTCGATAGTGTAAACAATCTATATGAATAAAATGAACGATGATGCCATCCGATATATTGTTTGAATTGTAAGTACAAAAGTTTAAGAACTTGTCCACAACATTTACAAAAATAAATCAAGCTTACATCACAACTTAAACAAAATATTGTTTTTCTTCTTGTAAATAAACAAAGGTTTTGTGTCACACCCCGAAATATCAGAGCATTGGCGTGACTGGACTGGTATCTTCATTGCACAGCGGAAGCAAGTAAGCTAAGACTTCTAGAAATTGAACGCCACTAAGTACTCGACTCCACATGGTTCTCCTATTCCAACCGTTCCATTGTTTCTGAAAAGTAACCTGAGAAAGAAACATGCGAAAAAGTCAACATAAAGTTTAGCGAGTTCATAGTTTGGTTGTAAAAGATTTGAAATAAATCTTTTTGAATAACCGGTTTTTGAAGTATTGTTGAGAAAACGAATTTAAAATCATTTTCTTGTCATGTTATACGGAAACTTTGTATTTGTAACGCATTATGTATGTAAACTCTTGTATTTGTAAAGTTTATATAACCGTCAATCAAGTATTTCTATATGTATCATGTATAAATCAAGTATTCTTGTGTACACCACGTACTCATTTATAAATCAAGTATTCTTGTGTAAATCAAATATTCAAGTATAAATCAAGTATTTTTGTGTACACCACGTACTCATGTATAAATCAAGTATTCTTGTGTAAATCAAATATTCAAGTATAAATCAAGTATTCTTGTGGTATGAATCTTGTATAAATAAGGTGTTCTTGTATGTGTTAGGGTTGTTAATGGGTTGCAAGGCCATTAACATGTGACACGACATTGGAAGTCACCAAACCATAGGCATTTATCAAGTTTTTCTGAGACACAAAAGCACTGCTTGGTACTCGTTCTCACAAAGAGTGTGGCTGCCAGACACCCGTTAGATCTAACCTTTTGTTCTGCGGTCTAGGTATATTGTTGATTAATGGTGCTTATAGTACCCTATTCGTGACACGATTTCTCATATCATTTTTCAAAACGCATCATACTTGGTACTCGTTCTCACCAAGAGTGCTTCTTGTATTCTTGTATTCTCAAATCGCATCATACTTGGTACTCGTTCTCACCAAGAGTGCTTCTTGTTTTTGTATCATACCATTTATAAACATTGTAACATTTGTAACATGTATTTCACCCCCGAAGTTATAAAACTGAAAACAGTTAAAGAAAAGGGGGAGCACGAACTCACTTTTCTGTAAACCATTTGTGTCAGTTAAAACTTGCTTGTAAAATGGTTTAGAAATATGTAATTCTTGTTTGCTTTGCAAAAAGTGTATGTCTTTCCACCCCGAAAACATTTAGAGAAATGTAAATCCGTAAAAAGGTAGGGTTATGAACTCACCTGAATATTCCTGTGCAAAGCTAGCTATATACGACTTCGTAATGTCGTTTCCAAGACTTGACTTGCTACTTGCATTCTACAATATTCCTAGCATGGAATATCTAAATAAGTTTCTAATTAATGCGGTAACTAATCTACGTGTTACCGAGCTCTACCGAATCGTTGATCGAACGATTTGACGGTAAATTATTAACTTAAAAGAAGCGAAGAAGTTATACTTGTTAGCTTGTTTTGAGAAGTCGTGTGTTGATATATAGTACGCCGTTTAGGTGTTTAAAATAAATATAACAACTTATATTTATTTAATAGCGTTTTCGTGTTGATGCCGTTTAAAATAAATACGATAGTTATATTTATTTCATAAAAGAATACGAGTTGTTTAGCGCTTGAAATAAATATATAAAATATATTTATTTTATAAAAGAATTGTCATTTTCGTATGTGATAAAGCGTCGTCGAAAGTGATATACACATTTACATTGGTTCTTATAAGAGTCGCTTTTCAATAAAACATGTTTTGCTTCTACGGGTTTTCTTGAAAAACGGGCAGAGTTTCCTCTGTTTTTGGACGCCCCGACAACACAATTTGCCTTTATATTTTCAAAATTCAATCAATACTCAAACAATCAATATTTATATAAGTCTTGATGAATAATTTAAGATATAAACTAATAGTTAATCGTTTCGAGCTCGTTTCACACATAAGTATTAAAAACACGAAAATATTAAACGTGTCATTAGCTTTTACCAAGTCTTCACGCCGAGTGAGCTGACTGAGTTGACCGGGTCAACTGAGTTGACTCGCTGAGTTGACCGGCTGACTTTCTTGACCGGGTTTGACCCGAAACCGATACGCGACCCGAACCACACCGCATCCTGCACCCGAAATCAAACCGTCTGACCCGGTGTTGACCGGTTGTTGTTGACTGAGTTGACTCGGCTTGACCGAGTCAATAGAGTTGAACCAAACTTTAACCCAGACACCGAACCCGAACCGAGCATCGCACCAGATCTGACCGTTTTGACCGCTTGTGACCCGAATCTCTGAACCAAAATCTCACTTGCTGACCCGAAACCTGGACAGGAGCGAGTTTAACCCGAAACCCGAACCAAGCTTAACCCGTAACTTGAACTGAATGCGGAACTTACCAAATCTTGAGCCAAACATCACCACCACCACAATTACCGGTGAGACTCATTGGTCCGAGGCTCAGACCGCCGGATAAAGACAAGGACCACCGGTCACCAACACCACCGCCGACACCAGTCGCCGGAACGTCGTCTCCGCTGTTGCCTGGTCCACCTTCATCATCATCGTCAGCCGCATATCATCATCTTCGACAATAACCAGCCGGATAATAACACCGACCATTGAGTAATTGGACCGACTGGTGGTCCAAGTCTTCGACCGCTGGTTCTCTCTCTCTCTATCTCCTTCTCTCAGTCTCTCTCTCTCGTCTTTCTCTGTAGCGTTGCCGCACCACCACCGGTTAGTGGTGGTGGTGGTCCGTTTCTGGATCGCAAAAATGGGGGGTGGGGTGTAGATCGAAAAAGAACAGAGGGAGGTGATGAGTGGCCGTGGAAAGGGCTGCCGGAGCTCCGCCACCGGCGGCGGCGGCGCCGCACACCGGCCGGCTCCGCCGGTTATGTCGCCGAAGAGTGAGAGAGAGTTCGGGTGTGTGTGAGTGTTTGTCTGATATGTTGAATGTCTATATAAATGGGAAAATAGTGACCATAAGGTCTCTTATATATATACACAGGTCTAGTTTGTGGGTTTTGGGCTTGGGCCCAAGGCCCACAAGCCCATCTTGTGTGTAAGAGAGGGCCCGTAATTCTCTACAAGACCCGTTTTCAAAACTGAACTCGTCGGAATGTCATAATATATAATTTTTAGTTCTAAAAGTGCGTAAAATAATACCCATAATCGTTGTCGAGTTTGACCGTCGGTTGCACTAAAAAGCGCGTAAAATGCTTCGTGTATCGTTTTTAATTCGTTTCTCGATCCGGTTTCGAACACGGTTACTAAAATTTTATTACGAAGCTAGAATATATCGTAAAAATTTAATATTTGTCGGCGTTGTCAGTATCTTGTACGGTATCAGTTCGTTGTCGCATAATAATCAGCAGATTTCTCTGTAAACCACCATATGCGCACTGTATAGTCGAGTAAACGTTCTTGGGCTCTCCAAAGGCCTGATTAAGTTAATTTGCATCATAAACACTGTTTATTATCGTTTTAAACATCTGTTAATTGCGTAATTAGAGGCGTAAACTACCAGTTGTCACATTCTCCACCTGTTACTAAAATTTCGTGCTCGAAATTTAGACTACATCAACTCCTTAGAGTTACGTTATATGTAAGTAAATACGAATAATGTCAAAGGAAACGAGGCATACTGATACAGTCACTAGTGTGACCAAGTTAACAGGGGTCCAATAAAAGAGGAATTTCGACCAACGGAATTCCAAATAAACGTTTACAATATGCAAATGAATGTTAGAAACAATAACATTCGCTGGGAGAAGCTTAGAATCAACAAGCCCAAACGAAATAGTTTTGCATGAAACGCTCGATCATGATCAGCCCAAGCTGCAAGCTCTACCGACGCCACAAGGTGTCGTAGTGAATGAAACAATTCAATAATTGTCACACCCCGACCACGAAGAACATACAAAACGTGGCGGAAATGTCGGGGAGTGTTGTAACAGAATTAATTGTTTCAAATCCATGGCAATAGAAGTTTCGTTTTATTAATCAAACATGAAAGTTTACATTGTTTTAAACAGAAACAAAGAGTATATAACAAAAATTAACTAGTTCTTGTCTCGTTTTAAGTCACTAAGGCACAGGTCCGCTTAAGTATGTCTTGATAAGTCCTATGCATCATCTCCTGAAAACACATGTGAAAATAGGTACGTCAGCATAAAAATGCCTGTGAGATACATAGGTTTTGATAAAATAGGATTCATGACTTATGTTTGAGAAAATGTTTAGTCATGAACCTTGTAATTTGCTTTGTCTTGTCTTGTAAATCATTTGAAAAACGATAAGATCAGATGATATGTATAAATAAGAGAATAATGTATGGTTAAATGAATAACCATGTAAGATGAGTTTGTATAAGATAAGTTATTTGTAAATCAATATCTTGTGAAAAGTATGTTATTTCTATAAAAATGTTATGTGTCTCAAATTGAAATGATTCAAATAACGCTACGATATGTAATACCATACAAACACTTATATATAGGAAGTACCAGCGGCGTATCCACCATGCTTGTATCATATTACACACGCCTCATTACTTAATCACTTACTCAAACCAAACCACCAAAGTAAAATGTTCATGTCTGATGTAAATCATGTAATGTGTATCCAAAAATGTAAGCATGTGATGAGTAACAAATGTACTAAGTATGATGAACATGCATAGCATAAAAATGTAATATAAAACAATGTACCAAGTACACGCACAATGGGCATACATAGCATGTAATGTAACGCAATGTACTAAGTACGCACACAATGGGCATACATAGCATGTAATGTAATGTAAAGCAATGTACTAAGTACGCACACAATGGGCATACATAGCATGTTATGTAAAGCAATGTACTAAGTACGCACACAATGGGCATACATAGCATGAAATGTAATGAAATCATGTACTATAATGTACTAATGAACGTAGTAGGCATATGATGTGAAAACATGGAAAGCATGAAAGTAACAAGTAGGCACATGTGTTTCACCCCAAAATGTTTGGAAAACAGTAAAAGAGGGGTTCTATGTACTCACTTGAGATTGCTCAGAAGTCCTAAGATAACCACCAAGCAATGCTAGAGATCACGGAATCAAACGGCACCTAATATAGGTAACTATGTTAATAAACCGGACCTAATATCGGAGGATCAGATAGAATGAGGGTTCGTAAACCAAACGAGTGTGGAGACTCATGTAATATGGTTTAATAAAGCCTACATACTAAATGAAACCTAACATAAGTGCTTACGATCCATTACGACCCGTTTAGGTAGCTTATGCTACTTTAACGCGTCGTTCGCGTGAAACGCGTTCGGACCGCCTAACTAGCCCTATGACAAGTGTTATATGCCTAAACATGTTACATAATCAGTTATGTGACAAAAGTTTAGGTTACATATGCTTAATTACCAATTATACATGAAAAGGGTATTCTGGTAATTTACCTAAGGCATATAAACTACCTATCATACAACTACTTAACGAAGCGACCATAAGGTATAACCTCGGAAGGTTATTCCCTACCTACTATGGTCACCTAATGTATTTGGTCGGATCCTAATGATCGACCAAATGGGTCGGGTTCGAAGGTATAAGCGATTTATCAGATCGCTTACCCTACGACCCTAGACAACGTGGTAATCAGTAGGCATAGTCCCAAGGGACTATGACCATCGTGATTACAATCACGTTGCGAAGTTCAAATGAACTTCGCATTGACCATAAACTGGTCAACGCAGAAAGTCAAACAAACTTTGACTTTCAGACTCGAAAAGCAATAAAAGAACGAAAGAATACTTACGAAGGGTCCCCGAATGCTAATCGTGATTCAAGTAGCTCAGGTATGAAACAAAGGTTTCAACTTAGAGCTCCTTAAATCAGATTCTAGTGGGTTTAGAAGCAAATGGAGGTGGGGTATTTATAGGATTTCCCGAACCGTTAGGATCGTTTCTTGGAAAATGTGATCGAATCTCGTGCGTACATTTGTTGGAAAGTTATGGTGACTAAAAATGACCCTTAATGAGCTGAAAGGTCAAGTGTGGGCTTGTGGTTGTGAATTAAACAGCTGTGATCAGCTGACTAATTGATCTTATCTGTTCTGGGACCCTGACGCGGGCCGCTTAAGGATACACACAAACCTTACGCGGGCCGCATGGCCATCTATTACAGAATTGCAGTTTTGGTCCCTGAACTTGAGAAACATGCATTTTGAGGTGTTTTTAACACGTTTAAGCCTCGTTAACCTCATTTCAAGGCTCTAAAATGATGTTAAAGTATTGGGAACTCAAAACATGCTCAAAAATATCTTGGATGTCAGTTCGTTTGGTCGTACGATCGCGATGTTCGCTTAATTACGACGGAATGCGCATAAGCGCGAAAAACGATCCAAATGGCGTGACGAATGGATTTTTCTTATGCCAAACACTAAAATAAAATATTTTAGTGCTTACATAAATTTTTGGATGTCCGGATGTATTCAGAACGTAAGTTATGCGCGAAAATGCAAACTTGTGCACTTTTTGACGCTTTTAGTCCCTGAATGACCCAAAAGTTTATTTTAGCATACCGAACACCTCAAAGCCTATTTCTAAGCTATGTAAAGGATATTTATGGTATGTTTAACTTATGGTCATGTTCCGGAATGTCTGTTACAGTTCAAATTGGCATACTTTCACAGTTTGTCAAATTTAGTCCCTGTAAGGGATTTAACTTGATTTTGCCATACCAAAGCCTTCAAAAGTTATTTCTAAGTTATGTAAAGGTTATTTAAGGTATGTTAAGCCTATTTCACTATTCCGGAGTGTTTGTTGCATTAAACTGGTTATATTTACGCATCAGTGCGCGTATAACCTTCCAGAAAGCGATTTAGAGCTTGAAATCGAACAAGAGTTTATATGTGCAAACGATACACATATTTTTACAAATCCCAAGTATGAAATACAATATGTCATTGGTTTGGCATTTGTTTGATGGTTGCAGTGACCCAGGTGTTACAGTCTCCCCTACTTTAGGAAATTTCGTCCCGAAATTTATTCGTAGGAGTCCATCTGTGACTTTGTGTCAAGTAACCACCAGATATACAAGGTATAATCCTGTCATTTCCTTAACGGAAATTCTTCAGAACGAAAATGAATAGACGGAGTCATTTTCCTCAACGAGTATTCTTCAGAAGCGGAAATGAAGGAATAAACAAAGGGGGATTCATTTCCTCAACGGACAATCTTCAGAAACGTAAAATGAACTTACGGAGTCATTTTCAACGGGTGCTTCATCAGAAATGGAAATGAAAAGGATAGACAAACGGATATTCATTTCCTCAACGGGCAATCTTCAGAAACGAAAAATGAACTTGCGGAGTCATTTTCAACGGGTGCTTCCTCAGAAATGGAAATGAAAAGGATAGACAAACGGATATTCATTTCCTCAACGGACAATCTTCAGAAACGAAAATGAACAAACGGAGTCATTTTCAACGGGTGCTTCCTCAGAAACAGAAATGAAAAGGACAGACAAACGGATATTCATTTCCTCAACGGACAATCTTCAGAAACGAAAATGAACAAACGGAGTCATTTTCAACGGGTGCTTCCTTAGAAACGGAAATGAATAGAGTTAACTTCTAGGCACATGACAAAGCTCGCTGTGGTTTCTGTGCACTGAATTTCATAATTATGTATGCATCCATAATTACGTAATTCCTTGCATAGTCCGCACAGTTTGTCTTGTAATGTTTAGGGGAGGAAAATCAAACCTGTGACGAGTGTGACTAGACTACCATAAGGTCCTTTTAATTAGATCAACAAATGATCCTTTTAATTAGGCCACCAAGGAGTCCTTTCAGCTATCTCATCACATGATGTTTCTAACCAGATTTTTGGATCAATCTGTTTAACTAGACCATTCAAGGGGTCTAATTATGGAGTAGTACATTATAACCCAAGGGACTTAACTACAACGTAGAAGTCCATTAAGGATTTTAGATAACAAAAACTTGGATTTCACCAAAAACAAAAAGGGAACTTATAAGCACATAATCACATAGTTGTTTAACTTGGTTATTAATTTGTTATTAACTTGTTAGTGATTGAATATGGATATTCAAAGTACACCAGGAAACCAGTCGCTGGACTTCAATGTCCTCTGGGATCTATCTGAAGAGATAGGATGATCTCCCAAAATTCGATTTTGTTTACAAGGAATCACCACATTCGAATTAAGGTATACAACAATTAAGGATTTACGGAATATCCTTAGGTACCCCATTAAGGAGTGGTTATTCGTCTCGTGTTGTAACTTGCGCCTTGTACTTCGTTTCCTTAGAATAAACGGGTACTTAGGAATTTCGTGGAAAACGCAAGAGATCATAAAATAGAAAAAAAATTTGGGTGGTAGTTTGTTTTTCAAGGAATACGATTCCTTGATTGTCGGTATTGTAAGGGATATGTTGTTTATACATACAACCACATAAATACATTGCAATGTAAATAAAAGATTTATTTATAAACAACGATAACAACTATTTCTTGGACCTTGACAACAAAAGAAAATAATACATAAGACGTGATTATTTCTAAACGATGTTGTCTTCTAGTCAGTCAGATGCTCATCCCTGTGCTGGATTAGCATTAGCAAGCTTTGGGCAATTTCTTCAGAAATGACCCATCTCGCCACAATTGTAGCAAGAACCTGGTGGAAAGCGAGCTTGAGCAGGATTGTTGTCAGCTTGATTTGGTGCAACTGCTGCTACGCAAACCTTTGCTGTATGACCTTTACGTCCACAAATTTGGCATTCGCGGCACTTCACATTAGCATGATGATGAAGGTTACATTGGTTGCACAAGGGTGAAGTTCCATTGTATGGCTTCCTAGTAGGGGGTTGAGCAGGTTGATTGGGGACGGCTTGATGATTGTGAGTAACCATGGCGAAGTTCTGAGAAGCCTTTCGCTTCTTTGACTTCTTAGGGGATCCAGTCTGTTCATCCATGGTCTTTGATTCCTCGATTTGTTTCGATTCCTCAACCGGTTTCTTGTCACCCTTTCGGAAAAGCTTACGTTTCCTGATCTGAGATTCAGTCAAGGTTGCAGCTAGCTCAATGGCCTGCCTAACCGTAGTGGGGTTACTACCAGTAACAATGTCCTGAACTGAGTCAGGGAGACCATCAATGTATTTCTCGATCGCCTTATCCAAAGGCGTAACCATGGTAGGACACAACAGGCTCAGCTCCTCATATCGATCAGTGTAGGCTTGATGTTCACCGCTGTCTTGCTTAAGATCGTCGAATTCCCTTTCCAATGCCCTGATCTCGTGATGAGGACATAATTCCTTCATCATCAGTGCTCGAAGTTCTTCCCACGTTTGAGCCAGTGCCACTTCGGCACCCCTATCTCTCACCACACCGTTCCACCACGTCAAAGCTCGTTTCTTGAAGACACTAGATGCAAAGTCTACCTTTCGCTCGTTTGGACATTGAACATGCCTGAAGGTGCTCTCTAGACTCTCGAACCATTGCAGAAGTGCAGTCGCTCCTTGAGACCCAGAAAACTTTGATGGCTTAGCCGAGTTGAACGTCTTGAAGTTGCAGAGGGCATTATTGTTGTTGAGAGCTTGGTGACATTGGGCAATGATGTTCGGGATTGCAACAGTTATTTGCTGTGTAATGATAACTGCCAGATCTTCAATAGATACCGGATTTTCGCGTCGTGGAGGCATTCTAAAAGGGGAAACATGAAATGAAACGAGTGAGAGAATTAGACGAAAAGAATGAGATGAACAAATCTGATGAAAGCAAGGATAGTGGTCATTTGTTTGTTACTACAAAGCAACAAACGACCCCGGTGATTAATCAAAGTAAATAGGTCAAAAATAATGTATCGCGAAGTCATGCTCGCCTATAAGTGAACACTCATCCCAAGAATTCCCAGGTAAGCACAACTGGTCTCGCGTCTGATGAGATATATACGAAGTGCTTGCCTAGACAGAAAACCCAGAATACAGGCATTCACCCTTCCAGTTTGCACGTGTTCACATTATTTAAAACCCAAAACCTTGACGAGATTTTGAAAACTCAAAAGGGTTCAAAACCATATAACAGAGGGTTCAAAACCTTACAATAGAGGGTTCAAAACCTAGTAATCAATCATCCTAGAACAGATGATTAGTTTTCAAAACGGTTTTGAAATTTATGTTCTTGTTGTGGTCGTCGCCTAAGGATAGGTGACGGTATTGTTTTATGACTAAACGCAAGTAAACTCGCGTTAGGGTCCTAAGAAGGTTATAGACTAGGTCAAAGTATTACTAATAACCTAATTCCCTATAACCATTGGCTCTGATACCATCTTTTCTGTCACACCCCGACCACGTAGAACATACAAAACGTGGCGGAAATGTCGGGGAGTGTTGTAACAGAATTAATTGTTTCAAATCCATGGCAATAGAAGTTTCGTTTTATTAATCAAACATGAAAGTTTACATTGTTTTAAACAGAAACAAAGAGTATATAACAAAAATTAACTAGTTCTTGTCTCATTTTAAGTCACTAAG
Source organism: Helianthus tuberosus (assembly GCA_030545235.1). Taxonomy (NCBI): domain Eukaryota; kingdom Viridiplantae; phylum Streptophyta; class Magnoliopsida; order Asterales; family Asteraceae; genus Helianthus; species Helianthus tuberosus. Next base: position 139,542,596 of record CM060376.1, on the reverse strand, counting down.
GCACAGGTCCGTCTAAGTATGTCTTGATAAATCCTATGCATCATCTCCTAAAAACACATGTGAAAATAGGTACGTCAGCATAAAAATGCCTGTGAGATACATAGGTTTTGAGAAAATAGGATTCATGACTTATGTTTGAGAAAATGTTTAGTCATGAACCTTGTAATTTGCTTTGTCTTGTAAATCATTTGAAAAACGATAAGATCAGATGATATGTATAAATAAGAGAATAATTTATGGTTAAATGAATAACCATGTAAGATGAGTTTGTATAAGATAAGTTATTTGTAAATCAATGTCTTGTGAAAAGTATGTTATTTGTATAAAAATGTTATGTGTCTCAAATTGAAATGATTCAAATAACGCACCGATATGTAATACCATACAAACACTTATATATAGGAAGTACCAGCGAAGTATCCACCATGCTTGTATCATATTACACATGCCTCGTTACTTAATCACTTACTCAAACCAAACCACCAAAGTAAAATGTTCATGTCTGATGTAAATCATGTAATGTGTATCCAAAAATGTAAGCATGTGATGAGTAACAAATGTACTAAGTATGATGAACATGCATAGCATAAAAATGTAATATAAAACAATGTACCAAGTACGCACACAATGGGCATACATAGCATGTAATGTAAGGCAATGTACTAAGTACGCACACAATGGGCATACATAGCATGTAATGTAATGTAAAGCAATGTACTAAGTACGCACACAATGGGCATACATAGCATGTTATGTAAAGCAATGTACTAAGTACGCACACAATGGGCATACATAGCATGAAATGTAATGAAATCATGTACTATAATGTACTAATGAACGTAGTAGGCATATGATGTGAAAACATGGAAAGCATGAAAGTAACAAGTAGGCACATGTGTTTCACCCCAAAATGTTTGGAAAACAGTAAAAGAGGGGTTCTATGTACTCACTTGAGATTGCTCAGAAGTCCTAAGATAACCACCAAGCAATGCTAGAGATCACGGAATCAAACGGCACCTAATATAGGTAACTATGTTAATACACCAGACCTAATATCGGAGGATCGGATAGAATGAGGGTTCGTAAACCAAACGAGTGTGGAGACTCGTATAATATGGTTTAACAAAGCCTACATACTAAATGAAACCTAACATAAGTGCTTACGATCCATTACGACCCGTTTAGGTAGCTTATGCTACTTTAACGCGTCGTTCACGTGAAACGCGTTCGGACCGCCTAACTAGCCCTATGACAAGTGTTATATGCCTAAACATGTTACATAATCAGTTATGTGACAAAAGTTTAGGTTACATATGCTTAATTACAAATTATACATGAAAAGGGTATTCTGGTAATTTACCTAAGGCATATAAACTACCTATCATACAACTACTTAACGAAGCGACCATAAGGTATAACCTCGGAAGGTTATTCCCTACCTACTATGGTCACCTAATGTATTTGGTCGGATCCTAATGATCGACCAAATGGGTCGGGTTCGAAGGTATAAGCGATTTATCAGATCGCTTACCCTACGACCCTAGACAACGTGGTAATCAGTAGGCATAGTTCCAAGGGACTATGACCATCGTGATTACAATCACGTTGCGAAGTTCAAATGAACTTCGCATTGACCATAAACTGGTCAACGCAGAAAGTCAAACAAAGTTTGACTTTCAGACTCGAAAAGCAATAAAAGAACGAAAGAATACTTACGAAGGGTCCCCGAATGCTAATCGTGATTCAAGTAGCTCAGGTATGAAACAAAGGTTTCAACTTAGAGCTCCTCAAATCAGATTCTAGTGGGTTTAGAAGCAAATGGGGGTGGGGTATTTATAGGATTTCCCGAACCGTTAGGATCGTTTCTTGGAAAATGTGATCGAATCTCGTGCGTACATTTGTTGGAAAGTTGTGGTGACTAAAAATGACCCTTAATGAGCTAAAAGGTCAAGTGTGGGCTTGTGGTTGTGAATTAAACAGCTGTGATCAGCTGACTAATCGATCTTATCTGTTCTGGGACCCTGACGCGGGCCGCGTAAGGATACACACAAACCTTACGCGGGCCGCATGGCCATCTATTACAGAATTGCAGTTTTGGTCCCTGAACTTGAGAAACATGCATTTTGAGGTGTTTTTGACACGTTTAAGCCTCGTTAACCTCATTTCAAGGCTCTAAAATGATTTTAAAGTATTGGGAACTCAAAACATGCTCAAAAATATCTCGGATGTCGGTTCGTTTGGCCGTACGATCGCGATGTTCGCTTAATTACGACGGAATGCGCATAAGCGCGAAAAACGATCCAAATGGCGTGACGAATGGATTTTTCTTATGCCAAACACTAAAATAAAATATTTTAGTGCTTACATAAATTTTTGGATGTCCGGATGTATTCAGAACGTAAGTTATGCGCGAAAATGCAAACTTGTGCACTTTTTGACGCTTTTAGTCCCTGAATGACCCAAAAGTTTATTTTAGCATACCGAACACCTCAAAGCCTATTTCTAAGCTATGTAAAGGATATTTATGGTATGTTTAACTTATGGTCATGTTCCGGAATGTCTGTTACAGTTCAAATTGGCATACTTTCACAGTTTGTCAAATTTAGTCCCTGTAAGCGATTTAACTTGATTTTGCCATACCAAAGCCTTCAAAACTTATTTCTAAGTTATGTAAAGATTATTTAAGGTATGTTAAGCCTATTTCACTATTCTGGAGTGTTTGTTGCATTAAACTGGTTATATTTACGCATCAGTGCGCGTATAACCTTCCAGAAAGCGATTTAGAGCTTGAAATCGAACAAGAGTTGATATGTGCAAACGATACACATATTTTTACAAATCCCAAGTATGAAATACAATATTTCATTGGTTTGGCATTTGTTTGATGATTGCAGTGACCCAGGTGTTACAATAATAGCGGTGATTGAACAAGTATCACATTTGTTTTGCATCAAATGCTCAATCATACTTAGCCCAAGCTACAAGTTTATACTGACACCACAAGGTGTCAAAATCAACAAACGACTTAATGGAGTCGTAGACCAAACAAATCTACTACGACTTAGAACAATGAGACGCTTGTTGAAACGAATTCGAATATGATGTTTTCAATACATCATATGGTGTCTTGAATTGAATATGTGTAATGAACAAGTTTAAACAATTGAATTTGATTTCGGCGCAAGCCGACAATAAATACATGTATCGACAAGAAAACTTTCGGCATGGTCACAACGAAAAGCCATGTATGTAACTTGAAAAGAAAAGAAATTTCAAGAAAATGTGTTGACTTGATAACAAAGAAGCCAACAATTACAACAATGCGGGTCATTCGAATCACAAATCAATAATTAGGTTTAGCGAAATAATATTTGAACTTTAATTAAACGCTTCTTTGAAACAAAACCACATGCGTAACAAACGATGCATGCGTAACATATGAATTTTCAAGGAATGTAGCAAATGAGTATTTGCTATAATGAAAGTAGTTATCGTGATGCAATGACCATTCAGAGGAGTAGAGATGCAAAAGTCTACTCGCTTGATGCAAAAGTCGAAATTTCAATAAAAGAAATTTGAGGACCTTACCTGGGTTGCGTGTGATGACCGGTTGTTAGGTGACATTACCATGGAATGTTAGACATATCGTATTCGTCATTAATGAGTTAGGGGGAATGCGGAGACATACGTCTTCTCCTTAGCATGACTCGTGTCGTTTGCAGGACCGCGTGCCAAACCGCCGCTTCCTGATTGATATTTTTTTTGTTCTGACAGAATTTGTATCGGCGCTGAAATACTCCATCTTGTCTTCTCAAAGACCGTGCCTTGTAAGTCGTATGTAACATACTTCAACCTCCGTTGATGTATAGTTGCGTTTCGTGAAGTTTGCACGCCCGTGCTTTGTTTTGCGTAGGTTACCTGCTCGGTTAACTAAAATAGCAAAGACGACATAATAATGGCGTCTGTCTGAGTTAATAAACGAGGTTCCTACGTGATGACCTTTAATGTACTTCAACATAAGTTTCCGAAGGTCTTAAATGCATGTTTCCTAAACTCTCAGGGTTTTATGTACTGTATGCGACTGTTTTGTGTACCGTGTATAAAACACCACTATAGCGTATGTCTTGAAAACAAAATCTTGACTGTTTGTTTTTTGGCAACGGTTGGAGACCATATTCGAGTACTAGGCGTTCTGTATGTATTCAGGTTTTAATATTCTAAGTTCCCAGAGGAAAGTGATGTTAGAGCCTAGGTATCTCTACAGAAAACCTTATTCGCTGTAACCTATAGCTCTGATACCAATCTGTCACACCCCGAAATATCAAAGCATTGGCGTGACTGGACTGGTATCTTCATTGCACAGCTGAAGCAAATAAGCTAAGACTTCTAGAAATTGAACACCACTAAGTACTCGACTCGACATGGTTCTCCTATTCCAACCGTTCCATTGTTTCTGAAAAGTAACCTGAGAAAGAAACATGCGAAAAAGTCAACATAAAGTTGAGCGAGTTCATAGTTTGGTTGTAAAAGATTTGAAATAAATCTTTTTGAATAACCGGTTTTTGAAGTATTGTTGAGAAAACGAATTTAAAATCATTTTCTTGTCATGTTATACGGAAACTTTGTATTTGTAACGCATTATGTATGTAAACTCTTGTATTTGTAAAGTTTGTATAACCGTCAATCAAGTATTTCTGTATGTATCATGTATAAATCAAGTATTCTTGTGTACACCACGTACTCATGTATAAATCAAGTATTCTTGTGTAAATCAAATATTTAAGTATAAATCAAGTATTTTTGTGTACACCACGTACTCATGTATAAATCAAGTATTCTTGTGTAAATCAAATATTCAAGTATAAATCAAGTATTCTTGTGGTATGAATCTTGTATAAATAAGGTGTTCTTGTACGTGTTAGGGTTGTTAATGGGTTGCAAGGCCATTAACATGTGACACGACATTGGAAGTCACCAAACCATAGGCATTTATCAAGTTTTTCTGAGACACAAAAGCACTGCTTGGTACTCGTTCTCACCAAGAGTGTGGATGCCCGACACCCGTTAGATCTAACATTTTGTTCTGCGGTCTAGGTATATTGTTGATTAATGGTGCTTATAGTACCCTATTCGTGACACGATTTCTCGTATAATTTCTCAAAACGCATCATACTTGGTACTCGTTCTCACCAAGAGTGCTTCTTGTATTCTCAAATCGCATCATACTTGGTACTCGTTCTCACCAAGAGTGCTTCTTGTTTTTGTATCATACCATTTATAAACATTATAACATTTGTAACATGTATTTCACCCCCGAAGTTATAAAACTGAAAACAGTTAAAGAAAAGGGGGAGCATGAACTCACTTTTCTGTAAACCATTTGTGTCAGTTAAAACTTGGTTGTAAAATGGTTTCGAAATATGTAATTCTTTTATGCTTTGCAAAAAGTGCATGTCTTTCCACCCCGAAAACATTTAGAGAAATGTAAATTCGTAAAAAGGTGGGGTTATGAACTCACCTGAATATTCCTGTGCAAAGCTAGCTATATACGACTTCGTAATGTCGTTTCCAAGACTTGACTTGCTACTTGAATTCTACAATATTCCTAGCATGGAATATCTAAATAAGTTTCTAATTAATGCGGTAACTAATCTACGTGTTACCGAGCTCTACCGAATCGTTGATCGAACGATTTGACGGTAAATTATTAACTTAAAAGAAGCGAAGAAGTTATACTTGTTAGCTTGTTTTGAGAAGTCGTGTGTTGATATATAGTACTCCGTTTAGGCGTTTAAATTAAATATAACAACTTATATTTATTTAATAGCGTTTTCGTGTTGATGCCGTTTAAAATAAATACGATAGTTATATTTATTTCATAAAAGAATACGAGTTGTTTAACGCTTGAAATAAATATATAAAATATATTTATTTTATAAAAGAATTGTCGTTTTCGTATGTGATAAAGCGTCGTCGAAAGTGATATACACATTTACATTGGTTCTTATAAGAGTCGCTTTTCAATAAAACATGTTTTGCTTCTATGGGTTTTCTCAAAAAACGGGCAGAGTTTCCTCTGTTTTTGGACGCCCCGACAACACAAGTTGCCTTTATATTTTCAAAATTCAATCAATATTTATATAAGTCTTGACGAATAATTTAAGATATAAACTAATAGTTAATCGTTTCGAGCTCGTTTCACACGTAAGTATTAAAAACACGAAAATATTAAACGTGTCGTTTGTTTTTACCAAGTCTTCACGCCGAGTGAGCTGACTGAGTTGACCGGGTCAACTGATTTGACTCGCTGAGTTGAACGACTGACTTTCTTGACCGGGTTTGACCCGAAACCGATACGCGACCCGAACCACACCGCGTCCTGCACCCGAAATCAAACCGTCTGACCCTGTGTTGAGCGGTTGTTGGTGACTGAGTTGACTCGGCTTGACCGAGTCAACAGAGTTGAACCAAACTTTGACCCGGACACTGAACCCGAACCGAGCATCGCACTAGATCTGACCGTTTTTACCGCTTGTGACCCGAATCTCTGAACCAAAAACTCAACTTGCTGACCCGAAACCTGGACAGGAGCGAGTTTAACCCGAAACCCGAACCAAGCTTAACCCGTAACTTGAACTGAATGCGGAACTTACCAAATCTTGAGCCAAACATCACCACCACCACTATTACCGGTGAGACTCATTGGTCCGAGGCTCAGACCGCCGGATAAAGACAAGGACCACCGGTCACCACCACCACCGCCGACAACAGTCGCCGGAACATCGTCTCCGCTGTTGACTGGTCCACCTTCATCATCATCGCCAGCCGCATATCATCATCTTCGACAATAACCAGCCGGATAATAACACCGACCATTGAGTAATTGGACCGACTGGCGGTCCAAGTCTTCGACCTCTGGTTCTCTCTCTCTCTATCTATCTCCTTCTCTCAGTCTCTCTCTCTCTCGTCTTTTTCTGTAGCGCCGCCGCACCACCACCGGTTAGTGGTGGTGGTGGTCCGTTTCTGGATCGCAAAAAGGGGGGGTGGGGTGTAGATCGAAAGGGAACAGAGGGAGGTGATGAGTGGCCGTGGAAAGGGCTACCGGAGCTCCGCCACCAGCGGCGGCGGCGGCGCCGCACACCGGCCGGCTCCGCCGGTTATGTCGCCGGAGAATGAGAGAGAGTTCGGGTGTGTGTGAGTGTTTGTCTGATATGTTGAATGTCTGTATAAATGGGAAAATAGTGACCATATGGTCTCTTATATATATACACAGGTCTAGTTTGTGGGTTTTGGGCTTGGGCCCAAGGCCCACAAGCCCATCTTGTGTGTAAGAGTGGGCCCGTAATTCTCTACAAGACCCGTTTTCAAAACCGAACTCGTCGGAATGTCATAATATATAATTTTCAGTTCTAAAAGTGCGTAAAATAATACCCATAATCGTTGTCGAGTTTGACCGTCGGTTGCACTAAAAAGCGCGTAAAATGTTTCGTGTATCGTTTTTAATTCGTTTCTCGATCCGGTTTCGAACACGGTTACTAAAATTTTATTACGAAGCTAGAATATATCGTAAAAATTTAATATTTGTCGGCGTTGTCAGTATCTTGTATGGTATCAGTTCGTTGTCGCTTAATAATCAGCAGATTTCTCTGTAAACCACCGTATGCGCACTGTACAGTCGAGTAAACGTTCCTGGGCACTCCAAAGGCCTGATTAAGTTAATTTGCGTCATAAACACTATTTATTATCCTTTTAAACATCTGTTAATTGCGTAATTAGAGGCATAAACTACCGGTTGTCATATTTTGGCCCTTATATTCTCGTACGACGGCAGCTTATAAAAGACAAATCCTTCAAAAGAGGCATAGTTCTCTTACATTTCCTTGTTCCTTGGCTTTCCGTCATGATATGCTTATTTTCCTGAAATACATGTTAAGTTTGAAATATCAAAAATAATGTTGGTGAATTTATGTGTTTTGTTCTTGTAGCAAATGAATCTTAAAGAAAACATTTGTAAATCTTGTATTGAAAACTCATATGCAAAGCGTCTTTGAAATTCGTTGATCATTAAAGTTTTGCAAGGACATTAATATGTGTGCCGACATAAGTAAGAAACCAAACCTAGACGATCGATGTCATTTCGACAATTTGGACAACAAAAGCACTCCAACAGGGTCTTACAGACTAGGGGTGGAGCTCGGCAAAACTCAATAGATCTACACCTTTTGCGCATCGGTTTGTATGTGTGATTAATGGCTACTCTTGTGTTTTTCTACTTATTTGCACATGGTCTATGGTAATTTCATTCCCTAGCATTCATACCATTTGTAACATATATCTCCCCTAATTTTGGAAACAAAATATATTTAAAATAGGGGACATGAACTCACAGTTTACGTCTCGTGCAATCTAGCAATCACTTGTGTTCTTGAATTTATATCCGACCTACAAGTACCCTAATCCGTTAAGATACTTAGGTCTCGTTGTTTGATCATATACAAGTTTCTCATCATCCATCTTCTTTTGTTTGTTTGAATTCTTGTTTGGTTTAAACACGTTCGTAGTTTGTTTATTCATGGTAATTGTTTATATATAGATAGATATGTATATATATATATATATATGTATGTATTCTTGCTCGCATGTGAATGGGGCCTATCCACTTGTATGTGACACATAACTATTTTAAGCATGTACCGTACTAGTATGACCCGTGTGATATATAAATAAATAAAGGCAATACTTTATTAAATATGGTGTTAATATATAGCATTTGAGGTGTTGGTAAATCAAAACTTTGTTAAAAATTATGTTTGCAATAATAAGATAAACGCTTTTCGCGTAACGAACAAATGCGAAACGAACGTCGGTGACCGCCCTATTTTTAATCATATTCGTGAAGAAAAATTAATTAAAACGCTTAAAATCTCTATTTTTGCGAATTTAAGCGCATACTGCGCAATACAGACAATGCGACCAGTCAAGACAAATAAAATATTGTTCAGCAATATTATGGCGAGTTCAATTCTATAGAACGATAAAAATATTAAAACGCGATTAAAACGCGAGATAAAATACCCGGTAGTCAGTTAAATACCTAGTTTGGCCTAATATATATTATATATATGTATGTATGCATAAGTATGTGTGTATACATAGGTGGCGGCCCCAAGGGTGCCCACCTTTTCTTGAAATCCTTCTAATTTGCTAAGTGTAGGCTTGTGTAAGAAGTAATGATTACAAACTCAAGAATTCACCTATAAACTTCACATTTTCAATAATCAAAACACACCAACTCTTCCCCTTCTCTCTCTTTCGGCCGCACACTCCCACACCCACTTCCATTTTATTTTTTCAACTTCATCTTGAAGTTCCAAGCTCATTTCAAGTTGATTCCAAGTCCATTTGAAGATCCAAAGGTGATTCCAAAGAGATTTCAAGAAGGAACAAGCTTGCATTCATCCAAATCTCATCAAAAACCCTTTGTTATTCTTGGAAGGCATAAACCCACTTACCATTCTTGATTGTGTTTCTTGATGATGATGATGATGGCATGATTCTCAAACACTTGGATTCTTCGTAACTTTTGAAAACTAATCAACAAAATAAGATTATAAAAAAAATGGAAAATATATATGTGTATGTATGGTTCGGCCGTGAGTGTGTGTGTATGGGTTAGTTTTGGTGTTTTGCTTAAAAGTTGAATTTTGTTTGAAAGATTCTTGAAATGTGAATGTATGAATAATCAAAGTGAACTTTGTGAAAGTTAGAATAGTTTAAGATGAAATGACAAGGAAAGTTGGTGTTGGATACATGTGTATGTGTCGTGTATATGTATATGTATATGTATATGTATATGTATATGTATATGTATATGTATATGTATATGTATATGTATATGTGTACATATAGGTTTGTATCTTAGTTCATAAATGTTACTTACATTGAAGTGTGATTATTATATGCATGATTGATTAAGGATGATGGTTAGGGATTTTATGAAAGATAATAATGAATGTTGGATGAGTATAAATATGCTAGATGATGATGAAATAGTGATCATGCATCAAGTGTTTGTACATAAGTGTTAGAAATGATTAAATGGTGATATAGAAGTAAAATTAGTGAGGAAATAAAATGATATAAGGAGGATGAATTAAATAAGATTATAAACATGATAATATGATGTTATATGATGTGTTTTGATAATACAAAGATGTATCATAAGTTTGGTAGCTTTGCATGTTGTACATGAAGCTTAAAAAGTAGTAAAATGGGTGAAATTACATAATTTAAGTGATTTGCATGAAATCTGCACTAACATGAATATAAGAGTTATTTTAATCAGTAAATAACATGTGTTGTGTTAAAATATCAAGTCGTGACGATTTGGGATGGTTATAGTAAAGTTCGGTACAAGACTATGCGTTAAAAACGGTAAAAATCGGCTTTTAAAGTGATTTTTGCGAAACTGTTTTAAATCAGATTATAAACTGATATTTTTATAATAAGTATAAGTATATAAGTATTTTAACTTGTATTATGTTTTTGGTGTTTGGTTAGTCATACGTGACTTCCGACGCCCGAAAACGTTACCGAAACGTTAAAATACGCATATTTCAGCGTATGCGAAAACGGGTTGTTCAAGGGTTTACTTTATGTGTTGCAATGTGATATGTGAATATGGATACATGTAAGGTGATAAATTAAGTGTTGACACGATAGTAGGAGTTAGGACTATGCATGTACATGGTACAGTTAAAACGATAAATTTCGTTAAAAGTCACGTTATGTATATAACTTGTGTGTCGAGCATGAAAATAATACATGGATTAACTTGAGGAGTTATATTGTGTACGAATGCTTTAAAAATGATAAAATGTATAAGTTAATGAAATACGTGAATTGCGGTATTTGTCGAATATATTCACGTTTATGTAAATATATTACGAAGCGCAAATCGTAGATATATTATATATAAACGGGTGTGATAATGGATATAACATAATGAGGGTCACTAACAAAATCGTTAAAACCGCAAAAATCTTAAATATGTATATATATAGGGTAAGGTTCATGCGAGAATCACCTTTATTGCGAGAACCGCGAGAACCAATATGAACACAACCAAAAATACCATAAAAAAACCTAACCCCCAACCCCCCCCCCCCCCTAAAAAAAAAAAAAAAAACCCTAAACCCCCTCCCCCCCCCCCCCCCCAAAGCTAAATGCTCAAAACTAAACCCCCCCACCCAAGCTAAAATGCTAAAAACTAAACCTTAAAAAATAAAAAAAACACACAAATTTTTTTTTAATATTTTTTACATTAAAATCGCTACTTTTAGTAGCCAAATTTTTTTTTTAAATTTAAAAAAAAATTTGTTAATGAAATATTGCGATTTTTTTATAAAAAATATTAAAAAAAAGTGTGTCTTTAGCTATTTTTAGGTATTTTTGGTTGTGTTCACATTGGTTCTCGCGGTTCTCGCGGTTCTCGCAATAAAGGGTGGTTCCTAACGGATCCTTCTCCTCTATATATATATATATATATATAGGGATAAGATCATGCGAGAACCACCTCTTATTGTGAGAACCGCGAGAACCAATGTGAACACACCAAAAATGCCTAAAAATAGCTAAAAATCACACAAATTTTTTTTTTTTGATTTTTTTAATATTTTTTAGGTTAAAATCGCTACTTTTCGAACCAAAAAAAAAAAAATTTTTTTTTTGGCTTCGAAAAGTAGCGATTTTAACCTAAAAAATATTAAAAAAATCAAAAAAAAATTTTTGGATTTTTTTAGATTTTTTTTAGATTTTTTTTGGTTTTTTGGGGGTTTAGTTTTTAGCATTTTAGCTTGGGGGGGGGGGGTTGGGGGGTTTAGGTTTTTGGGGGGTGGGGGAGGGGGGTTTAGGTTTTTTTTGGGGGGGGGGGGGGTGGGGTTAGGTTTTTTTTAGGTTTTTTTAGGTTTTTATTAGCTTGGGGGGGGGGGGGGGTGGGGGGTTTAGGTTTTTTTTTGGGGGGGGGGGGGGTTAGGGTTTTTTTTAGTTTTTTTAGCTATTTTAGGTTGTGTTCACATTGGTTCTCGCGGTTCTCACAATAAGGGTGGTTCTCGCATGAGCCCCTCCCTATATATATATATATATATATATATATAGGGCAATGCTAGACAGAAAACCCTCATTTTTTTAGAAAACTCTGGAAACCCAAATCTCCCCCCATTTTTACCCAACATCCCGACATTTTTTTTTTGAAAAAAATAACACATGTAATATACATGTTTTAGAGTGTTTTGGGCAAAAAAAAAAAACAAAAAAGCGCCGAAGGGATTTAAAAAAAAAAATAAACAAATTTCAGCAATGTCCGGTTGCCTAACATGTGTTAGGCACAAAAGACAGAAATTGCTGATTTTTTTTTTAAATTATCCCTTCGGCGCTTTTTTGAGTTTTTTGGCCCAAAACTCTTAAAAACATGTATATTACATGTGTTATTTTTTTCAAAAAAAAAAAAAAATGTCGGGAGGTTGGGTTTTCTAGGGTTTTTTATATAGATATGGTTTTCTATATAGCCCTACCCTATATATATATATATATATATATATGAACACATATGTATATAAATATGCCAACATTATCAAAACAAAGACTTTTTGAGAAAAACCATAAAGTTATGTGAAAATTCTAAGTATTTGAAAACCTTAGTTGTTTGTAGAATAATTGGTTATTGAATCGTTCCTATTTAAATTAGGACGCGTAGACCAATTTGAGGGATTGCGTTAATACAAAAACGCACCCAAATGTGAGTGTCACTAAACCCCTCTTTTAATATTTTATATACTGTTTTGGGGGGAAGAACACACCTTAAAAATGATACTTAACATTTTTGTATAAAATATGCCTTTGAATAATCTAAAAATATATTTTCGTGGAAAATGATATTTTATGTTTTTATCGAAAACATGGATTTGGAAATGTGTATGATATAAAATTTGTTTTCAAGGAAAACGGGATTTTAATTGATATAATGACGTTTCGGGGATAAACGCGGAGCATGACGGTGTTTGAATAACACTCTATATTAAATTTAACTTTTTAGTAGGATACATATATTGTTCATTAAATTTAACTTTTTAGTAGGATATAAAATTAAGATTCTTGCGAACCCGAAGAGTTAATTACGCAGGCAAATGTCCTACGGATAATTAGAAACAAGTTTGAAGTAAAATGGATGAAAATTGTAGAAATTATTAAATTTTAAAGAATTTGGTTGAGCTGGGAGAATGCAACTCCCAGCAACAACCTTTCTGTCAAAATAAGGTTTTCGCCACCCGCGGCGGGTAAGGCTCTTGGCGCTTCGCCCCGCCATAGGCTTTCGCCACCCGCGGAACATTAAACCAATTCTGCCGCGGGCCGCGACAGGCTACGAAACTGGCGAAAATTGTTTGTTTTGCTTGTTTTGTCTTACGAACTTGTTTAGACATATTATAAACCCTTCATAATTAACGTTTATGATGGTTTTTTATTATAGGTGGTTACTATGAACTTTTGGATGATGATCAAGCTCGCACAAGAACTGAACACCCATATAATTGAAGCTTCCGCGTTTATCTTAGTTTCTTTTATTAGTTAAGACTCGTGTAAACACTCTATAAGTATATTTTGGATGTTTTAAGCCTTATGTAAACATCGTTATGCTGATGGTTTCTTTTTTTTTTTTTGAAAATGATATTTTTGTATAAAATGTAAACTTTTAAATTATGAAACATTCATAATTTTTAGTAAGGGTCTTACAAGTTGGTAATCAGAGCTTAAGGTTAATGACAAAGTGTGTTCAGTTCGAAGCTTGATCAAAACATCCGGTAAGAATCAATTATATACATTGAATTCTAAATAAGACAATAGAAAAAGAAATGGCTTAAAGCGCATGGGAAGAGTGTATTTATACACTCAAACCCGGAAAATGCACTAAACATAAATGGTTTAAGCAAGTTATAAACTTGGCTAAACCAAAGTAGAAAGATATACAGAATAATGAGATGAAATGTTTATCAGTTTAATGTAAACGTTTCAGATATAAAGATGTAGGGTGGAAACAACGATGACATGGTGCCTTTAATCACCGAATAAATAAAAGAAAAGACTTCCGAAGAGGTCGGAAAAGCTATTGAAAATAGCCTACCGGGATTTATGGAATGTCATACCCCAACCGATGGCAGAATCATCGGGATGTGGCATGATGCGAATAGGTTGCTCGAGAGAATCCATAATGACTAATTGTGACAATATTTAATAAGGTTCAGTTTCCCATACAATCAAACAAATATCCTGAAAAAAGTCAAAACGAAATTCAGTAGTTTCTCAAGCAACAAAACAAGACATAACAAAACTTGCAATCAAAATTTAGGCGGGTTTCTAGAAATCCTAGACCATTTCCATCAGTAATCCATCAACCTGTCACATACGTTAAAATAAAAGTCAATACAATAATGTAAAGGTGAGTACACAAGTTTAGCATAAATATAGTAATAAAGCGTTTACGCATAACCAGCATGTAACACGTAAAGGTTTGAATCAAGTAAGCTATCGACAATGATACAAGCTAACCAACATGACTGCGAGGTAGAGTATGTGCGATACATGTTCACTGTAGTGAGCACGTGTTAGGATCTGATTTTCTCTGATTGAGTTGTTTAACAAGAAATGGAAAGATGAAACAAATATTGTGCTGCGGAACATGGAAATAAACTTTAATCACACAATCAATAGAAGAAGAGTTTTAAGCAAGCATAATTTCATTAATCGAATGATTGTATTTGTTACAAGACTCAATTATGCATGCATGCACTAGACTACCCCTCAGCCTGAGCTCAGTGATTTGTTCATATAGAATGACTTGGGAAGAAAGAGTTAATGGAACAGTACAGAGTATTGTTCTATTTATAGTACAGATAAACCACTGAGCATCTTTGCTGACGTCACCATGAAAGTGACATCTAACCTCCTAACAAACTCTAAACACTGTTACATACAACCACTGATTACATAAACACTGATTACATAGACACTGATTATATAAACCACTGATTCTTCATTCCACTGTTGTAGTCTAAGCACTGATGTTGAGCATCAGTGCTTTCTTCAAAGGGTGATCAGTTCTTTGAATGGGTAGTGCTTTGGTCTTCAACAGTGCTTGGGAGACATCAGTAGATTGAGCTTCAATCTTTTATTCTTCATCAGTTCTTTGGTTAACAGTTGTTGTGATGATCAGTGCTTTGGAGTCTATCAGTTGTAAGTAAACCACTGTCAAGGGGAAAGTCTTTTTACAAGCTCTGCTTAGATGATCCAGTGTTCTGAACCAGTTTTGGCTTTCCTTATCATCTGTTCTTTTTGGGTTTGAGTGCATGAACCAACAATCTTCCCCTAGAACAGATGATGCCAAAACACTTCATTATTCATGATCTTTATTGTCTCATCAACATTTCCCTAACTTGGCCCTTGAATTGCAGCTCAAAGTTAAGGGAATCTTCATCATCCTCATCCCTGCAAAGTTGAAGTTCTAAGAGATCTTGGAGGTCAGCTACACCCAGGCCTAGTGCATCCTCCCTTGATATGTGTTCAACTTCTCCACTGGACTTGAGCAAGGTCAATACGTGGGTCTTTTGATCAGACTTCCACTTTAGTATTTTTGAGTTCAGTGGTTTGTTAGGAGAGTTTTTATTTTTGATGAGTTTGGTGATGGAGGTCTGCTTATCACTCTTGTGGCAATCCCTTGTTGTTTTGAAGCAGGAACCTCTTCAGATATTCTCTTGATGGCCTCTTTCATGATTTCAGCTTCTCTTTCTGCATCTTCTGCATCAATTTGTTTTTGCCTCTTCCTTTGATTCTTTCACGGCCCCCGTCCTAGTGTGACCCGGTCCAGGAGCCGCGGGACAGAAACCCGTGGTATTTATTATTATTGAGTTGACAGCGGAAGTTTAACAGGATCTTTTAAAACTTGAAAATGCCATATTATTTTATTTCATAATATGGGACAAACCCCCGTAATTTACAGTGAAGGAAATTTCACAACGAAATCCCTTATTTTATAAAACATGTTTATTTATTTTACTGAACCACCACTTCAAGCTTGTTAGTGCTCCGTAGCACTTTTCCTTGATTCACAGTAGGTCACCTGAAACATGTTTTAAAAATATTTTATCAGTGGGGAAATACTGGCGAGTCATTCAGGTTAAACAAAATGACACTTAATTTATAAATTACAACATAAGAGCGATTTCAATGGCTACTATCTTATTTTTATCTAGCGTCGTGTCACACCCTGGTGACGATGGTCATACCACTATTGGGTCCTTTCACCCAAGTAGTGATGATTATCACTGTTAGGTTTGTTAACCTAACCGTGAAAGATTAGTAATGTGCACAATACCCCACTTGCCAGTGATTCAAGATAACCAAGACTTAATCCCTGTAATTATAACTTTTGAAAATAATTTGAGTATTGTAAAACATTGTTGATATAAAGAGAATGACTCACTTTGCAAGTTTAGTCGGGCAGAGTTTAGCCTACTGATTTAGCCGTGTAACCTAGTTAAACAACAATGCATACGAAACTAGGTCAGTAACTTAATACAACATTTACGATAACTCACAAAATCAAAACCCTCACGACGAATGACAATGTATAGCCCAATTATGGGCAGCACTTAAACATCCATCAGATCGGTTTTAATCGACCGGACATTATATCGTAGCAGTGATCGAGTTAATACCTTGTAGTCGTAGCAGCGTTTCACTACTTGGAAATTCGAATTTGAGAGCTTTCTTCGTGTTTTAGAAAGTTTTACGTTCACAAATGCAAAACTCATGAACTGAACAATTTATAGCTGAAATATGGGTTTTACGCGGCCCGCGTAAACCCTTAGATGTATCTTACGCGGCCCACGAGGGTCCCTAGTCTATATGTAGGGCTGGTGTGTCACATGTAGGGTTGCCACGTGTGTGACACGTGCCTTGAATGCTTATCCGGAGACATTTTAAGTTGACGCGGCCCGCGTAGATGTGATCTTATGTTTTACGCAGCCCGCCTAAAATCCAGAAATCTTGTTTTCTTAATTTTTCATGTGTATTAGGGTTTCAGGGGTCCGGGTTTTCACTTACGGGTCGTTTAGGGAAAATTTTGCAGTCCTTACATCCTCCCCCATCTTATTTAAAATCTCGTCCTCGAGATTTACTGAAATAAGTGAGGATATTTTCGCTTCATTTCCGATTCCAGCTCCCAAGTGTATTCCGATCCTCTTTGTGAATCCCACTTAATTTTGACCAGTACCAATCTTTTGTGTTTGAGAAACTTAATCTTTCTGTCTTCTATTTGAAGCGGTTTCTCCACGAACTTCAGTTTTTCATTCACCTCTATGTCTTGAAGAGGGACTACCAGGGATTCGTCAGATAAACACTTCTTGAGGTTAGATACATGAAATACGTCATGTACTCCAGCCAGTTCTACTGGTAGTTGTAGGCGATAAGCAACTGGTCCTATTCGCTGGATTACTGGGAATGGTCCTATGTACCTTGGACTTAGCTTTCCCTTCTTACCGAACCGAACTACTCCTTTCCAAGGAGAGACTTTCAAGAGTACCTTGTCTCCAAGTTGAAATTCTAGTGGCTTGCGTCGATTGTCTGCATAACTCTTCTGGCGATCTCGAGCCGTCTTCAGTCTTTCCTTGATTTGAGCGATCTTGTCGGTGGTTTCTTGCACAATCTCATGACCTGATAATTGACTTTCTCCTATTTCCGCCCAACAAACTGGAGTTTTACACTTACGTCCGTATAATGCTTCGAATGGGGCAGCCTCGATGCTTGCATGATAACTATTGTTATAGGAGAACTCAATTAAGGGTAAATGGTCGTCCCAATTTCCCCCGAAATCTATGACACATGATCTAAGCATGTCTTCCAGGGTTTGGATCGTCCTTTCACTTTGTCCATCTGTTTGGGGATGATAAGCCGTACTTAAATTTAATCGTGTCCCCATGGCTTCTTGGAAACTTGTCCAGCAATGTGAAGTGAAGCGACTATCTCTATCTGATACAATGGAGAGTGGGACTCCATGTAGAGATACTACCTCGTCTACGTATAACTTTGCTAATCTTTCCATACTAAAGGTTTCTTTCATGGGTAGAAAATGAGCTGATTTGGTTAATCAATCCACAATTACCCAAATCGCATCATTACCTTTTCTGGTCTTGGGTAACTTAGTAACAAAATCCATGGTTATTAGTTCCCATTTCCATACTGGCATTTCTAGTTGTTGCAGTAGACCTGAGGGTTTCTGGTGTTCTGCCTTAACTTGCGAGCAAGTTAGACACTTAAATACATATCTAGCTATGTCTTTCTTCATTACTATCCACCAGAAGTTATTCCTTAAATCTTGGTGCATCTTATTATTACCAGGATGCATGGTATACCTATATTTATGAGCTTCCTCTAGAATCTTATCTCTTAAATTTCCTTGTTTAGGTACCCAAATCCTTTTCTTATGGAATCTCCAAATTCCATCAATCTCTTGCTCTAATTCTTTTATTCGTCCTTTCATTCTTTCAGCATCTTCCATGATTGTTGTTTCTTGAATATGCTTCAATTATTCCATTAAATCTAATTGTAAGCTTAATCTAAGAGCACGAACTCGTCGTTGTTTCTCATAATACTTACGACTTAAGGCATCTGCTACTACATTTTCCTTTCCTTCGTGATATTGAATATCACAGTCATAGTCACTTAGAATTTCCATCCATCTTCTTTGTCTCATGTTCAATTCTTTTTGCCCAAATATGTACTTTAAGCTCTTATGATCTGTATAGACAGTAAACTTACTTCTGTACAGATAATGTCTCCAAATCTTAAGGGCAAAAATTATGGCTCCTAACTCTAAATCATGAGTCGTATAGTTTTCCTCGTGCTTCTTCAATTGCCTTGAGGCATACGCAATTACCTTCTTGTGTTGCATCAACACACATCCTAATCCTAGTTTAGAAGCATCACAATAAACTTCAAAATCTTATGTCCCTTCTGGTAAGGCAAGAATTGGGGCGTTTGTTAACCTTTGCTTTAAAATCTGAAAAGCTTCTTCTTGTCTAGATCCCCATTCAAACTTCACTGCTTTACAGGTTAGCTTAGTTAATGGCACAGCTATTTTAGAAAAATCCTTAATGAATCGTCTATAATATCCGCCTAACCCTAGAAAACTTCTAACTTCCATAGCTGATTGTGGGACCTTCCACTTGGTGATTGCTTCTATTTTGGAGAGATCTACGTGAATACCTTCGTGATTCACCATGTGTCCTAAAAATTGTACCTCTTGTTGCCAAAATTCACACTTCGAGAATTTGGCACAAAGCTTCTCTTTTCTTAACAAAGTTAAGAGTGCTCGTTGGTTCTCACAATGCTCGTCCTGACTTTTGGAATAAATAAGTATATCATCGATAAAGACAATTACAAATTTATCTAAATACGGTTTACAAATCCTATTCATCATGTCCATAAATGCTGCAGGAGCATTTGTTAATCCAAAGGGCATGACTGTAAACTCGTAATGACCATACCTAGTTCTAAAAGCAGTTTTAGGTATGTCTTCTTCTTGTACTTTCAACTGATGGTACCCGTAGCGTAAATCTATCTTAGAAAAATATCTAGCTCCCTAAAGTTGATCAAAAAGATCATCAATCCTAGGTAATGGGTATCGATTCTTAATCGTAATCTTATTCAATTCCTTATAATCGATACACATTCGCATCGACCCATCTTTCTTTTTCACAAACAACACTGGAGCTCCCCAAGGGGATGAACTAGGTTGTATAAATCCTTTGCTTAACAATTCATCTAACTACTTTTTCAATTCTAACATTTCGGTGGGTGCTAACCGATAAGGTGCCTTGGCTATCGGTGTAGTTCCAGGAATTAGATAAATTCTAAATTCTACTTCCCTATCGGGTGGTAATCCAGGTAGTTCTTCTGGGAATACATCTGAGTATTCTGATACTACAGGAATGTCCTTAAGTTCCTTACCTTTATTGTTAATGATTACCGAAATCATATATACTATTCCTTGTTTTCTTGAATAACTGGCCATTTTCATTACTGAAATGAATTTCATTGGCTTATGTGGCTTATCTTCTGTAATCACCACTATTTCTCCTGTAGGTGTATGAATTTCTATAGAATTCTTATCACAGAGAATTTGAGCATGGTTGGCTACTAACCAATCCATTCCTAACACCACATCGAATCCAGCTAAATTCATAGGTAACAGGTTTGCAGAAAATTTATGACCTAAGAGTTCTATCTTTCCTTTTTGCAAAACCCTATCTATGTGAACAAAATTACCATCTGCAGTTTCTACCGTAAAAATTTATTTAAGGTTGGTTAAGGGTAAGTTAAGAGCTTGGCAGAATGAAGTATTTATAAAACTTTGGTTTGCACCAGAGTCAAATAATACTTTTGCATAAATGTTGTGAACTAGGAACGTACCAGCTATCACATCTGGGATTAGCTCTGCTTCCTGGGTAGTCAACTGGAAGGCTCTTGCAATTTTCTTTGGTAGTTCCTTCTGCAGGTTTGGCTTTGTTGTCTGATGGTTTGACCAGTTTAGGGCAGTCTGGTCTAAAATGTCTAGCTTCTCCACAGTTGAAGCAAATTATGAATTTCTTCCTTCTGCAGTCTTCTTCTTGATGCCCTGGAATTTTGCAGAAATTGCAATACCCTTTGCATCTTCCAAAATGCTTTCTTTTACAGGTACTGCAAATGGAGTAGTGGAAGATTGCTCGGTTCCCTTTTTCTTGAAATTACTACTATTACCCACACGGAATCCTTGGGTAATCTTTTGGGCCACTTCTTTCTTTCTATTTTCTTCTCGCGTACTCACCAGTCCATCTGTCAAAGTGTTGGCTAATTCCACTGCATCCTCAATTGTGCGAGGTCTCGCAGCTTTAACGATATCACGGATTTCGCCAATCAAACCCCAAATATAGCGAGAAATAAGTACCGGTTCTGGCGAAGCCAGGGTTGGTACAACTCTAGCATACTCGAAGAATGTCGAAGTATATCCTCGACAGTCTACATCCACCATCCGGTGGTTCAGGAACTTATTTGTCATTTGTTCCTTTTCATATTCGGGACATAATTTTCTTTCTACCAGACTCTTAAATTCTGCCCAATTAATGGCATACGTCACATCACTTCCCTTAGCTTGTAGTACGGTGTTCCACCATTCGAGTGCCCCTTCTTTAAAAAGATGCGATGCGTACATGAGCTTGTCTTCCTCGGCACATTTACTTATTTTAATTACTGCTTCAGTTTTCTCTAACCAACGCAGTGCAGCAGTTGCCCCTTCATTGCCTGCAAATTCAACTGGTTTACAGGCAATAAATTCCTTGTAAGTGCAACCATGCGTTGCAGCTTTCATTTTCTTAAGGAATGGGGCTTGCATCCCATCATATTATTATTGTTTCCGCACCCATTTACACTATTACTGAAATTGTCGTCGCGAGTACGTTTGCTGGGAATAATTAGTTGAGGTTCAACTGGATTTCGGACAGCAGCAAGGATTGCTGGAATAACATTGGCTATTCCTTGAGCAACAACGTTTTCTATATCTTGCCTATTAAGAAATTGATCTTCATGGTTTTGTTCGGATTTATTAACTTCATTAACTGGCTCATTGACGGCGTGTTCCATCTGATAATTATCAATATATAAATGTGAATTATTGGCACAAAATAAATAATAATCAGTCACAATAACTAATCACACATAATCATGTTAGCACGTATAGCCAAAATTGTCGACTTTGCGACGTTCATATTTTATATATTAGTATGCATCCATACACACCAGTTATGTTACAAAAGTTTTATTTTAAGTTATTTTACATGATTATATTTTTATTAATATTTATTATTATTAAACACACACCCACATACGATCCCCGCCAGTTGGCATTTCAGAAACAAAGTTCCCTCTCGTCGTATTTCCAGGATATCCTCTCCGCCACTTCCCGATCAATTTTATTTCCTGCATCCACCAGCTCCTCGCCATAGTGGTGGAGTTCAGCCAAGTTCTCAGTGCTCATAGGTGGGTTTGGTGCAGGCTCTGGGTCAAACTAGGGGAAAAAGGTATTAGGGTTATTCAAGAGATTCTGAAATTGCCAATCACTTGTCCACCACTCTTCCAGCTCTCCGGGTAGAAGTTGGTGGTTGACAATGGGATCTGGGATAGCAGGTTCCAAATTAACTGGAAGTTGTGATTCAATTGGGTAATTGAAAAGGTCTTCATTGGCAGGTCTAATGAGGTCACAATTTGCCAGTTTGCGATCAAGCTCCTCCCAGGGTGGCATTTCTTGGGCTTGCCCTGAACTTTCCCCGATTTCCTTTCCCTTGCCTTGCCTTTGTCTTTTGGTTCCTCAGTCTTTTAAATCCTCTAGGCAGCTGGCTTCTTCCTCCGTACGCGTCTCCAGCCTACGATTCTCCTTCTCTTTTTCGTCTTGGGTTTCTCCTGGGCTTGAGCCTGGAACTCCATAGGTTCTTCAGTGTCGGCCAGATAATCGAAAAAGTCTCTGGAAACTTCTACGTCAGCAGGATAGATAGTGAGATTCTGAAGAGCTTCAGACAACTCATTCATGCTGTTTAGCAGATATAGAGGAAACACAAAATCCTAATTAAAAAGTTATATATTGCAAATTAAATTTTCACAGCATCACAGAGTGGAAATTTAAGAAATTAAATATTTCTAAATACTTAATTGGCTTAAATCAATGGCTCTGATACCACCTTTTTCTGTCACGGCCCCCGTCCTGGTATGACCCGGTCCAGGAGCCGCGGGACAGAAACCCGTGGTATTTATTATTATTGAGTAAACAGCGGATGTTTAACAGGATCTTTTAAAACTTGAAAATGCCATATTATTTTATTTCATAATATGGGACAAACCCCCGTAATTTACAGTGAAGGAAATTTCACGAGGAAATCCCTTATTTTATAAAACATGTTTATTTATTTTACTGAGCCACCACTTCAAGCTTCTTAGTGCTCCGTAGCACTTTTCCTTGATTCACAGTAGGTCACCCGAAACATGTTTTAAAAATATTTTATCAGCGGGGAAATACTGGCGAGTCATTCAAGTTAAACAAAATGACACTTTAGTTATAAATTACAGCATAAGAGCAATTACAATGGCTACTGTCTTATTTTTATTTGGCGCCGTGTCACACCCTGGTGACGATGGTCATACCACTATTGGGTTCTTTCACCCAAGTAGTGATGATTATCACTGTTAGGTTTGTTAACATAACCGTGAGAGATTAGTAATGTGCACAATACCCCACTTGCCAGTGATTCAAGATAACCCAGACTTAATCCTTGTAATTATAACTTTTGAATATAATTTGAGTATTGTAAAACATTGTTGATAAAAAGAGAATGACTCACTTTGCAAGTTTAGACGGGCAGAGTTTAGCCTACTGATTTAGCCGTGTAACCTAGTTAAACAGCAATGCATACGAAACTAGGTCAGTAACTTAATACAACATTTACGATAACTCACGAAATCAAAACCCTCACGATGAATGACAAAGTATAGCCCAATTACGGGCAGCACTTAAACATCCATCGGATCGGTTTCAATCGATCGGACATTATATCGTAGCAGTGATCGAGTTAATACCCTGTAGTCGTAGCAGCCTTTTACTACTTGGAAATTCGAATTTGAGCAGCTTTCTTCGTGTTTTAGAAAGTTCTACGTTCACAGATGCAAAGCTCATGAACTGAACAATTTATAGCTGAAATATGGGTTTTACGCGGCCCGCGAAAACCCTTAGATGTATCTAACGCGGCCCGCGAGGGTCCCTAGTCTAAGTGTAGGGCTGGTGTGTCACATGTAGGGTTGCCACGTGTGTGACACGTGGCTTGAATGCTTATCTAGAGACTTTTTAAGTTGACGCGGCCCGCGTAGATGTGATCTTATGTTTTACGCGGCCCGCCTGAAATCCAGAAATCTTGTTTTCTTAATTTTTCATGTGTATTAGGGTTTCAGGGGTCCGGGTTTTCACTTACGGGTCGTTTAGGGAAAATTTTGCAGTCCTTACAGATTCAAAGCAATGATGGAAGTGTCAGGTGATGTGAACAATTTTTATAAAGAGAGGGCATGCTGCTTTGGCTCATCATCTTTCTTAATTTTGTATGTTGGTTTCTTGGGAACAGTAGGATTTGACTCTCTTCTTTTTTCAAGCTTCTTATACGCCATGTCAGTATACTGCCTAGACCACTTCGATATGGTCTTTACTGACCCATACTTGGCTGCAACCAACTCTTGCGTCTTTCTTTTGTATTCCAAGGTAAGATCTGCAATTGTCTTTTTGTACTTGTTCCAATCTGGAGCAGATCTTTTCATACCTGGATCATTTCTTACCCTTTCAATTCTATTTGCTTTAGCTTTTAGTGCAATGAGTGGGCATTCTTGTCACACCCCGACCGCGTTAAAACAACAAACCGCGTCGGAAACATCGGGGAGTGGAACGACAGAATCATTGTTTCACAACACATGGATTGAAGTTTTGTTTTATTTAATTAAGTTTATTACATTGTATTGAAATCAAAAGCAAAACATGAACAAATTGTCCTTCATTGTTATTAAGTCACTAAGGCCTCGTCCATTCCTATGTGAGCATGAATCATAATCATCATCAAACATCATCAAACTACGGTACCTGAAACATATGTGAAAATACGTCAGCATAAAAATGCCGACGAGTACATAGGTTCAGTGAGTGTGTCAGATTCATGGCTTTGAATCCATATTGCAATACCTCGTCCAACTACAAGAGTTGTCGAGTGTGTACCTTGAAATCAAAAGTGTTTGATATTGCAGTATGTTTTATCAACTTTACAGTTGATATATGTGTAAACCAAAACCATTGTAGCCATGAATCTTGACTGAAAAACATTTGTCTTTGTAAACCAAGTAGTAAATCGTCTTGTATGAAAACTCATATGGTTTATATCTTTAACTAAACCTTGTCAGTGTAACTTCGTTTTTGAAAACATTCATCCAAGTGATCTAGATAACGCAACGACATGTAATGTGTTAAAAGAACATATATATAAGAAGTACCAGTGGCGTATCCACCATGCTTTTATCACATTACACCCGCCCCATTACCTAATCACTTACCGTAACCCAATCGTTCAATAGTTCAAATAGTTCCAATCGTTCAAATAGTTTAAATAGTTCACATAGATCAAATAGCTTCAAATGGTTCAATAGTTCAAATCGTTCACATAGTTCCAGTGGTTCAAATAGTTCAACTAGTTCACATAGTTCTGATAGTTCCAGTGGCTCAAATAGTTCAACTAGTTCACATAGTTCAATAGTTCCAGTGGTTCGTGTTTAAATTGTGAAAACTAACTTTTGGTCCTTTTATTGAATACATTCAAACCTGTGTGACTCGTCCTACTCGTTCAACTTGTATTAACAAACGACCAAAGGTGTCACACCCCGACCACGTGGAACATACAAAACGTGGCGGAAACATCGGGGAGTGTTGTAACAGAATTAATGTTTCAAATCCATGGCAATTGAAATTTTGTTTTATTCAATAGAAGTGTTACAATGTCTTAACAAACAAGGAAATACAACATAATTAACTAGTCTTGCATCTTTTATTGTCACTAAAGCCCAAGTCAGCCTATGTGTATCTTGATCATCTTATGCTTCATTTCCTGAAAAACACATGTGAAAATATGGTACGTCAGCATAAAAATGCCGGTGAGATACATAGGTTTTGTGAAAATAGGTTTCATGACTTATGCTTGAGAAAATGTTTAGTCATGAACCTTGTTATTTGCTTTGTTTTGTAAATCATTGGAAAAACGATAAGATCAGATGATATGTATAAATAAATGTCAGGTTAAATGAATAACCATGTAAAATGAGTTTGTATAAGATAAGTTGTTTGTAAAACAATGTCTTGTGAAAAGTATGTTATTTGTATAAAATGTTATATATCTCAAATTGAAATGATTCAAATAACGCTACGATATGTAATACCATACAAACACTTATATATAGGAAGTACCAGCGGCGTATCCACCATGCTTGTATCACATTACACACGCATCATTACTTAATCACTTAATCAAACCAAACCAATCAATGTAAAATGTCTATGTTTAATCCAATGGTCAATGTATTGAATAATATGTCAAAATGCATGATCAATGTAAATCATGTAATGTGTAACCTAAATGATATGTATGGCTAGTGAAAACGCATCAACTAAACCATAGGTGAAATGCACAAAAACAAAGTATTGAAGTAAAACTTGGTTTAAATCAACGTTATGTTTTGTGTAAATGCATGATCAATGTCAATCATATTAAAATGTCTATGTCGAAATGTCTATGTCAAATGTCTATGTCAAAATGTCTATGTCAAAATGTCATGTATGGCTAGTGAAATGTCTCAACTAAACCATATGCACAAAAGCAAAGTATTGAAGTAAAACTGTGTTTAAATCAATATTATGTCTTGTGTAAATGCATGATCAAGGTCAATCATGTAATGTGTAAATGCATGATCAATGTCAATCATGTAATGTGTAAATGCATGATCAAGGTCAATCATGTAATGTGTAAATGCATGCTATACTGAATATGAACATTTATGCGGTGTTGTTATAATGCATACATCCAAGCCTTGCGACTGTGGTGATAAACCCTTAAACAAATTAAAGGTCTATCTGTGTAAATATCATCGAATTCGGTCATTCCTTTCTGTCCCCTTTCCCTGGGATGTCCGGAACGGGAGTTGTCAATTCCTATGGTACCACTACCTACTAACGAACGGCGTAGCTAATGTTAATGAATGTATTGTCCCATGTAAACAAACCAAATGTCATACCAAAATATAGGCATGTGATGAAATGAATCTGTACTAAGTATGCAACAAATGAACATACATAGCATGTGATGTGATGTGATGTAAAACAATGTACTAAGTAATGCACACTATGGGCACACCTAGCATAAAATGTCATGTAAAACAATGTACTAAGTAATGCACACAATGGGCACACCTAGCATGAAATGTAATGTAAAACGATGTACCAAGTAATGCACACAGTGGGCACACCTAGCATGAAATGAAATGTAAAACGATGTACCAAGTAATGCACACAATGGGCACACCTAGCATAAAATGTAATGAAATCATGTACTATAATGTACTAACGAACATAGCATGTATATGATGTGAAAACAGGACAGCATGAAAGTAACAAGTAGGCACATGTGTTCCACCCCAAAACAGTTTGGAAAACAGTAAAAGAGGGGTCTATGTACTCACTTGAGATTGCTCAGTTGTCTAAAGATAACCACCAAACAGTGCTAGAGATCTCGGAATCAAACGGCACCTAATATAGGTAACTATGTTAATTAACCGGACCTAGATCGGAAGATCGGGTAGCATTAGGGTTGGTAAACCAAACGAGTGTAGAGACTCGTGTCATTTGGTTTAACAAAGCCTACATGCTAAATGAAACTTAACCTAACTGCTTACGACCCATTACGACCCGTTTAGGTAGCTTATGCTACTTTAACGCGTCGTTCGCGTGAAACGCGTTCGGACCGCCTAACTAGTCCTATGACAAGTGTTATATGCCTAAACATGTTACATAATCAGTTATGTGACAAAAGTTTAGGTTACATATGCTTAATTACCAATTATACATGAAAAGGGTATTCTGGTAATTTACCTAAGGCATATAAACTACCTATCATACAACTACTTAAACGATGTGACCATAGGGTATAACCTCGGAAGGTTATTCCCTACCTACTATGGTCACCTAATGTGTTTGGTCGGATCCTAATGATCGACCAAACTGGGTCGGGTTCGAAGGTATAAGCGATTTATTAGATCGCTTACCCTACGACCCTAAACAACGTGGTAATCAGTAGGCATAGTCCCAAGGGACTATAACCAACGTGATTACACTCACGTTGCGAAGTTCAAACGAACTTCGCATTGACCATTACTGGTCAACGCTGAAAGTCAAACAAAGTTTGACTTTCTGACTCGAAAAGCAGTAAAAATAAGGAAAAGAACGAAAGAATACTTACGAAGGGTCCCCGAATGCTAATCCCGATCCAAGAACTCAGGTATGAAACAATGGTTTCAACTTAGAGCTCTCAAAATCAGAATTCTAGTGGGTTTTGATGTTGTGTGGGTTGGGTATTTATAGGAATACCCGAACCGTTAGGATCGTTTGTCGAAAATCGTGCCTTAATCATGTCCGTACAAGTGTCGGAATGTTATGGTGTCTAAATTGCCACTAACCATAGGGTATCAACATGTGGCAAAGGATTTGGGAGTGCAAAACAGCTGTAAACAGCTGTCGATACATCGAATCTGGTCCCGAAAATGCGAAAAATGAGTTTTCTGCATGTTTCTGCACCAGACTAGGCAGTCGCGTAGCGCGACGGTGAGGGCCTAGGCAGTCGCGCTACGCCACTGACCCCCCAGTTTCAGAAAAGTTTCAAAAGTGGCAGGAATGGTCCCTGCACGTGTTTAAGGCCTTTTTCGATGCGTTTGAACCCCGTTAACCTCATTTCAAGGCTCTAAAATGAAGTTAAAGTATAGGGGACTCAAAACATACTCAAAAATATGCCGGATGATGGTTCGTTTGGTCGTACGAACGCGATGTTCGCTTCATTACGACGGAATGCGCATAAGCGCGAAAAACGAACCAAATGACGCGACGAATGGATTTTTCTTAAGGCGAACACTAAAATAAAATGTAGTCATGCTTACATAAATTTTTGGATGTCCAGATGTATTCAGAACGTAAGTTATGCGCGAAAATGCAAACTTGTGCACTTTTTGACACTTTTAGTCCCTGAATGACCCAAAAGTTTATTTTAGCATACCGAACCCCTCAAAGCCTATTTCTAAGCTATGTAAAGGCTATTTATGGTATGTTTAACTTATGGTCATGTTCCGGAATGTCTGTTACAGTTCAAATTGGCATACTTTCGCAGTTTGTCAACTTTAGTCCCTGTAAGCGATTTAACTTTGATTTCACCACACCAAACCTTCCAAAACTTATATCTAAGTTACGTATAGGTTATTTAAGGTATGTAAAGCCTATTTCACTATTCCGGAGTGTTCGTTGCATTAAACTGGTTATATTTACGCATTAGTGCGCGTATAACCTTCCAGAAAGCGATTTAGAGCTTGAAATCGAACATGAGTCGATATGTGCAAAAGATACACATATTTATACAAGTCCAAAGTATGAAATACATTATTTCATTGGTTTGGCATTTGTTTGATGGCCGTGGAGGCACAGGTGTTACAGTCTCCCCTACTTTAGGAAATTTCGTCCCGAAATTTATTTAGAGGAAACTTGTGAGAGTTTAAAACATGAAGTTGAAAAGATCGAACAACATTGGTTAGGGTTCTGAACTTCTAGTAACTTTAATAACATCATGATTGCAATGTAAGAGGGATACTTATATACAAGTATATAAAGCGTCATTGGTGCGTCCACCGTACCTCCATTACATCGTTCTCATTTCGTTATTGTTGTCACTATCGGTTCTTACACATAATAAATCTTACTGTGGTTACCGTGCACCGAATCT
Source organism: Helianthus tuberosus (assembly GCA_030545235.1). Taxonomy (NCBI): domain Eukaryota; kingdom Viridiplantae; phylum Streptophyta; class Magnoliopsida; order Asterales; family Asteraceae; genus Helianthus; species Helianthus tuberosus. Next base: position 139,512,909 of record CM060376.1, on the reverse strand, counting down.
CATAATTATGTACGCGTCCATAATCAGACAATTCCTTGCACAGTTTACACAGTCTATTTTATAATGTGCAGGGGAAAACCAAATGAACAATCCTGTGATGAGTGTGACTAGACCGCCATAGAGTCCTTTTAATTAAATCAATAAATGATCTAAATAGACTATCAAGGAGTCTGTCCAGCTACATCACTAGATGTCGTTCTTTAACCAAATTGTGAATCAATCTTTTTTATTAGACCACTAAAGGGTCTCTTATGAATCATGGAGCGGTACAATATAATCCAAGGGTCTTAACTATTACATAGAAGCCCATTAAGGATTTAAGGTAGTACCTTTTGAATATCCTACTATGAATCCCTCATATGAAGATATGAAAGATTCTACGAGGATTTGGATAACGAATATCCAGAGTATACCAAAAACACAAAAATGTATAAATGAAAACACAAAATATGTAAATACATAGTCACATAACCACAAAATTGTTTGTTAATTTGTCTTGTTACTTGCGTACATGCATTTAAAGCGCACTAGGAATCCATTCAGCGGATTTCATTTAGTACTTTAAACGTTATCAAGAATCTAACTATAAAGATAGAAAGATTTTTGAAGAGAAAATTCGATTTCGATTATAAAGAACCGAAATGTTCGAATTAAGGTACATAAGGAATCCAATTAAGGACTCTGATTTGAATATGATGATCATCCACAAGGGTCTAATTATGGAGATAAAAAGATCCCATATGGATTTTAGAAGTTGAAGATGCTTTGAATTCTTGCACGGGATGTGCTTAAGTCAAAACATGAAGTAAAATGCTTATGAGGTTGAGATGCTAGATATGTCAAGGCGACATATGAAGCAGAATTTGAAGGTTAAGTAAATGTGTGAGGAAAATATATTTGGAAAACTATGCATGGGAAAAAAATTGTTTTTGAAACCTTATATATAATATTTTGAAATAAAGTAGGTGTATTAGATAGATATATTTACAAAAATGTTTTAAAATCATGCGAGATGAATTTTGAAATTATGTATAAGGTTTTTGAAAGACATGAATGATGCTTTTCGAAATCATGCACTTGATCAGAAAATGTATTGTGTTAATATTGTCTTCAGACTATATGAAATATTTTGAAATTAGAAAGGTTGGTTTTGATAACATGGCCAATGTTTTTGAAATAACATAGACAATGCATCTAGAAAAATTGTTTTCAAACTATATGAAATGTTTTGAGATCACGAAGATTGTTTTTGAAATACTGGTACTGTGTATGTTGAAAAATCGAAACGTAATGGGTATGAGATTTGAAAATACCCTTAGGTATCTAACCAAGGATTTAAAAGCACAGATGTGCGAAAAGTACGATTACTCATAATGTCACTTAATTTTCTGTACTATGTTTCTTAGAGTGAAACGAGTACTTAAAATTTTCGAGGGAATCATGAGCAATCATTTGAAAGAGAGAAATCACAAGAGTAGTTTGTAAGGTACATAGTTCTTTGATGTAGGTATCATAGGAAAAGTCATACACGCATGTAATTATACTTGTATATCAGAATTGTGAACAGCAACTTTTATTTATGAACGAGACATATTGTTTCACAATACACGAAGACAAAAGAAACAAAGGCATAAGACAGCAACATCCTTTGTTCAGCTAAATGCTCATCCGTGGGTCGGATTTGCATTAGCTAGCTTTGGGCATTGGTTTCTGTAGTGGGTCAGATCCCCACAATTGTAACAGGCACCAGGTGGGTAGTGTGGTCGTGCAGCTTGACCCTGTTGCTGAGCAAGAGGCTGAGCAACTTGTCGAGCCGGGTTCTGAACCGCGGGATTCTGAGCAGACCGACAAAAATTGGCAAGATGGCCTGACTTCCCACAGTTAGTACAGAAACGGCATGGAAGTTGCGGCTGGTGGTGACTGTTGCATCTATTGCACAACGGTGCATTCCCTGAATAGGGTTTCTTCGCTGGAGGCTGTGCGGGTTGGTTGGGAGCTGCCTGGTTAGCTTGGGCAGTGACAGCATAGTTTTGGGAAGCCTTACGCTTCTTTGCCCTCTTCGAAGAACCAGAGTCCTTTCCATTCTTGTTTTGACCCTTCTTGCTATCCCCCTTGTCAGCCAACTGTTTCTTGCCCTTGTCACCCTTCCGGTGTAACTTGTTCTTCCTGATCTGCGACTCAGTCAGCGTTGCTGATAACTCGATTGCCTGACGAAGTGTGGCAGGGTTACTACCAGTAAGGATGTCTTGTACCGAGTCGGGTAGGCCGTCGATGTATCTCTCGATAGCCTTGTCGAGTGGGGTAACCATAGTCGGACAAAGCAGACTCAACTCTTCAAACCGATCAGTATAAGCCCTGTGCTCACCACTATCTTGCTTCAAATCATCAAATTCCTTCTCCAAAGCTCGCTGCTCATGACGAGGACAGAATTCCCTCATCATAAGGGCTCTAAGCTCAGCCCATGTCTGTGCAAGAGCAACTTCTGCACCCCTGTCTCTCATAATCCCGTTCCACCATGTCAAAGCCCTTTTCTGAAATACGCTCGAAGCAAACTCGACTTTGCGATTATCCGGACACTGCACATGGCGGAAAGTATTCTCACTGCTCTCGAACCACTGAAGAAGCCCAGTCGCTCCTTCAGAACCACTAAACTTGAGTGGTTTAGCCTGATTAAAATCCTTGTACTTGCATGGAACATTGTTGTTGTTGTTATTGTTGGCTTGGTTCCATTGAGCAAAGAGATTTGGAAATTGAGCAGCCATCTGCTGCGCAATCATTTCTGCCAGCTCGGCAGTCTCTATCTGGCTTTCGCGTCGAGGAGGCATTCTGAAAGAGGGAACATGAAAGGAAACGAGAGAGAGAATTAGACGAAAAGAATGAGATGAAACAAATCTGATGAAAGCAAGGATAGTGGTCATTTGTTTGTTACTACAAAGCAACAAACGACACACAGTGACAAATCAAAGTAAATGGGTCGAAAATAATGTATCGCGAAGACATGCTCGCCTATAAGTGAACACTCATCCCAAGAATTCCCAGGTAAGCACAACTGGTCTCGCGTCTGATGAGATGTATACGAAGTGCTTGCCTAGACAGAAAACCCAGAATACAGGCATTCACCCTTCCAGTTTGCACGTGTTCACATTATTTAAAACCCAAAACTTTGCTGAGATTTTGAAAATTCAAAGGGGTTCAAAACCATATAACAGAGGGTTCAAAACCTTGTAATTAATCATTCTAGAACAGATGATTAGTTTTCAAAGCGGTTTTGAAATTTATGTTCTTGTTGTGGTTGTCGCCTAAGGATAGGTGACAGTATTGTTTTATGACTAAACGCAAGTAAGCTCGCGTTAGGGTCCTAAGAAAGTTATAGACTAGGTCAAAGCATTACTAATAACCTAATTCCCTATAACCATTGGCTCTGATACCATCTTTTCTGTCACACCCCGACCACGTGGAACATACAAAACGTGGCGGAAACATCGGGGAGTGTTGTAACAGAATTAATGTTTCAAATCCATGGCAATTGAAATTTTGTTTTATTCAATAGAAGTGTTACAATGTCTTAACAAACAAGGAAATACAACATAATTAACTAGTCTTGCATCTTTTATTGTCACTAAAGCCCAAGTCAGCCTATGTGTATCTTGATCATCTTATGCTTCATTTCCTGAAAAACACATGTGAAAATATGGTACGTCAGCATAAAAATGCCGGTGAGATACATAGGTTTTGTGAAAATAGGTTTCATGACTTATGCTTGAGAAAATGTTTAGTCATGAACCTTGTTATTTGCTTTGTTTTGTAAATCATTTGAAAAACGATAAGATCAGATGATATGTATAAATAAATGTCAGGTTAAATGAATAACCATGTAAAATGAGTTTGTATAAGATAAGTTGTTTGTAAAACAATGTCTTGTGAAAAGTATGTTATTTGTATAAAATGTTATATATCTCAAATTGAAATGATTCAAATAACGCTACGATATGTAATACCATACAAACACTTATATATAGGAAGTACCAGCGGCGTATCCACCATGCTTGTATCACATTACACACGCATCATTACTTAATCACTTAATCAAACCAAACCAATCAATGTAAAATGTCTATGTTTAATCCAATGGTCAATGTATTGAATAATATGTCAAAATGCATGATCAATGTAAATCATGTAACGTGTAACCTAAATGATATGTATGGCTAGTGAAAACGCATCAACTAAACCATAGGTGAAATGCACAAAAACAAAGTATTGAAGTAAAACTTGGTTTAAATCAACGTTATGTTTTGTGTAAATGCATGATCAATGTCAATCATGTTAAAATGTCTATGTCGAAATGTCTATGTCAAATGTCTATGTCAAAATGTCTATGTCAAAATGTCATGTATGGCTAGTGAAATGTCTCAACTAAACCATATGCACAAAAGCAAAGTATTGAAGTAAAACTGTGTTTAAATCAATATTATGTCTTGTGTAAATGCATGATCAAGGTCAATCATGTAATGTGTAAATGCATGATCAATGTCAATCATGTAATGTGTAAATGCATGATCAAGGTCAATCATGTAATGTGTAAATGCATGCTATACTGAATATGAACATTTATGCGGTGTTGTTATAATGCATACATCCAAGCCTTGCGACTGTGGTGATAAACCCTTAAACAAATTAAAGGTCTATCTGTGTAAATATCATCGAATTCGGTCATTCCTTTCTGTCCCCTTTCCCTGGGATGTCCGGAACGGGAGTTGTCAATTCCTATGGTACCACTACCTACTAACGAACGGCGTAGCTAATGTTAATGAATGTATTGTCCCATGTAAACAAACCAAATGTCATACCAAAATGTAGGCATGTGATGAAATGAATCTGTACTAAGTATGCAACAAATGAACATACATAGCATGTGATGTGATGTGATGTAAAACAATGTACTAAGTAATGCACACTATGGGCACACCTAGCATAAAATGTCATGTAAAACAATGTACTAAGTAATGCACACAATGGGCACACCTAGCATGAAATGTAATGTAAAACGATGTACCAAGTAATGCACACAGTGGGCACACCTAGCATGAAATGAAATGTAAAACGATGTACCAAGTAATGCACACAATGGGCACACCTAGCATAAAATGTAATGAAATCATGTACTATAATGTACTAACGAACATAGCATGTATATGATGTGAAAACAGGACAGCATGAAAGTAACAAGTAGGCACATGTGTTCCACCCCAAAACAGTTTGGAAAACAGTAAAAGAGGGGTCTATGTACTCACTTGAGATTGCTCAGTTGTCTAAAGATAACCACCAAACAGTGCTAGAGATCTCGGAATCAAACGGCACCTAATATAGGTAACTATGTTAATTAACCGGACCTAGATCGGAAGATCGGGTAGCATTAGGGTTGGTAAACCAAACGAGTGTAAAGACTCGTGTCATTTGGTTTAACAAAGCCTACATGCTAAATGAAACTTAACCTAACTGCTTACGACCCATTACGACCCGTTTAGGTAGCTTATGCTACTTTAACGCGTCGTTCGCGTGAAACGCGTTCGGACCGCCTAACTAGTCCTATGACAAGTGTTATATGCCTAAACATGTTACATAATCAGTTATGTGACAAAAGTTTAGGTTACATATGCTTAATTACCAATTATACATGAAAAGGGTATTCTGGTAATTTACCTAAGGCATATAAACTACCTATCATACAACTACTTAAACGATGTGACCATAGGGTATAACCTCGGAAGGTTATTCCCTACCTACTATGGTCACCTAATGTGTTTGGTCGGATCCTAATGATCGACCAAACTGGGTCGGGTTCGAAGGTATAAGCGATTTATTAGATCGCTTACCCTACGACCCTAAACAACGTGGTAATCAGTAGGCATAGTCCCAAGGGACTATAACCAACGTGATTACACTCACGTTGCGAAGTTCAAACGAACTTCGCATTGACCATTACTGGTCAACGCTGAAAGTCAAACAAAGTTTGACTTTCTGACTCGAAAAGCAGTAAAAATAAGGAAAAGAACGAAAGAATACTTACGAAGGGTCCCCGAATGCTAATCCCGATCCAAGAACTCAGGTATGAAACAATGGTTTCAACTTAGAGCTCTCAAAATCAGAATTCTAGTGGGTTTTGATGTTGTGTGGGTTGGGTATTTATAGGAATACCCGAACCGTTAGGATCGTTTGTCGAAAATCGTGCCTTAATCATGTCCGTACAAGTGTCGGAATGTTATGGTGTCTAAATTGCCACTAACCATAGGGTATCAACATGTGGCAAAGGATTTGGGAGTGCAAAACAGCTGTAAACAGCTGTCGATACATCGAATCTGGTCCCGAAAATGCGAAAAATGAGTTTTCTGCATGTTTCTGCACCAGACTAGGCAGTCGCGTAGCGCGACGGTGAGGGCCTAGGCAGTCGCGCTACGCCACTGACCCCCCAGTTTCAGAAAAGTTTCAAAAGTGGCAGGAATGGTCCCTGCACGTGTTTAAGGCCTTTTTCGATGCGTTTGAACCCCGTTAACCTCATTTCAAGGCTCTAAAATGAAGTTAAAGTATAGGGGACTCAAAACATACTCAAAAATATGCCGGATGATGGTTCGTTTGGTCGTACGAACGCGATGTTCGCTTCATTACGACGGAATGCGCATAAGCGCGAAAAACGAACCAAATGACGCGACGAATGGATTTTTCTTAAGGCGAACACTAAAATAAAATGTAGTCATGCTTACATAAATTTTTGGATGTCCAGATGTATTCAGAACGTAAGTTATGCGCGAAAATGCAAACTTGTGCACTTTTTGACACTTTTAGTCCCTGAATGACCCAAAAGTTTATTTTAGCATACCGAACCCCTCAAAGCCTATTTCTAAGCTATGTAAAGGCTATTTATGGTATGTTTAACTTATGGTCATGTTCCGGAATGTCTGTTACAGTTCAAATTGGCATACTTTCGCAGTTTGTCAACTTTAGTCCCTGTAAGCGATTTAACTTTGATTTCACCACACCAAACCTTCCAAAACTTATATCTAAGTTATGTATAGGTTATTTAAGGTATGTAAAGCCTATTTCACTATTCCGGAGTGTTCGTTGCATTAAACTGGTTATATTTACGCATTAGTGCGCGTATAACCTTCCAGAAAGCGATTTAGAGCTTGAAATCGAACATGAGTCGATATGTGCAAAAGATACACATATTTATACAAGTCCAAAGTATGAAATACATTATTTCATTGGTTTGGCATTTGTTTGATGGCCGTGGAGGCACAGGTGTTACAAAAGGGTAAGTTAACAAATATCAGGTTCTATTGTTACCCACATTACCCCCATAACCATGGTGAATGTCCGATAATGGGATTTGTCAGATCCTATGGTATCATAATATCCTATGGTACCATAACGTACTCCTGGTCGGCTTAAAATAGTTAATGAATGTCATTCAATTGTCTTTCAACCAATGGCCCAACAAGTTTGTTCATATAATTGAAATTGTTGTGTTTAATATAAACCATAGCATTCGTTTTAGAAACTCGAAATCGTTTAGCACATATGAATCACCCCAAAACATAAGAAAACGGTAAAAGAGGGGAACTATGTACTCACATTGAATTGCAAGGTATCCTCGATTAAATGAACTTAACAAAGCTCGGGCAAACCAAGGAAATCAAGTGGCACATAGTAATCGGATCGCTAAGTTAATAATCGACACCTAAATCAGGAGATCGTGTAGAATGAGGTCTCGTAAACCAAATGATTATCGGAACTCATGTGATATGGTTTAACAAGTCCTACATTCTAAATCGGAACCTATCCTAAGTGCTTACGACCCGTTACGACCCATTAAGGTAGCTTACGCTACTTTAACGCGTCGTTCACGCGAATGCGAATTCGAGACGCCTAACTACTCCTATGACAAGTATTATATGCCCTAACATGTTTAAATATGTTGCATAATCAGTTTAAGTGACAAAAGATAGGTTTCATATGCTTAAAATAAAATTATGCATGAAAAGTGCATTTTGGTCATTTTCCTAAGGCATATAAATTACCTATCATATAACTAATTAAACTATGTGACCATAAGGTATAACCTTGGAAGGTTATTCCCTATACAATCATGGTAATTAAATGTGCTTGGTCAGATCCTAACGATCAACCAAACGGGTCGGGTTCGAAAGTCTAAGCGGTTGTCAAGACCGCTTGACTTACGACCCTAAACAAGCACTAGACTAAAAGTGACGAGTTAAACATGTTAAGACATGTTTAACTAAGTTAGAAAACAGGTTTGATATCAAAACAAAGTGTTTTGATACCCGAAAATAGCTTCGTTGCAAAATACACATTTTGACCGAAACGTTGACTCGTACTTTGACTAATCGACGTGGTAATCAGTAGGTATGGTCACAATGGACTATAACCATCGTGATTACGCTCACGTTGCAAAGTTCGATTGAACTTTGACTTGACCAATTCATGGTCAAAGCAGAAAGTCAAACACGGTTTGACTTTCATGCTTGAAAAGCATAAACAAGCATGAAAGAAGCTTACAAAGGGTCCAAGCTAGGAAGAATTGATCTAAATTACTCAGGTATGAAGCCTTCAACAATGTAAGAGCTCCAACTTAGAGTAATTCATATTAAATGTGCAAATGAAAGTGGCAAACATGGTGGGTATTTATAGAAAGACATGATCCATCAAGATCTTTACAAGTGTTTTTGCAAGAATCAAAGCTTAATCTAAGCCATACACTTATGCCCATAGATTAGAATACCATGGGAACTCAAAAACAAGCTCAAAGTATCCCAAAACCATGTTTAAAACCACTCAAATTGGCTATCATGGACAGATTCAATGTTTCTGACATGATACTCTGTCGCGCCCCGCGTAGATCCACATAGGGTCCTTCGCGGCCCGCCTAGCAACTTTCAGAAGTTGTCAGTTTTGGCCCCTGCAAGCCCAAAACTTTGCTTTTGATGCTTTTAAGCCCCGATAATCCCATTTCAAGGCTCTACAATGAAATTAAAGCATAGGGAACATGAAATATGCTTGGAAACATCTCGGATATCGGTTCGTTTGGTCGTACGGTTGCGTTATTCGGTTGATTACGACGAAAACTCGAACGGACGCGAAAACGATCCAAATTACGCGACTAGTGGTATTTTTGCATTCCAATCACTAAAATAAAATATTTTACTGGTTATAAAAATTTTGGGATGTCCGGATATGTTCAGAACGTAAGTTATGCCCATAAATGCAAACTTATGCACTTTTTGATGCTTTTAGTCCCTATTGATCAAATAAGCATATTTTCGCATACCGGACCCCTCAAAGCCTATTTCTAAGCTATGTAAAGGATATTTAGGGTATCTTTAGCTTATGATCAAGTTCCAGAATGTATGTTACTGTACAAATCGGCATACTTTCACAGTTTGTCGCAAATAGTCCCTCTGATCGAATAAACTTGTTTTCGACACACCAAACCCTCCAAAACATATTTCTAAGTTATGTAAAGGTTATTTAAGGTATGTTAAGCCTATATCACTGTTCCGGAGTGTTTGTTACATTAAACTAATTACGTTTACGCATCAGTTTGCGTATAACTTTCCAGAAAGCGATTTAAAGCTTGAAATTGAACAAGAATTGATATGAGCAAATGTCTCATGCATTTATACAAATCCCAAGTATGAAACACAAGATTTCATTGGTTTTGTATTTGTATGATGATCGTAGAGGCACAGATGTCACAGTCTCCTCTACTTTAGGAAATTTCGTCACGAAATTTATTCATAGGAGTCTGTCTGTAACATTGTTTTAAACTATTGTCTTGCATGGAATCTAGGGTGTTATCTATTTGCATAGAGTAACCCACCAAAGATTTCCACGTAAGGCATAACTTTGTCGTTCCCCAATGGATGCTTCCTTAATTAAAGCAAGAAGTGGGGACGAGAGACTTGGTTAAATGATAAGACCAGGTTAACCAATAGTTCAAAGAGTATCCTTTAAGAATCTAACTATTAAAACAGAAAGATCTTGTAAGGATTTGTATTTCATTTCTCCAGTGGATATTCTTCAGAAGCGAAAATGAATGGATAATTCATTTTCTCCAATGGATTCTTCTTCAGATCCGGAAATGAAAGACGAATAGGTCATTCATTTCCAATAGATATTTCTTTAAAAGCGGAAATGAATGGATAATTCATTTTCTCCAATGGATACTTTTATCAGAAACGGAAATCAAGGAATGTATAAGCTTTTCATTTCTCAATGGTTACTTCTTCAGAAGCGGAAATGAATGGAAGATTCATTTTTCCTCAGTGGATACTTCGTCAGAAGTAGAAATGAAGGATTGCTGATTAGGTTATTCATTTCCCCGATGGATATTTCTTCGGAAGCGAAAATGAATGGATGATTCATTTTCCTCGGTGGTTACTTCGTCAGAAGTTGAAATGAAAGAAGTGTCGCAAAGGATATTCATTTCCCCGATGGATATTTCTTCAGAAGCGAAAATGAATGAATGATTCATTTCCCTCAGTGGATACTTCGTCAGAAGTGGAAATGAAGGATTATTGTAAAGAGTATTCATTTCCCCGATGGATATTTCTTCAGAAGCGAAAATGAATGGATAATTCATTTTCCTCAGTGGGTACTTCATCAGAAGTGGAAATGAAATTATTGATACAGGATTGTTCATTCCCCAATGGATATTTCTTTAGAAGCGAAAATGAATGGATGATTCATTTTCCTCAGTGGATACTTCGTCGGAAGCGGAATGAGTTTATTCATTTTCCTCAGTGGATATTTCTTCAGAAGCTAAAATGAATGGATAGTTCATGTTCCTCAGTGGATACTTCGTCAGAAATGAAAATGACAAGATTAATGCAGGATTATTCATTCCCTCAGTGGATATTTCTTTAGAAGCAAAAATGAATGATCAACTCATTTTCCTCGGTGGATACTTCACCAGAAACGGAATGAATTTATTCATTTTCCTCAGTGGATATTTCTTCAGAAGTGAAAATGAACGGATAGTTTATTTTCCTCAGTGGATACTTCATCAGAAATGAAAATGAATTTGTTCATTTTCCTCAGTGGATATTTCTCGGAAGCAAAAATGAATGGATGATTCATTTTCCGCTGTGGATACTTCATAAGAAACGAAAATGAACACGGTTCATGAATAGATTATTCATTTCCCTCAGTGGATATCTCTTTCAGAAGCGAAAAATGAATAGCTACTTCATTTTTCCTTAGTGGGTACTTCATCAGAAACGAAAATGATTATAGTTAACTTTTGTTTCTTGTTTAAGTTGATACATGACAAAACTTGCTGTGGTTTCTGTGCACTGGATTCCATAATTATGTATGCATCCATAATTACGTAATTCCTTGCACAGTTTATTTTATAATGTGTAGGGGATAGAATCGGTCGAACACATAAACACGTAAGCACATAATAGTCACACAATTGTCCACTTGGTTATCAATTCGTTATCAGTTTGTTATTAACTTGTCGTTGATTTGTACACGTGTATTGATGCGTGTGTAGCGTTATATATTTTTAGTTATATTTTAAGCCCTTTTAACACTTTAGTCAAGTTTCAAATTTATAAAACATAATATTTTACTAACACTAAACACACATATGGGCAAGTGCACCCATCGTGAGCGTAGTATAGCGTTGGTAAGATACCGAGGTCGTCCAAGGACACAAGAGCTTTTAGTACAGGTTTATCCTCAACGTCTAATCAAATCAAAAGTTTAGGAAAAGTTTTAAAAGTAAAACCTAAAAATGCTGAAAAATAAAATAAAAAAAATAAAATAGATAGACAAGATGAATCACTTGGATCCGACTCACCTTTAGTGTACCCTTTGATGATTTCCACACTTTTGCACTTTTTAAGAGATTATCTTAGTTATAGTAGTAGCCCCCTCTTTTGAAGGTGCGTTACCCTAGACCCAGTAGTTTGAGTCAGCAAGGATACAATCCTAAAGGGTCAGGATATTGAAAGATAATTAATTAAGTTATTAATTCGTAATGTGGTAGGCCCCTCTTTTGAAGGTGACGTTACCCTCGGCTAACTAGTTTGAGTCAACAGGGATACAATCCCAAGTAGCCGGGTTAATGTATTAATAGTAGTTTACATATGAGGGGATCAAGCTATTCGCACCCCCGCCATCCAATACCAGTGGGTATTGAAGGAGGTCCTAGTAAGCTTGACCCAGGTCCTTGCAGGATCTATACAATGAACAAGGAAAGAACCGTACCAAACCATTCCCTTAACCCCCGACCAGGTAACCAACATATCTCTATATAGACCGTAGAGATATGAATGTTGTAAATCTTTTATTTTATATAGACAGTAAAATAATGCCAAGCCACCACGGACAAATGATAAGAAAGTTTCACCTTCAACATAAGAAAGTAGTTATTAAAGTCATTAATACAAAACCAAATAAAAAGTGCGAAAAGATTAAAAAAACATTACACTAAATGCTTGTCTTCACCAAGTGATGTAAGAGACTTAGGCAAACATGGCCTTTGATTGTCAAGAACTCTTTCTATCAATCTTGGATCCCGAGACTACTACACACACTCTAAGATGGATGATGGTGGTGGATGTGGGTTGTGATGGTGGTGGAGTGTGGGTGAAGTGTGAGAGAGGTGGTTTGCCAAGGGATGCCTTTGAAGTGAACCAAGCACCTCTATTTATAGTCTGTACAGAAGCCTGGACATGGCCCCGTGTTCATTGAACACGGCCCCGTGTCCACCCACTTTCTCTTTCTTCATTAATTGCAATTTGTCTACATTAGCTCCACAAGCCCCCGTGTCCACTGGGCACGACCCCGTGTGCAGAAGCGTATCTGTACTATCAAGATTTGCTTAGATTCTGTGAATCTTAGCGTTAACCACGGTCGTGTTGAGCTGGGCACGCCCCCGTGTCGGGAATAGAAGCTTCTATAGCTTTGTCTTTTCTGCAGACACCTGAACACGCCCCCGTGTCCGCTGGGCACGGGGTCGTGTGCAGCCTTATATTTACTTGTTTTTGCTTGGGAAGATGCTGTTGAGGGGTTGGGCATGCCACGTTTATTCCTTTTCTTGTGATTATGTTAGATTTCGCTGATTTTTTCCTTCTTTTGTTCATTTATGCTCTTTTAATCCTGAAAATACAAAAGGAAGACAAAAGCACACTTTTTCCAACATTAGTACTAAAAAATGGTTAGTTTTATGCCTTATTTGATGTAATTTATATGTTGCATTTTACATACATCAAATACCCCACACTTATATCTTTGCTTGTCCTCAAGCAAAACTCTTTATAATGTCGTTTACACTCCCAAATGGAATGGGTAGAAGAGAAGTTTTGGGCTTGTCTTTAGTGTCGGGAATCCAAGATCTTTATTAGGCTTTATTTTTATGTTATTTACAATCCAATTCGTTATGATTTATTTAGAACATTTCATAAGAGAAATTACTTATTTGGGCATAACATGCCTTTTTAAAATTCCATTTATATACAAGTTCACATACCTCACGGGAGATCACTCAACACTCAGCCAAAAATGTATTTTTGTGAAACACTCGAGACCGGCATGGAACTTACTTCTACCATATGCTTGCCAAGCAATTAATCCTCCACCTTTTTAACTACACACCTTTGTAAATATCAAGAGGACTTGGGGAAGGGTTAGTGTGACAACTCGTAACTTCAAGGTAGAAACCGTTTATTTTGTTTCCTTTATTTTATTATTCGAGGAATTAATTCACGTAGCGCGAACCGACCCAAACTATTGGAACCCACTCGCGTAGTTCAAAATTTATGAGACCGAACCATAACTTGATGGTTTCCCTTTCATATTTGTTTAGTCGAGTGGATTAATTGGGGTATTACTATAACTAGTTGATTTTATGTTACATATATTATTTGCACAACCACTTGTATATTATATGCACATTGTGAGTGTAGCCCACATAACACTTGTAGCCCACCCCAATCCGTGTTCCTATGTGCCGGCCCAAGAGACTAAACCAAACCGCCCCCAATCTCCTATATTATTTGCACATCCTTAATTAAGTCCTATAATCCTATTGAGGTAAACCCTAACCTGCGCACAAGACCCCCTCCGGCCTCGCTTCTGTGCACGTAAACAAGATTCAAGTATAGGTGGAAACCAAACTCCTTATTAACTGCTAGGTAATATACTTGTCAAATTGTTTCTTGATTCTTGAAGTTTTGCAAGAGGATAGGTTATGCATGAGATCCCTATGATTATTTGTGTATTATGATAATATAGAGTAAACTATATGTGTTGATATGCATGAACATGTATTTCTTGATGAATGGGAGGGGGGGTCTGGTTGATTGTTTTGTGCATGGTTATGGTTGTATGATGGCAAGGTTAATAACTAATGGTCATCGTGTATGAACAATAGGACTTGATTCACAGATTCTAGCAAGGATTCGATGATGATAGTATGATATGTTTGTGCATGAGAATTGTTATGTGTTGGTAGGATAGAAAATAATGATGTATAACAAGAATTAACTCATGATTTCAAGGTTACTTGATGATAATTATGTGTTTAGGTTAAACGGAATATTGATTAGGATTGAACTGATGATATACATTATGCTTTGGGTTATTGAGGTGAAGGGGCGACATGCAAACTTGATTGGGCCATATGTGAATAACCGGGCTGCGTAACCAAAAGATCCATTTAACTTCACTTGGGCCGCAATTATTTCAGGAAAGGGGGGAGGCCGCCGTATAAACAGTTTGGGATGGGCTTAAACATAAGCATCCCAGAATCGTACAATTCAGTGGGCCCTATAATGAAACTGGGTCGGGTAAGTAAAGGGAACCACACAACAAAAATCTGCCGCACACGTTTAAGTGGGCCGATGACCTGCTAGACCACGCACCCTAGGATTAAAGATATGAACTGTTTGGTGTTTATTGAAGTGTGAATTCATAGTGTGAACTCGTATGAATACCTGCTATGTGATTTTCCTGATGACGGCTGACTGTGATGTTGCATGAATTCTTGTTATGACTTGCATATTTACTTGAATGTGAACCGAACCACTTGACATGTACTATGGTATAATATGAACTTGCATGGTGAGTGCAACTAAGACCCGGATACTTGCTATGACTGGCATAATGATATATGCTTTGCTTGGTTGCTACTTGAGTAATGTGTGCGAAGAATACATATATTATAAGTATGCAAAACTGACTGTCTTTGGTAACCACGGTAGGGTTTGGTTGACCAACTAGGAACGGGTAGCATAACATACTGAGCAATCTAAGGTGAGTTCATTCCTTTTTGAGCATGCGTCCTGGTGGGTGGGATAGTCAAATGGGTATTCCTGAGAGGAATAAGTCTTTGGGTAAAAACTGGGATGTTCGATAATAC
Source organism: Helianthus tuberosus (assembly GCA_030545235.1). NCBI lineage: Eukaryota > Viridiplantae > Streptophyta > Magnoliopsida > Asterales > Asteraceae > Helianthus > Helianthus tuberosus. Next base: position 139,497,461 of record CM060376.1, on the reverse strand, counting down.
ACTCTTTTCTTATCACTTTAAGTCCCACCATATACCGAATGGTTACCTGAGAGGTAACGAGGTATTAGTTGATATCGCTATTAGGCTTGGCAACCTCACACCGTACTTGAGAGGACGGGCGTGAACTAATGACCTTTGTTAGTATATTACGTCTATTAAATTCGTCTTGTATCATGTTATGTTATAGGATAGGTTAGAATAACCAGTGCACGAGGTTCGAGAATCGAAGTTTAGAAGTTAAGAGTGTGATTTCGCTTATATGGACACTTGGTCATAAAAGCGAAATCATAAGCTACTGATTTCGCTCATATGGCATGTCCATATAAGCGAAATCACTTCTACTATATATAGTGCACTCGTTCATTCATTTGGTACGGTTCTGAAAATTGTAACGAAGTGCTGCCAAGTTGCTCTCAGGTTGTAATCAGTGTTAAATCAATCAAAGAAGCATTATAATTAGTTTGAGCGTCTGTTTCATTGATTCCGCCTTTGAATCGGATTCACAACTCTTCTGATTGACCCGTTCGGGTTCAATAAAGATCCTACAAGTGGTATCAGAGCTCAGGAGGAAGAGTTTAGCTCAATTGCATCAGTTTTCTGTCTTCTACACCTTCTTTTTCGATTTGAACAAGTTTCTATGGTTAAAATCGGCCAAATTTTTCACAGAATGTGTATTAGTGGATATTAACAAAGCCTTGAAAGTTACAGGACAAAATTCGAACTAAAAATGATCAAAATTGATATCCGAGTTGATTTCGCTTATTTGAACAATTTGTGATTTCGCTTATAGATCAGCCTAATTTCGCTCCAAGAACACATGATTTCGCTTTTGTAACACAAAGAAATCCTGATTTCGCTCTTATGATCATGGTGATTTCGCTCTTAGGGACATACATGGTCTAATTTCTCTCATAAGTCAATACTGATTTCGCTTTTGTGACCACTATAACCCTAGTTTCGCTTTTAAGGACATCTTAACTCTGGGTTTGCTTATTTGTCATCAAAGGGTTTCGCTTATTAGTCATCAAGTGTTTTCGGTTTTGTGTCACAAGTGGTTTTGTTTGCGGCCCTCTTGAATGTTATATGATCAAAGTAGAGGTCCAATAGTTTGTGTTGGGTATTAATTGTGTCGGCAATTGTGAATCAAATATAGTGTGGCCCAATGAAATTATGTTGTGATATAAATGTGTCGGATATAGGTGACAAGTCTTAACAAGAGGCCCAATCAGTTTGATATACATTTAAGAGTTGTCGGTATAGTGCAAGTGAAGGCCCAATCGTTTTTTTGTTGAACATTTAAAAGATCAAAATTGAGCGGTCCAATCATAGTTTAAAACAATATTGTTGTCAGCCCAACACACATTCTCGGCCCAATCAGCTGACATTTACGGCATTGAGACGTTCAAGATATTTGATGTAAACAATATTGAGACGTTCAAGATATTTGACATTTACGCCTGTGTGTCATATCTCGCTCGAAAGTGAACATTTTCGCGTCAAGATCATTTCACGACAATCGAGTGTCAGTGTATTTCAGATTACTTGATATTGTTTAAACTGATTGAGTTTGTTTGATTGTTCTCAGTTAATTGAAGATGTCAAGCAACGGTGAAGAATTCTACAACACATTCTACAATGCATTCACTTCCGAATCGTCAGATAGAAGATCCGAGATGAGAGAATATTCGAAGGAGATTTCGGAGAATTTGAAATTCGAGAACATGTATGGAAGTCAACAAAAACCACCGAAGCTAATGAAAGTTGAAGATTATAACTGGTGGAAAAATAGATTTGAGGGTTGGGTAAAAGCTTTCGCTCCTGAAAGCTGGTTAAAACTGACACATGAATACGTTGAACCAGTAAAAGAGGGAGGATAGTTAATAGATACAAAAGATTTTACAGAAAAAGATATAAAAATGTTGTGGCTGAATATAGAATGATAACATTGATCAAGCAGTCAGTAAGAGAGGATATTATTTCATTGCTCGAACAAGAAAAGACTTCAAAGAGTTTGTGGGAAGCGTTAGAGAGAAAATGTGTAGGAAGTAATAAAATTGTTAAAAACAAAAAGAAATTGTTGCGTAAAGAGTTTGATTTATTCAACTGTATGAAAAATGAGTCTGTTTGTAAAATGATTGAGAGATTCGGATATCTGAAAATGGAGCTGATCAAACATGAAATTTTACCTTCTGAAGAGGAGCTGGTGGATAAATTGTTTGATTCATTGCCAAATGATCAAGAGTGGCAATACTTCGCTCTAATGTTGAAAAACACAATCAAGCCTGAATATTTGAAAGTGGATTTGCTGATTGAAACACTTGAAAGCCATGAGTTGGAGATAAAGAGATCTAAAGTCAACAATTCGGCTTATCAGCAGAATGTAGAGCTTTACTACAGAGGAAATGTACCGAAGGCTGGGTCTCCAAGAACAGCGTTTTCTGCAGAAAGTTCAAATTCAGTGAACAATGAAAGTCTTCACAGTGGTTTTCACGGTGGGTCTTCTTCAACAGTTTCAGACCAATCTGCTTCAAAGAATTTATTCCAGTGTAATATCGCAGTGTGTTGGACCGATTGCGTGACCCTAAATGTCAGTAAAAGTAGTTCATCTCAATTTACAGAGGCGGAATCAAAGTAAACTGAGTCATAACAGCATATATCCTTTCAATCTCCTTTCTATTAACGATTCCATGACTTTACAACGTTTATAACAAGATTTCGACAGCACCTCGTCTCACATGTAATGTTCACTATTCGCTTCAAATGAAACACACATCAGCTATATATAGTAGTTGCCTGTTTGCTTGAAAGTGACATGGTTGTTCAAGCGAACATGTTTAAGCGAACATGTCTGTTTCAAGCGAACATGACTTTGTTGTGTTTGCTTGAATGTGACACATGTAGTTTCAAGCGAACAACCAAACTTAACGTATACAAACCCTAATTTAACCTATCTAGACTCAAGACTTGAATAAAACGTAGTCAACAGACATCCAGTGCACCAACAGACTCCCCTTTGGATGTTGACGAAGTCTTCAGCTCCTGAGTCTTCAGTCTTGGTCTTTTCTCCAACTCTCTGTCTTCTCATCATAAGCACTCTATCTTTACAGGTTCAGGTTCACAATCTTAGCTACATCTTCAAACTCCCCTTTGATTGTTGATCCAGACTCCCCCTTTCACAGACTCCCCCTTTCAGTATGCTGAAATATGAGATATTAATCTGGTTCAAGCTTTGACATTTAGCTTCCGTGGGAATGATGAAGTCCAAAACTTGTGTCTCAAACATCCATTATTACAAACTATCTTTTCTACAATAAATCACAAACTCAATTAGTTATAGCAATCCACTCAAGTATTCAGGTCCAAGTTAATGACCCTGATTACTCAATTAATCTACCAAGTCCAATTTAATGACCTTGGTTAATCATTTGACGAATCAAACTGATTTAAAACAATAATTTCACAATATTTGAAAATAACAAGTATCAAGTTAATGAACTTGTTTTTGACTTTCCAATAAAAACAAACTTCATCAAGATAAGCTCTCCTCATTCTTCAGTCCAGAATCTCCTGCATCTGCTTCAATCATCTGAGAATCCAACAATCAACTCTCCACTTTGGTTTGTCGGAAACTAAAGCAGAAATAAAATCTTTTTGGATTTTATAAAGTGTTCTAAACTAAGAAATGAAATACAGAAAACTTAAATTGCAAAAAGTAAACAAAATAAACTATTTACAAACATATTTTTGGCGAGCGTGTCAGGGAATCATATCAGCTACCAGACAAATTACAAGTACCGTTAAGCTTCATTTCATACCCAGACTTAAACAATTCACCTCGATTGTTGATATACTGATCCATCTTAAATTATCACACAAATTTCAATTTACTCAGGATACGAATTAGATGAATTATGAACTTAGCTCATTCATGTGTCCCACCTCTTGAATATACTCCCGTATCCAGAATCCCAATTATCAGTCTTACAGGTGAGTATACTACAATGATATCTGTACATAAATTAGGTATGCGAGGGCCGAGGGATCTCAGGTCGATACTTCCGTATACGCAGAGAGATATCAGCTTCGACTTTACGGTATGTCCCCTTTAGAGGATCTTTTTGCTACAACAGCAGCGACTATCAATTTTTTTGTTTCATCGGCATGCTAAGGGTTTATGCTATGTTTCAAGCATTCGCAGAAAGTATTATCCAAGGACTAGGTCAGAACTACCGTTCAGCAGAAGTCCAGGAATAATACCCCAGACATCATTGAGTATAAAGACCTAGTATATCAGATTATGAGACCTTTCAAACGAGATTTCAGGGGTTACCTATATATCCAAGTAGTGTTCCCCACGAATTTCACAAGTTTGAAATTTAGGTTTATATCCCGAATAAATCTACTAAATGTGCGAAAACCTATCGACACATCATTAGTGAGACTGTTTAACTCATTTATACTTTGCAAATCTTTAGCATACTGTAATTGTCTAGCCGATGTACTATCATTTTCCCTATATACACAAGCTCTTTTTCAGATTTTATCATGTTTTTGTATTTTTGCATTTTTTACTGTTTTTTTTTATTTTCTAAAAAAATATCTATATACATCTATCTACTCCCCCTAAATACCAAAACAAGTAAAAAATCGACAAACCATTGCAGATTGTTTCTCATCTTCATCCGCAACAGTACTCTCATCAACGCCAATTATGCCATCCAACACCGAAAGAAGCTTCATACCATTCAGTTTTAACATATATTTAAACCGATTTTTATCAAAAGCTTTGGTATGTAAATCAGCTTTCTGTTCGTCAGTGTGGATTTTCTCAATTCGTATCAACTTTTTCTCAAAACAATCACGAATAAAGTGATGACGAATTTCTATGTGTTTAGTTTTAGCGTGATGTACTGGATTCTTTGTTATATTTATTGCAGCCTCATTATCAACAAAAAGAGGTGTGTTAAGAAACTGCAAACCGTAGTCGCGCATCTGTTGCTGTATCCACAGGATCTGAGAGCAGCAACTGCTAGCAGAAACGTACTCCGCTTCACATGTAGATAGCGCCACAGACGTTTGTTTCTTACACTGCCAGGTAACCAATCTAGGTCCAAAGAACTGGCATCCTGCAGTTGTTGATTTTGAATTAACTTTGCAGCATCCGAAATCCGAATCGGAATACCCTTCGAGCGTAAAGTCACCTTTCCTAGGATACCACAACCCCAATGAAGGAGTTCCTTTCAGGTAGCGCAATATCCTTTTCACAATGATCATATGCGATGCTCTCGGGTTAGATTGAAATCTTGCTGCGAGGCACGTTGGGTACATGATATCAGGATGTGAAGCTGTTAAATACATCAAAGAACCTATCATGGATCGATAAAAAGTTTCATCAGCCCTGTCTCCGGTGAGATCTGGGTGAATCCCATGATTTGTTGCAAGTGGGGTAACAGCTGGAGTAGAACCTGACATCCCGAATTTCTCCAAGATATCATGAACGTACGATTGCGTAACGAACGTGCGCTTACAATCAATTTAAACAACTTGTGTATTGATCTAACAGCGATTACAATCACAAAATATACCGGCAGCACTTCGGTACACTCTCTAAGAGCTCTGATCTATCCGCTTCAAATGAATACATGACACATATATATAGTACTAGCTTGATCGCTTGAAATGAACATGCACATGTTCAAGCGATCAGACTCAAGCGAACAAAACAATTACAATTCAAGCGAACTATATATGTTGACATTTCAAGCGACCATGATTGTATTTTGTCTTCAAGCGGTCATACAACATTCTGACTTGATAATAGAATTACATTTCTGCATGTAGTCTTCACATGATGTCATAGATGATGTCAATGAAATGATGTCATCATCATTAATGAAGACATCATGCTTGATCCGAACCGTAACGTATCTGAGACTCGATATAAGACGAAGACGACAGATGTGTGCACCAACAGACTCCCCCTCAGATGTTGACGAGTCTTAAATATTGAGTCTGCACAATCTTCAGTCTTTATCAGTCTTCTCCTCTTCAGCATTAACAGCTCACGAACAATCTCTACTTGGATGTCTTCAGACTCCCCTTTTCGATATGCTGGGATCGCAGTCTGGCATGTTGAAATCACATAGACCTCAGGTATCGGAACCTGTCTCTTCTATCATCAGGTTCAAAATCGAAACCTGGCTACACCTGCACATTCTTAACCCAGAAATAAATTTCACAAATTTAACATTTAACAAATTTATAAATCCAGATTTTCTCTCAAATTAAACCAGAATGATTTATCAATGATAAATTCTGATGAACCATTTGCAAAAATTAATCATTTTTCTTTTCAAAACATATTCTCCCAAACCATTTGTTCATCATGTTTACAACTAGGAATTTTGAAAATTAGCTCTCCAATACCAGTTGTCGAAAATCTTTTTGAATTTTTCAAAAATTATGCTAAAACACACTGAAAATCTTTTTGGATTTTGAGATATTAAGAAATGCAGTAAAGAAATATTTATAGACAATATTTTTGTGAGTTCGTGCAAGAGGATCATATCAGTTTTTGACAAGACACAAGTACCATTGAGCTTAGTTACACATTAAGAATTAAACAATTAACTTAGATTGCCGATATACTGATCCACTTAAATTTTCACACAAATTTCAACAAATTCAGGATATGAGTTAGGTGTGTTAAAGACTTAAACTCATTCATGTGTCCCACCTCTTGAATATACTCCCGTATCCAGATCCCAATATTCAGTCTTACAGGTGAGTATACCACAGATGATATCTGTCAGGGGAATAAATTATAGTGCGAGGGCCGTGAGAGCTCAGGTCGATCTTTCGATACGCAGAGAGATGATGGCTTCGACTTTCGGTGAGTCCCCTTTAGAGGATCTTTTGATTACAGCAGCAATGACTATCAATTTTATTGTTTCATCAATTTGCTGAGGGCTGCACTATATTTCAAACATGCGGAAAGTATTCTCCGGGGACTAGGTCAGAAATTTCTTTCAGCAGAAGTCCCGGGATAATACCCCAGATATCACTGAGCATAAAGACCTAGTATCTCAGAAAGAGGGACCTTTCAAACGAGATTTCAGGGGTTACCTATATATCCAAGTAGTGTTCCCCACGAAATAAGCAAGTTTGAAATTTAGTTTATATCCCGAAAAAGCTTACTAAATGTGTAAAAACCTATCGGCATATCATCAGTGAGACTGTTTAACGCTATTTAAACATTACATTTCTTTAGCATACTGTGACTGTCTACTGATGTACTATCATTTCCTCTTCTTTGACACAAAAACTCATTTTTGTTTTTTTATCATGTTTTTGTCTTTTTCAAATTTTCAAATGTTTTTGGATTTTCTGAAAACTTCTACTCCCCTAAAATGCAAACACATTTTAGGAAATTTGAAAACTACTAGACTCTTGACCCACTTGAAACATAACATAAACTGTACAAAAACTTGACAACTGACATCGAATCACTTCAATTGGCCATCCACTTTGCATAAACAATCAGAACTCCCCCTATCACAAACCATTTTCTCATTTAGATCTCAAAACACTTAAGTTTGTTTTAATCAAAATGATTTTTCCGGAAAATGAGTTTGTTTTTACCACTTGTAGGGTTACCACTTGTTAAGTATGTGGATATGGTTCATCATCTTGTCAGTTTTATCAACTGTAGTAAATAAAGTACAACTTAATGTCCTTGATTCACTGTTTGCAATCAAGCAACCTCTAAACCATTTGTAAGAATAACTAAAACATATAACCACATGTAGGAATAAAACCTCGACACAAACCATTTTACCAATCAAAATGCCGATTCCTGCTTCACACTTACCAACCAGGAAGCTCCGGCGTAGTCATTCAACCTGTAAAGTTTTAATAATTTTAAGAACCTTTCATACAATTTTATTAAACATGAAAGATGCCGATTCCTGATCCACGATTACAAACTTGGGATCTCCGGCAAGTCAGGTTTTTCAATGAAAGAAAATATCCACCCAAGCCAGACCAGCCTTGGGAGTTTTCAATTCAGAAGCAGTTGGAGTATAAGTTGCTTTCTTTTTAGCATAAAACTCCTTTACCCCTTTTACTTTCCCTTCAACCATTTTCCCAAAAATCTTCTTAACTTTCCCATTAAACGCTTTCTCAACATCAAAGTTATCCTTCTCAGAATAACCCTGATTTGAGATTTCAGACTTTCCAGTTTTCCTTTTAAAATTTTCAGTCCTCAATGGTGGAAAGTTCTCATCATCCATTGAAGGAACTGAGTTTTCATCACTTTCATCAAACTGTGGCTCCTCTGATTTTGTGGAATCAGATTCATCGCCAGATTTTACTTCAGATTTCTTAACAACCCATTTTTGGTTGTCAAGTTTCACACTTCGCCTGTAAAATCTCTTCGAACATTCACCAACTTCAAATGTTGAATTTTAGAAAACTTTAAATTTTTCAGTTAGTGGTTCGGTTTTATCAACAACAACTTCTTTTAGTTTTCCAGAAACTCCCTGTTTTGTATTTGTTGCTTTCGGACAGTTCCATGCAATGTGACCAGCTTCATTGCATCAGAAACAGATTCTTGTTTCTTTCCTTTGATAAGCTCCATTCTTCATCTTTTCATCAAGAAACTCCTGGTTTGACTGTTTCCAGAATGAGCTCTTTGCTTCTTCTTCATGGCTAGTTCCTGCAACATATGTCATTTTTGATTTATAATCTCGAACATATTTTTCATTTTTATATTTTTCAGGTGGAATAAAACCAAGTCCTTTCTTTTTGTAGCTACGATTGTGGTTTGGTTTCTTTTGAAAACCAGAACCAGAATTGTAACCCTTTTTCTTGTTCAAACGTTGTTGTACTCTTGAGGTGTAAGGTTTAGGTTTTACATTAAGATTTTCATCTTTTATTTCAGAAATATTAATTTCTGTTAGTTTGAAAACCTTTTTTATCAAATCAGTTTTGACACCTCTTATTGGAAATTCTTTATCAAAATATAATTTGTCAGAACCATTCAAAGTATATGCAACTTCAAATGTTTCTTCATTCAAATTAGATTTTGACAACAAAAATTCTTTACTATACACCCGTTTTCCTGACGACTTTGAACTCTTGACAGACGAACTCGAACTTCCGACAGACTGACAAGAACTTTCGGACTCGGATTTTGACTCTGACTCCTCATCCTTATCCAACACCTGATCAACCACTCTTTTTATCAGTTCTGACTCATGATCTGTGTCGGACGCTGTGAACGTGACATCAATATTGTCCGGTAAAACATCGGTTATCTCGGATTCTAGTTTAATATTGACTGCCTGTTTTAGTTCTTCCTCGTTAGGTTTTCTAGACGAGTACCCTTCCCAAATCGGAGGCGGACACTTATTGTAACAGACACCCTGTTTCTTACCAGTATCCTTTTTCTTCTTTGGCTTTGTTTCTTCACCTTGAAACGCTTCAAATCCTTCAACTGTTGGATATATTCTATCAATTATGTAGTCACAACTTTTGTAACTTTGCAGCAATCTTCTGATTCTTTCATTTTCAGTTGCTTCACTATCCAACTCTTTCTTCCACTTTGCACATTCTTCTATGTACAAGTTGATCTCTTTCTGCTTTGTCATCATGGTAGCATTCAACATCTTCAAAGCTTTCTCTCTTTCAGAGTTAGTCTTTTCCAGACCATTCACAGTTCTGTTCAATACATCATATGACTGTTTCAAATTTTTTACATCAAACAACAACTTTTCTTTCAACTTTTCTAACTCACTAAACCTCTCATCTTTTTCTATACATTGTTTACAAGACTCTAAACATGTAAGACATGGTTTTGTGATTTCAACGATCTTCTCGACTTCAACTATCTTTTCAACTTCCATAATTTTCTCAATCACTTTGATTTCTTTCAATTCTTGTGCAGCTTTCCTTTCTTTCAGTTTCTTCAATTTTTCTGCAAAATAAAATTCAAAACTGTCAGAAGATAAATGAGATTTTCCAATGTTTATCTGTTCAACTTCTTCATCATCACTGTTATCTGTTGAACTGTTTTCAGAGGAAACATATTTTCCATCTTGACTCTCCTCATTATCTGACATCACATCCATCCACTCCTTCAGCAACTCTGGCTTTTGCACAATCTGAGCAATAAAAGCTTTAACATTAGGATCAGCTGGAATGTACTTGTCCCAGCTAAAACCATCAGCTACTTTCTCGTCATCTTGATCCATGATGGCATAGTAAGCCTTCTTGTTTGCATCTTCAATCATTCTTCCATGTGCCGTTTGAGCTTCTTTTTGTTGATACGGTTGATGAGTGATTTGCTGATAAATGGTTTTCCTATAATAATCATCTTTCCCAGATGACTCCTTTGCTCCTCTCGGCTCCTGATTCTTGCATTCTCTTTTAAAGTGGCCTTTCTCCCTGCAACGAAAACAGACAACTTTAGATTTATCAAATCCTAGATTAGAAAGGTTTGCATCCAAGAAATCATTTCTTCCTGTAACCAATCTAAATTTTTCTGCTCTCCTCAAAACACTAGCTAAAGCCCATTTAATATCCATTAGTTCCAGCTCCTCTGCATCAATCTGATCATAATCTTCTTTTGTGAGCATTGGATTGCCAATTCTTCCGGCAATCAACCCTTCATAAGACTCTAATGCAGTGACCAATAATCCCATATGATGCTTTACAACTTCTTCAGAATAATTTTGACCATTTTGAAGATGTAAAGCTACATTACACTGAATCGAATGCCCATTTCCAGCAGATGCACTTTGAACACTTGGAGGATTTACCGTTGAGAACCCACTAGTGTTGACTGATCCTTGACTGCTTGGTGTAGACTGATTTCCAGCACTAAATGCAGTTTGTATCTTTGGACTGACTTCAGCAGTTTGAACATTTCCTTTATAGTACAATTTAATATCTTGTTGATGAGTTGAACTATTCATTCTAGCAATTTTCTGCTGCTCCAGATCCTATGCCTCCAACTTTTCTATAAACTGTGCAATCGATAACCTTTTAAACTGTCCGGAATTCTTTAATATCATCAGATATGTACTCCATTCCTTTTGCGGTAACGCGTCAGCAAGCTTTTCAACCCATTCTGCTGGAGTTTTTGTAATCTTCAATTGTGACATGGTGCGTACAAGATGACAATATCTTTCAATAAGACTCTTTGTTGTTTCACCAGACATGCACGCAAATAGTTCAAACTCCTTTTTCAGCAATGCCGCTTTACTTTGAAGCATCTCAGTACTTCCTTCGAATTTCGTTTTAAGAGCTTCCCAAATAGAATAAGCGTTTTCATCATGTTGAAGCAACACAAATATCTATTCTTTAACAACTTGTTGTAACAAATTGATCATCATCTTTTCTCCTTTGTAACCCTCTCTTTCTTGCTCCGTGAACTCTGAAATTATTTTATCGACTCCCGCTGAATTCTTTGGCCTCTCATATTCAGTTTCGATGCTCTCCCAAGCTTTTAGATGATTCGCCTGAACCCAATTCTCAAACCGTTTCTTCCATCCGTGATAATCTTCAATTCCCATAAGTTTCGGGGGTTTTTGCATTGTTCCGGTTTCATTCTCCATGTTCATGTTCTTAGCAATGTCACCCGGAGTAGTTGGAGATGTTGCGAATGCGTTGTAAAAATCTTCACTCATGATTCGATATCGAAGAATTTCTCAAACTAGCTTTCAAACGAACTGGTTCACCTCGTAAAACACCTGAAACAAACAAACAAACGATCAGCTTAAACACTTATCAAGTTAACTGAAACGAACTGATATTCAGACTGGTGGATATTTTGTGCAGCCTGAAAGTTGACACACTGTGCGGATTGAAGATTGACAAACAGTGCGGACTGCTATGAGCCGGACCAATTTCAAACAACCAGACTCACTACGAGCGAACTGATGGACTTTCAAACGAATTGAATCTTTTCACGCAATCTGACCACACTAAACAATCTGAGATACAACTCAAACCATGTGTACTGACATGACCTGACATGATCTCATTCGATCTGATGCTTTTAACCCACTACGAGCCAAATGAAACAATCTAGTAACTGCTGATTTATATCAAAAATCTTTACCCAATTTGATTGTGCTGATACAAGCTATGATGAGCTTAAACAAACTTTGAATTAACAAATCACTTTAATTGAAGTCACATGGGTTGGCAACAGTTAACACTACACAAATGATGAAACAAATCTTATTGAACCGAGATTATGACCCAATCACATGTCGTCAATAAATCTCAATTGAACTCTATTGGACCTCAAAATCCATTAAAACGACAAGTATGAAACAACTTTAATCCATCTCGATGAAATTGTTCACATACACTGTTCTGAATATACACTTGATACTTTTAATAATGTTGACTAAAAGACTGATCAAACCAAAATCACATGCAAACCGACACAAACCACATGATCTCTTAATTCAACCAACTGACAACCTTGTTTAATATTACACAAATCGATGCACTTTTCAAGCGAACACGTGATTCAAGCGGTGTGTTTCAAGCGATCAGACATATTCAAGTGAGCAGACTATTTCAAGCGGACAAGGTTGTTGTTGTTTTTTTTAAATGACGTGACTCTATTGAATAATATGTCGTGCACAATAGCCGAGAATCACGTGGAGAGACTTTCTCTCTCTAAGATTATCTTCCTAAGTCTCCAAATGAGCAAAAGTCTTAAACCTAACACTATAACTCCCTATTTATAGGCACAAGGAATATAAGGATTTCTCCTTATTTACAAGTTTGCCACCTTGCCCTTTTAACTAGATATTACAATAAAAGCTTTCATTCTTCGGTTTCTACTACGATTTTGATTGACGGAGGCGATAGACACTTAATGCACTAACAGACTCCCCCTTGGATATTGCCGTAGTCAATCTCGTAGCATCTTGTCTTTCTCTATCTTGAACAGAATCCCCGTGGATCTGTCTTCGAGCTTCTGTTGCTCCCCTTTTCAGTAGTCTCTTTCTTCAGGCTCCCCCTTTCGTCAAGCTTCCGTGCTTTTGGGATCGACACCTGGATTTCCGTATACAAGCTCCTCCAAGATATTTATCTGGCTTTTTTTTTAATCCACGCTTCCTCTTGCGTTGAGCTCGTCTTCAGACTCCCCCTTAGACTCATCTGTCGGGATCGTAGTCTGGCTTTCATCGATTCACAATTTCAGGATCAATTCCTGGCTTTGTTCTGCATCTGCTCAGGATTTGAAACCTGGTTAACCTGCACATCCTCTACCTCAACATAAGTTTCACAAATTTATAACAGATAGATTTAAGAAACTTACTGGTAGAAATCATTGATTCAACAAACATACTAGTTAAATCAAGTTCAAATAAATGATCTTGATTAACTAAACACACAATCTTTCAAAACATTTGTATACGACATTCAAAGTTTTCAACATATACTCCCAATCCAATGTAGTACATCATGTTTAGCACTTGGAATTTTGAAAATCCGCTTTCCAACATCAGTTGTCGAAAATCTTTTTGTATTTTTCAAAACTTTATGCTAAAACACACTAAAATCTTTTTGGATTTTGAGTTTAAAGAAATGCAGTAAAGAAATATATACAGACAATATTTTTGTGAGTTTGTGTAAGAGGATCATATCAGTTTATGAGACAAATCACAAGCACCGTTAAGCTTTAATCATTTTAAGTTCTAAACGATTCACTTAGATTGTCAGTATACTGGTCCACTTAAATTTTCAAACAAAGTTCAACTGCTTCGAGATACGAATTTAATGTCTTAAGCACTAAAACTTAATCGCGTGCCCCACCTCAGAATATACTCCCGTATCCAGATCCCAATATTCAGTCTTACAGGTAATTATAACACAAATGATATCTGTAAGGGGTAATAAATTATGAAGAATCATGAGAGCTCAGGTCAGAACCATCGTTCAGCAGATAGATCATGACTCAACTTGTGGGTGTGTCCCCTTTAGAGGATCTTTTTTACAACAGCATTGCTAAGCAATTTTATTGTCTTATCATTGATGCTGAGGGTGATGCTATGTTTCAAGCATTTGCAGAAAGTATTATTCGAGGACTAGGTCAGAACTACCGTTCAGCAGAAGTCCCGGAATAATACCCCAGATATCACTGAATATAAAGACCTAGTATATCAGAAAAAAGGAATCTTTCAAACAAGATTTCGGGGGTTACCCATATATCCGAGAGATGTTACCCACGATATAAGCAAGTTTGAATTTAAGTTTATATCTCGTCACAATCTACTAAATGTGCAAAAACCTACTGGCATATCATCAGTGAGACCGTTTATTACTTTTTAACTTTCCATATCTTTAGCATGCTGTGATCGTCTACTGATGTACTATCATTTCCTCTTTTATACACCAAAACTCATTTTTGCTTTTTCAATGTTTTTGACATTTTCAATTTTTCTAATTTTTTTTTTAATTTTTCTCCCCCTAAAATCAAAATATGTTTCAATTTTGATTTTCTGAGAAAATTTGAAAACAAACTATACAAGAAACGTGACAAACTGATATCAAATCGCTTCAATTCGCCATTCACTTGGCATAAACAATCAGAACTCCCCCTGACAACAAACTATTTTCCCATTAAGATTTCAAAACACTTAAGTTTGTTGTAATCAAAATGGTTTTTCCGGAAAATTAGTTTTGTTTATCTTTTTACAAACCCGGGGTTTCATCACTTTGTTCACCTTTATCCACTTATCGGAAAGATAAATCAAGTACAACTTAATGTCCTTGATTAGTCTTTTGTGATTCGAAATATCACAGTTACCAACCTGTGAATTTCTCAAGAAATATGCCGATTCCTGTTCCACACTTACCAACCTGGGAACTTCGGCAAGTCAGGTTTTTCATTTAAACAAATTCACCCAAGCCTGACCAGCCTTGAGTTTGACAGTTTTTACCTCAACAGATGGCTCTTCTGGTTTTGACGAACCAGAATCATTGCCTGAATGTGGCTTGTCTGACTTTGTTGAGCCAGATTCATTGCCAACACGTTGCTCCTTTGTTTCTGAAGAAACAAATTCTTGGCTAACAACTTTCTTTTTCTTCTCTTTTGTCCTCAGATTTGCATCTGATGAATTTGTTTTGCTTACCTTTTTAGTTGAGGAAAGCAATTCATCAGAACTTTTTCTCGGATTACCAGTTGTATCCGAGGACAAAATTTTCTCCAAGTATTCTCTTGCCTTCTTTCTCTTCTTCCCCAGTCTGTCTTTCTGCCCCTGTGAAAGCTTCACTTTCGGTTCGTGAACTTTCTGTTCTTTGGGCTTGACACTGACTGATTTCTTTCCCATTTTCTGAGATTCAACCCTCGATCTTCCCTTTGATCTCATTGGGAAATCTCTGGCAATATGGCCTCTGATCTGGCATTCATAGCACCTTCTTGTTTCAAATCTCTGGCTTTGGCAGTTAACAGCAATGTGTCCTTGATAGCCACAAGTGTAACACACTCTGTTATCATACCTTTCACTACTTTCATACCACACACTTAGATCATAGCATTGATTTGCCTTGTGGTACTCATGTCTCCTCTTGTATCCTTGATTTGGCATTTGAGCACTGTGGTCAAACCTGCACCACTGATT
The DNA here is from genome assembly GCA_030545235.1 of Helianthus tuberosus. Lineage (NCBI taxonomy): Eukaryota > Viridiplantae > Streptophyta > Magnoliopsida > Asterales > Asteraceae > Helianthus > Helianthus tuberosus. The sequence continues at coordinate 139,481,814 of CM060376.1, read as the reverse complement.
ACCAACTATTTTCGAGTTTTGATTTTTAAATTTTTGTGGTTTTTCACAATGATTGGATGACTGAACTGATGAGCTTTTATTTTCATTTTGAAAATTTTTCAAATTTTTAACTTTTTGTTTCTGTTCTACAATCTTCTTAACAGGTTTTTGCTTAGAGCATTCACCTATTTCAGTAGACTGCAAAACAGTATTTTGAAAATTTTCTTGTAATTCTAAAAATATTTTTCTTTTCTTTTCTTTTTCTATTTCATCATCAGCTTTGTCATCGCAATCTTCAATTTTGACTTTGTCAAAATTTGTGACATTGTCACTTATTGGAACAGAATTGATCGGTTTTGGAGAAACATGTGATGTAGAATTCACAAAACCTTTCAATTTAATCTCAAGCTCATCAATTTTATTTCGAGCAATTTCAGCTTCATTTTCAAGCCGAATGATTTTCTGAAGATGAGAATTTATTTCAATTTGTTTTTCAAGATTATTCTGAAAAATAACAGATTTTTCATCTTCTAAAATCTTCATTTGACTTTGAAAATCTTTTTCAAATTTTAATTTTTCATTTTCAAAAACATTTTCTTCTTCTTTAAAATTTTTGTTTTCTAATGACAAACTCTCAACATTCTTCAAAAGTTTGTCATTTTCAGATTTTAGTTTTTCGCAGTTCAAGCGCAAATCCAAAATCTGTTCATCATCAGCTTTCTTCTCGTCTTTCAAAGCTTTGTTTTCCAATGTCAAATTCTCCATATCTTTCAAGAAATTGACATTTTCTGCTTCGGATTTTTCGCATTTTGAGCACACAACTTCACTTTTTGAAGTTTCATCCTTCTTTGATTCTTCATTTGACTTTGTCATTCCTTCTCTAATCCTTTTGATTAATTCAAGAAACTCAACCAAACTTATATTTTCTGAGTTTCTTTCTATTTCATTTATTAACTCTTTCTTTTTCTTTTTCTCTTCTTCATCTCCCCACCATTTCTTTTGCCAATAATCATCCTCTTCCTTGTACTCCTTGATTATGGCTTCGATATCAAGCGTTTTTTCATCGATTGCAATATTTCCATATGGGTCAAGATAACACTCCCTGTCCGGATCCCATCTATTTGCTCTCCTCGCTTCCAGAAAAATACGTGATATTCTAATTATTTTGTTTTCAGCAATCATTTTCTAGTATTGATATTTTTGCTCTTCAGTTCTATCGTCTTTCCACGGAATAGGTTCGTCTTTTTTCGCCATGATTTTATGTCCTTGAATTACCTCAAAATCACCTGCAAACAAAACAAACAAGCTATCAGTTCAAGCAAACTAAATACGTAACAGTGTGTTTGTTGACGAAATCAATCTAAGACTCGTTGTCAAAGATTCGTGGATTCAATCCAATGTTGTTCGGGTGAAATCTCTAAATGAATGAATGAACACCTCTTTACTCAAACAATCACATGCTCACAAGCAAACTATAATCCGTGATGATCAGATCAATTATCACAAATTAATTCCACAAGCAAACAAATATAATCACATGCAATTCAGATATCAACAAGTGTATTTGGCTGACAATCTTTAATACTCTTAATTCTTATTGGGCCACAAAAGTATATGGCGGACAACAACTAGAAACACTACAATTTCCGACAATCTTTACATCAGACAAAACATCATTGGGCTGCCCAATTCTTCAACCTTTATCCAAACCTTGGGCCTATGACTTACTTGGGCTGACAACACTTTTCAAATGATTGGACCAATTGAACCACTAACCGACAACAATTTGTTATATCAAACTATGATTGGGCCGAATTAGTTAAGTGATTAGTCAATATGATTTGTCCTTTTGATTGTGATAATTCCATTCAATATATTTATATCAATTCATGTAATCACATGCACCAAACACTACTCGAAATCTGATTGAGCTGTTTTTTTTTAAACGTGGCTGACAACACTTTTCATTTGAACTTTGATTAGGCCGCTAACATTCAAAGCACATGGGTCTGACAATTTTGATTCACGAGAACACTTTTCATTTGACCAACAACTGTTATGTTCACGTTCAATCAAAATCAGTTCAAGCGATCAACTCAAGCGGACACACTGATTACTTTCAAGCGATCACAAACTTTCAAGCGAACACACCTTCTCGCTTGAAACTGCTATCAATTTTTCAAGCGAACAGAACCAATTCGCTTCAAAATATCACACTTTTCAAGCGAACAAAACAAGTTCTTTCAAGCGAACAAAACAAGTTCTTTCAAGCGAACAGCGAAAACGGACCTAAAACTTTCGATATCTCCTAAACGGCTAGGAATTATATTCTGAAATTTTGTAGGGTTGTAAATCAAGTATTTTCGCACAACATATCAAAAAATCATCAATTTTCGACCATAAAATCCTGTTCAATTTGACTATTTTCAGTAAAAAAAAACGCGATAAGAATGAAAAAGATGAAGAAATGATGCAATTCGGATCTGAAATCAATGAAATCTGGTACGAATCTATGTGTTTGATCAGTGCAATCGAGCTCCTGCTCTGATACCACTTGTAGGATCGGTTTTGACACCGTACGATTGCGTAACGAACGTTCGACGTGCAGAATCCGTGAACGTGCGTGACCGAACACACAAGAGCGTACAAATGACGTGATTCTATTGAATAATATGTCGTGTACAATAGCCGAGAATCACGTGGAGAGACTTTCTCTCTCTAAGATTATCTCCCTAAGTCTCCAAATGAGCAAAAGTCTTAAACCTAACACTATAACTCCAATTTATAGGCACAAGGAATATAAGGATTTCTCCTTATTTACAAGTTTGCCACCTTGCCCTTTTAACTAGATATTACAATAAAAGATTTCATTCTTCGGTTTCTACTACGATTTTGATTGACGGAGGTGATAGACACTTAATGCACTAACACAGTGGAGTTGAAGAATGGGCAGAATTTCAGTGAAGAGTCGGCAAAACAACAGATGGTTTTCTTGGCATCTGTACTTGAATCGTATGAAAGCCTCATTGCAGGGAAGATTGGCAATACCAACTTGACAAAAGAAGATTATGATCAATTAGACCCCGAGGAGATGGAACTAATGGATATAAGATGGTGCATGGCCAGTGCGGTTCGTCGGGCACAGCGGTTCATGGAGATCACGGGGAGAAAGTCAATTGGTGGATTATCTACCAAATTGGGATTTGATAAATCAAAGGTGACATGTTTTAAATGTAAACAAAAAGGTCACTTTAAGCGCGAGTGCAGAAATGCGTATGCTGCTGATGATTCTGAAAACCCATTCAACGAAGATTATTACAAGAAAGCGATCTACCATCAGAACAAGTCTGAGCCTCCAAGGTTGAAACAGCCTGAAGAAAAATCAAGGGCTCTTGCAGTTATATATGATGATGAAGGTTACGACTGGAGTCAAGTTTGCCCTGAAGGAGATGCAGTTGGATATGCATTTGTTGCAAATGATGATCATGATACTTGGTGGAGAAGAGACAGTGCGAGATGGGAGATTGGCAAATTGTGTGAACCATTTAAGGAAGCACAAAGAGCCAAGAGATGGAATGAAGAACTAGAGTGTTACATGGATCCACAGGGTAATCCAGTAGTTGATCCATCAAAAGTGGATTTTGATGCTGTAACCAATGTGTTTCCAAGTGAGGGCACTTTCAACACAAGAAGGCTTTCTAATAAAAACTATTTGCCAAATTTGATGAACAAGTTAAAAGAAGTTTTTGAAGCAAGTTTACCGAAGGTGGTAGAATTGAAGAAAAGAAAAGAAGAAGAATTGAAGAAGATGATTGAAGAAGTGAAGACTGTTGCAAAGCTTGCTGGAGAGGAACAGAGAGCTGAAGAAACGCAGAAGAATGAAGAAGCTCAGAAAGAAGAAAAGGAGGAAGATCAGAAAGTTGAGTCAGAAGAATCGGTGCTGAATGAGACTGAGGTTAGAAAATCTTCTGATCTATCGAATGTTGAATTGGTTGATGAAAAAGAAAACAAATGCAGGAATTGCATAGAAATGTGCAAAGCCTGTACTGAAAAAGATGACATCATAAAAACAAAAGACAATGACATAGTTAAACTTGAAAATGTTTTCACAACAAAATGTAAAGATACGATTGAAAAAGAAGAAATTTTGAAACTAAAAGTTGAAAAATTGACACAGAAATGTCAAGGTCTTGAAAAGGATAATGATGTTTATAGACAACTGTGTTCAGCAAAATGTGTCGATTGTGTTGAAAAAGAATCTAAATTTCAAGATTTACAAAAACAATATGATTCTTTAAAGTGGTCGAGTCAGAGGGTACAAGAAGCTTATGATACTTTGAAGAGCCAAGTCAAAAGTTTTGATCAAAGATTGTCAGAAACTTTAGTCACTAAAGAAATGTATGAAAGAAAGTTTAAAGAAAAGCAAATTGAATTGAACAAATGTGTTGATGAAATTGCTAATCTTAAACAAGTTTTGGCTGAAAAAGAAAAGGTTGTTACAAAACTTCAAAGTTATCATAACTCTTCGTACATTCTCGAACGTATTTTCAACATCACACCAGATGACAAAGATACTGAAAATTGCAAAAAGGGTATTGGTTCAGAATTTCATCAGGTACCACCACCATTGAGAAACAATTATACTTTTTATGATGAGGAAAAGGTGGCAAAGGGTTTGAACATAGCTGACCAGTTACCTGAAAGTATCGATGTGACTTACTCCAAATCTGATGATGCTAATGATTCAGAGGTGGTAAGTAAGGTTGTTGAAAGCGTTTTGAAAGATGAGTCTACAAAAGGTAAGTCTGAATCATAGGATGAAGATGAAGGAAATCTTTATGATGGTTATCTGAAAAACACAAAATCCGAGAAAAATTTGAATGATGATTCAAAAGGATTGGTTTATACCATGATTGGATCAGACAAATTATTCTTAGATGCTGTATTCCTGATTTAGAATGTGATTTCAGAGAAGGTCGATAAAGTTTTCAAAATGGTTGAGATTGAGAAATCGGAAATTTCAAAGTTTGCTGGTAAAGGTCATAAATCTTTTTATAACAAACCTGGTTTTAAGAAGAAAAACATGAAGGCTGGTTTGGGTTATAAAAAGAAACAGAATCGAAAACAAAATGAAAAACAGGATTTGCAACAAAAATTGAATTTTGTTCAAGGAAAAAGTTTGAAAGAAGAGGAAAAACTCAAATTTGGACTACAGTCTAATGAAGAGTTTGATGCTATGATAAAGAAACAACAACAGGCCAAGGATGTTTCAAAGAAAGTGTGTTTTAAATGTGAACAGATTGGACATGTTGCACGAAAGTGTCCAAATCCAAAGCCTGTTGATGTTGATAAACAGAAATCTGAGGATGTGAAATCGAGGTCAACCAGATTTGATTCGAAACAAACTTGGAGGTACAATACAAACAAGTTTGCTTCAAATCAAAATTGGAAATCAAACCTGAAAAGGTTTGATTCAAGACAGACCTAGAATTCTCACACACCCAGATTCAGAACAACACAAAGTTGGAGAACATCTGTTGATATGATAAAACCTCAAGAGTTTTGGAAACCTAAAAATGTTATTCAAGATCAAAAGGTTCAAAAAGAGACAATTTTTTACAAAAGAGGTACTCCGAAAGGTCAAATGTGGAGTGCTAAGAAACAAGTAACGATGGTAAAAGATGAGAAAGTTGAAGTCAAAATTGAAAACGTCTTAAGTGATAAAGAGTTTCCGAAATTAAATGAACATTATTGTGTTGAAATGCCTAAGGTCCAACAGACCTGGGCTAAATTGTTCAAATGATTGATAAAGTTTGAATGTGCAGGTGCTCAACGAAGCTGAAGATTGTGAAAAGGGAATTGGAGCAGCCTGGCACAGGAAGAGGTTGCAGAACCCTGGTTTGGTTGAACAGGGATTTTAGTTTGATTGTTTTCTGTACATAAATAAACAATATTTTCAAAACCCTAAAAACTTGAAAATTAAAAACCAAAAATATGTTTGTTTTTAATTTTGTTTAAATATGTGTTGATTGAATACGCCAAAACCCTAACGGCTGAACAAACATGATTAATTTCATCAGATTGAAAAACGGTTTTCAAAATGTAAAATATCAATGTGTTGTAAATCATGGGGGTACGTTATATTTTCTGCAAATCAGAGCATGTGAAGCAGAAAATGGATGGCGAGACAAAGCTATCAGTGTTGGTTGTCAAATTTTCTTTATATGTTTTTGCATTTTAGGGGGAGTATATTGTTGTCAGAAAATACAAAAACATTTGAAAATTTGAAAAAGTCAAAAACATGATAAAATTCAAAAATTGAGTTTTGCGTAAAAAGAGCAAATGATAGTACATCAGTAGACAGTTACAGTACGCTAAAGAATTGGAAAGTCAAAATGTGTTAAACGATCTCACCGTGGATGTGTCGGTAGATTTTTATACACTTAGTAAACTTTTTCGGGATATAAACCTAAATTCAAACACTTGCTTATTTCGTGGGGAACACTACTTGGATATATAGGTAACCCCTGAATTCTCGTTTGAAAGGTCTCATAATCTGATATACTAGGTTTTTATACTCAATGATGTCTGGGGTATTATTCCGGGACTTCTGCTGAATGGAAGTTCTAACCTAGTCCTCGAATAATACTTTCTGCAAATGCTTGAAACACAGCATCACCCTCAGCATATATGATAAGACAATAAAATTGCTTAGCAATGCTGTTGTAAAAAAGATCCTCTAAAGGGGACACACCCAAGTTGAGTCATGATCTCTCTGCTGAACGGTAGTTCTGACCTGAGCTCTCATGATTCTTCATAATTTATTAACCCCTTACAGATATCATTTGTGTTATAATTGCCTGTAAGACTGAATATTGGGATCTGGATACGGGAGTATATTCAAGAGGTGGGACACATGAATGAGTTTAAGTTCTTAATACACCTAATTCGTATCCTGAATCAGTTGAACTTTGAATGAAAATTTAAGTGGATCAGTATATCGACAATCTAAGTGAATTGTTTAATTCTTACTGTGAAAATTAAGCTCAACGGTACTTGTGACTTGTCAAAAACTGATATGATCCTCTGACGCATACTCAAAACAAAAATATTGTCTGTAAATATGTTTGTACATATTTCTTTATTGCTTTATATTTTCAGAAAATACAAAAAGATTTTGATTTATGTTTTATTTTCGACAACTGATGTCTGAATGCCGAGTTTCAAAATCTAAGTAAGCTGATTGTGTTTCTGAAAAATAAAACAAGTTCATTAATTTGAAACTTGAAGTTTTTAAAATCAAAAATTCAAAAACAGTTTGTGATATCTCCAAGGTCATTAAGTTGGACTTGGATGATTAACTGTGGGGGAGTTGGATGCTTATATTGTAATAGAGTTAGTTTCCGATACGATTCGATGAAACTGCCAAATTCATAAGAAGTGATTATGAAGAGATTGAATTGTTAGATTACAATATCTGGAAGTTTAAAATGTTGTTACTTATAGTTGTATGAATGATTGCAGGAAAAGTCCAGACTACGATCCCGAGAGCAGAATCTAAGGGGGAGTCTGAAGACAAGCTGGAAAGCTAGGTGTCGATCCCTAAAAGCACGGAAGCTTGACGAAAGGGGGAGCCTGCTGATGATAGAGTTGTTGATGATAGAGCCCGTGATGTGATTCTAGTGTAAGAGTCAAAGAGAGAAGCCGATCAAAGAGAAAGATTGAAAGATGCTTACAATGTTACAATCTGAGTGAGGATGTAGAATGATTAAGACTGAAGAAGGTGTCATGATGAAGATTAGTCACTGAAGACTTCGTCAATATCCGAGGGGGAGTCTGTTAGTGAATTACGTCTATTGACTTCGTCTTGTATCATGTTATGTTATAGGATAGGTTAGAATAACCAGTGCACGAGGTTCGAGAATCGAAGTTTAGAAGTTAAGAGTGTGATTTCGCTTATATGGACACTTGGTCATAAAAGCCAAATCATAAGCTACTTATTTCGCTCATATGGCATGTCCATATAAGCGAAATCACTTCTACTATATATAGTGCACTCGTTCATTCATTTGGTACGGTTCTGAAAATTGTAACGAAGTGCTGCCAAGTTGCTCTCAGGTTGTAATCAGTGTTAAATCAATCAAAGAAGCATTATAATTAGTTTGAGCATCCGTTTCATTGATTCTGCCTTTGAATCGGATTCACAACTCTTCTGATTGACTCGTTCGGGTTCAATAACGATCCTACAACCTTAATCATGACCAAAGCTTTGATAGGGGGCATTGGGGACGGGCAAAACAATCCGGTAGCCATCTTGTACGGTACTCGAGTTATTATCAACATTAATATCAATGAACTGAACTAAACACTTAGTAATTAACGTTTTCGTAAAACTATGAACTCACCAGTGTTGTCTGACATACGTGTTGCAGGCTCGCAGGTCATCAGATTTCTTGGATATGGAACTGGCTGTCTGGAATGGCTGGAGTGGTCATGGGTCGAACTGATTGGATACACATGACAGGCTTATTGATTTTAATACATTTGGTTTTGAAACATTTAAACAATGGTTTACTTATTGCTTCCGGTGAACTTGTTGGATTTTATTAAACTTATTGTTTGATACATTTTTATTTATAATTGATAACTCCATTTGAAATCTGATTATGAGTTCAATATGATTAGTGGCTAGATCCTGGTACGTCACACGCCTAGCGGGGGTTTCCGCACGCGGTATTTTGGGGGTTGTGACAGTTTGGTATCAGAGCCACTGGTTATAGTGAACTTGGTTTTAAAACGTTTTTATAAAACCAGACTATAACCGAATAGTTCCGAAATCGACCATGACACTCAGCTCCAGCTTGCAAGGTTCGTCTCTCGTTTACTTATTGCATAGCATATCTAGTGTACGCTTACGTATGATGATGCATGTGATTGCACACTTAGCACTACAGACTGAATTCATGTGTTACTTGCCTATGTTATGTGGGTGATAGAGTCACACTTCGACATTCCTCTAGACTTTCATGGCCCATGTTTTTTGATGTATTTTGTCTCGTTACTTAAATTTTGGGGAACCTTTTAACATGAGTTGGGAGGAGCTGAGATGAACATGCAAATTGCATTATCATTATGGGTGCACACATAATAAGAATGTGGAGTGCATGTGAGTCCCAGTGATGTTTAACGAGTGTAAAAGGGGTTCCGCTCTGTTGTCTGATGTAAACCTGGTAGCCTATAGAAGTCATCGTGATGTTTGATTCCTATTCAAGTCTGACCCTTGACCTTTTTCCCCTTCTTTTATATAGAATCATGAATGGACGTAATGGTGGACGTGGTAGTGGCCGCGGCGGTGGACGTGGCAATATTGCTATGACTCAGGCCGAGTTAACCGATCTGATCAATATTCGTGTGGCTGAAGCCCTAGTGGCTTATCAGGCTGGTACGATATGTGCCAATTATTCCTTATTCCTGTGTTCCGTACCCAATTTTTTAACCGTGTGTTGTACTCTCTTTCGTTTTAGGTCAACCTGCGAATCAAAACAATCCGCCTGTTTGCACGTTTAAGACGTTCATGGATTGTAAGCCACAGACATTCAGTGGAACTGAAGGAGCCGTGGGGCTACTACATTGGTTTGAGAAAGCTGAGTCAGTCTTTGCTATGTGTAACTGTCCGGTGGGGGACCGGGTTAAGTATGCTGCAGGCACATTGGAGGATGGTGCCTTTACTTGGTGGAATACCCAGGTGCAAATGTTGGGCATCGAAATGGCTAATGTAACTACTTGGGATAATTTCAAGGAGTTGATGTGAGAGGAGTACTGTCCTCGTGATGAGATTCAGAAGCTTGAGAATGAGTACTACAATTTGAAGTTGGAAGGGTCTGAAATTGAAGCGTATACAAAAAGGTCACATGAGCTCGTGAATATGTGTCCTAACTTATCACGACCACCACCCTGAAGAATTGAATTGTACATCAAAGGTTTAGCACCGTCAGTCAAGAGTTTGGTCACTACAGCAAACCTTGACAACTTGCCTCGAATCATCCGCTTAGCCCACAAGATCACGGATCAGGAGGTGGAGCGTCGCTCTCTACCACCACGTGTTTCAGCTACTACTACAACTACTGCTACAGCTACTACTCCTGCTACTGACAGTAAGCGCAAAATTAATGATGGGGACAAAGGGTCCAACTCGATACAGTCACAGAAGAAGCCATACACCGGTAGCAACCGCAGCTTTAGTCAGTCATCTTCTGTTAATCAGAACCAGAGCAACAATTCGAATCAGGGTTCTTATGCAGGGAAGCAGCCAAAGTGTAACAACTGCAACTTTCATCATCGTGGGCCATGTACCCGAGTCTGTCATAGATGCAACAAGGTGGTTCATATGGCTAGAGATTGCAGGGCTCCACTCCCAAGACAACAACAACAGCAACCCCCACAGCAACAGCAGCAACAGGATAGGCAGCAGCCTTAGCAGAATCAGGGTAATCGCAAGGGCTGTTTTCAGTGTGGTGACGAGGGCCATTTCAGGCGGGATTGCCCTCAGCTGAATCAGAATACTGGTAATAATAACAACAACACTGGGAATAGCAACAATGGGAACAATGGTGGGAACGGTGCACGGGGGAGAGTGTTTACTATTGGTGCTGGGGAGGCTAGGAATGATGGCAACGTAGTGACCGGTACGTTTTCAGTAAACAATCTATTTGCTTCTGTATTATTCCACTCTGGTGCCGATTGGAGTTATGTATCTTTGGGGTTCAGTCGTCAGTTAGAGTTGAGTCCTACACCCCTCGTAACCAAACATATAGTAGAACTAGCTGATGGTAAAACAATTGAAGCTTCACATGTTCTTGTTGGGTGTAAACTCGATCTTATGGGTCAAGTGTTCGATATTGACCTACTCCCTGTTACCCTTGGAAGTTTTGATGTGATCATTGGTATGGATTGGTTGTCTAAGCACCAAGCCGAAATTCTGTGTTTGGAGAAAATCATACGTATCCCTCTTTCCAGTGGGGAATTTCTGTCAGTTGAAGGTCATCGTGGTGGCGCAATTGTCGGCATTATCTCAGCAATGAAAGCCCAAAAGTGTCTACGAAAGGGCTACCCTGCTATTCTAGCTCTGGTTTCTAATTCTCAACATGGGGAGAGAAGGATCAAAGACCTTCCAGTTGTTTGTGAGTTTTCTGATGTGTTTCCTGAAGAGCTTCCTGGTTTACCTCCACACCATCAGGTGGAATTTCAAATCGACCTTAGACCAGGAGCAGCCCCGATTGCTCGTGCTCCTTATCCTCTTGCACCAGGAGAATTGCAAGAGTTGTCAAACCAACTCCAAGAACAGTTGGATAGAGGTTTTATCCGACCCAGCTCTTCTCCTTAGGGAGCCCAGTTCTATTTGTGAAGAAGAAAGACGGGTCCTTTCGAATGTGTATAGATTACCGTGAACTCAACAAGGTGATCATCAAGAACCGTTATCCTTTACCACGTATCAACGATCTGTTTGACCAGTTGCAGGGGTCAAGTTTTTATTCAAAGATCGACTTGAGATCGGGCTATCATCAGGTGCGAGTCCGTGAGGAAGATGTTCCAAGAACGGCTTTTCGAACACGGTATGGCCACTATGAGTTTTTGGTTATGCCATTTGGGTTGACTAATGCACCAGCGGTTTTCATGGATCTCATGAACCGCGTGTGCAAACCGTATCTCGATAATTTTGTTATTGTGTTCATCGATGATATTTTGATCTACTCCAAGAGCAAGGAAGACCACGAGCGAAACTTGCTTCTTATCTTGGAGCTCCTGAGGAAGGAGCAACTTTACGTGAAGTTCTCTAAGTGTGATTTCTGGATTAGAGAAGTACACTTTCTTGGCCACATTGTTAACGAAATGGGGATACACGTGGATCCTGTTATGATCGATGCTATCAGAAATTGGGCAGCACCAAGGAATCCATCAGAGGTGCGACAATTTCTTGGTCTCGCTGGGTACTATCGCCGGTTTATTAAGGATTTCTCAAGGATCGCTCAACCTCTTACCTCATTGACGCAGAAGGGCGTTGTATACTCTTGGGGAACGAAGCAGGAAGATGCTTTCTAACTCTTGAAACTGAAACTCTATAGTGCACCGATCTTGTCTCTACCAGAAGGTACCGAGGATTTTGTGGTATATTGTGATGCTTCTATTTAGGGTCTCGGTTGCATGCTAATGCAACGCGAGAAGGTAATAGCTTACGCTTCTCGACAGCTGAAGGTTCATGAGAAGAACTACACGACTCACGACTTGGAGTTAGGGGCCGTGATTTTCGCGCTAAAGATCTGGAGGCATTATCTGTATGGTACCAAATGCACTATCTATACCGATCACAGGAGCCTTCAGCATATCTTCGATCAGAAAGATTTGAACATGCGTCAGCTTCGTTGGGTAGAACTTTTGAACGACTACGACTGTGCCGTTAAGTATCACCCAGGTAAAGCTAACGTCGTAGCTGATGCCCTTAGTCGAAAAGAGACGAAGCCTAAGCGTGTTCGCGCTCTGCAGCTCACTATCCACTCTAATTTACCTGATCAGATTCATTATGCTCAGACCGAGGCATTGAAAGAAGAAAACCTTGAGGCTGAATACTTGCGGGACATGGAGAAACAACTTGTGGAGAGCTCTGATGGTATTCGCTATTTTATGGAACGGATATGGGTTCCTTTGTATGGTAATCTTAGAGAGATTGTGATGGACGAAGCGCACAAGTCTCGATATTCTGTTCAACCGGGTTCAGATAAAATGTATCAGGATCTCAAAGTCATGTATTGGTGGCCAAAGACGAAAGCTCATATCGCTACGTACATGAGCAAATGTTTGACTTGTGCGAAAGTCAAGGTAGAGTATAAAAAACCCTCAGGCCTACTTCAGCAACCAGAAATACACATGTGGAAATGGGAGCAGATCACTATGGACTTCGTCACAGGGTTGCCAAGAACTCAAAGCGGAAACGATACTATTTGGGTGATCGTTGACCGTCTCACGAAGTCAGCACATTTTCTAGCAATCAAGGAAACGGATAAGTTCTCACAATTAGCTGTTGTTTATCTTAAGGAAGTGGTCTCTGGGCACGGGGTGCCAACCTCTATTATCTCTGATCGTGATGCGTGTTTCATATCCGATTTATGGCAGTCAATGCATAAATCATTCAGTTCACGTCTCGACATTAGTACTGCTTATCACACACAGACGGATGGAAAAAGTGAGTGAACCATTCAGACACTTGAAAATATGCTGTGTGCATGTGTGCTCGATTTTGGCAAAGGCTGGGAGAAACACTTACCGTTAATAGAATTCTCATACAACAACTACCATACCAGCATCCAGGCAGCTCCGTTTGAAGCATTGTATGGACGAAAGTGCCGTTCTCCTCTCTGTTGGGCTGAGGTGGGTGACAGCCAGATCACAGGTCCGGAACTTGTACTTGAAACTTCAGAGAAGATTGTCCAGATCAGAAACCGTATGGCGGCAGCGCACGACCGTCAGAAAAGCTACACTGACAAGCGTAGGAAACCTTTGGAGTTCACCGTGGGCGATCGTGTTATGTTGAAAGTCTCGCCGTGGAAGGGTGTAGTATGCTTTGGGAAGCGCGGCAAGCTTAATCCACGCTATGTCGGACCATTCAAAATTTTGGAGCGAATCGGTAAAGTGGCTTACAAGCTTGAGTTACCTGCTGAGTTGGGTAATGTTCATGACGTCTTCCATGTCTCGCAACTGAAGAAGTGTTTGTCCGATGAAACACTTGTGGTGTCGTTTCAAGAGCTGAAGATTGATGACAAGTTGCAGTTTGTCGAAGAAACTATCGAGATTATGGATCGGGAAGTCAAGGTTCGTAAGCATAGTCGAATTCCGATCGTGAGAGTTCGTTGGAACTCAAGACGTGGACCGGATTTCACGTGGGAGCGCGAAGATCAAATGAAGCTCAAATATCCTCAACTCTTCCCTATTGACCAATCTAATTCTGGTGCAACTGGTGAATTTCGGGACGAAATTCCACTTCAAGTTGGGGATGATGTGGCACCTGAGGAGAATCCGCTGTAACTTTGATGTATCACTTCACCTCCCTGGATTTACTTATCAAATTTCGGGACGAAATTTCTTTCAAGTCGGGGATGATGTGACAACTCGTAACTTCAAGGTAGAAACCGTTTATTTTGTTTCCTTAATTTTATTATTTGAGGAATTAATTCACGTCGCGCGAACTGATGCGTAGTCGAGTGTTATATATATTAGGTGTATATTTTAAGCCCCTTTAACACTTTTTAGTCAAGTTTTAAATTTATAAAACACGATATTTACTAACACTAGACACACATATGGGCAAGTGCACCCATCGTGAGCGTAGTATAGTGTTGGTAAGATACCGAGGTCGTCCAAGGACACAAGAGCTTTTAGTACCGGTTTATCCTCAACGTCTAATCAAATCAAAAAGTTTAGAAAAATGTTTTAACTAAGAAAAATAAAAACTAACTAAAATGCTGAAAAATAAAAATAAAAAGAAAAACAGATAGACAAGATGAATCACTTGGTTCCGACTCGTATCTAGTGTAACCTTTGATTATTTCCGCACTTTTGCACTATTTTAAGAGATTATCTTAGTTATTGTAGTAGGCCCCTCTTTTGAAGGTGACGTTACCCTCACCCCAGTAGTTTGAGTCAGCAAGGATACAATCCTAAAAGGGTGGATTATTGGAAGATAATTAATTAAGTTATTAATGCAAATTATGGTAGGCCCCTCTTTTGGAGGTGACGTTACCCTCGACTAAGTAGTCTGAGTCAGCAGGGATACAGTCCTAAATAGCCGGGTTATAGTATTAATAGTAGTTAACTTATGAGGGGATCAAAGAGTTTGGACCCCCGCCATCCAATACCGTTAAGTATTGAAGGAGGTCCTACTAAATTTGACCCAGGTCCATTGCAGGACCTCTAAACACTGAACAATGACAAGACCTTTACCAAACCGTTCCCTGAACCCCCGACCAGGTAGCCAAGATACCTCCATATAGACCGTGGAGATATGAATGGTGAAAATCTTTTATTTTATATAGACAGTAAAATAATGCCAAGACACCACGGACAAACGATAAGGAAAGATCACCTTCAACATAAGCAACTAGTTATTAAAGTCATTAATACAAAACCAAGTAAAAAGTGCGAAAAGATTAGAAATAAAAAATATTACACTAGACACTTTGTCTTCACCAAGTGATGTAAGAGACTTAGGCAAACATGGCCTTGATTGTCAAGAACTCTTACGATCAATCTTGGATCCCGAGATGACTCACACACTCTACGATGGACAACGGATGATGGTGGTGGATGATGGTGTTATGGTGGTGGTGGGTGGTGGGTGAAGTGTGAGAGAGGTGGTGTGCCAAGGGATGGTTTGAGCTTGAGCCAAACACTTCTATTTATAGGCTGAACAGAAGCTCGGGCACGGCCCCGTGTCCACATCCTTCTCTTTCTTCATTTAATGCAGTTTTGTCTTTTTAGTTGACCACGCCCCCGTGTCCGCTGAGCACGACCCCGTGGTGCAGAAGAATCTTTGTACTATGAAGATTTGCTAGATTGTGCGAATCTTATAGTTGACCACGGCCCCGTGTCCGCTGAGCACGGCCCCGTGGTGGGCAATAGAAGCTTCTACCACTTTGTCTTTTCTGCTGATACTTGGGCACGCCCCCGTGCTGGATGAGCACGGGGCGTGTTCAGTCTTCTGTTGTCTTGTTTTGCTTGGGAAGATGCTGTCATGGGGTCGGGCATGTCACGTCTTGTTCCTTTTCTTGTATTTATGTTAGATTTTGATGTCTTTTTGCTTCTTTTGTTAATTTGAGCTCATTTCATCTAGAAAATACAAAAGGAAGACAAAAGCACTCTTTATCTAACATTAGTACTAAAAAAGGGTTCGTTTTATGCCACAATTGATGAAATTTATATGTTGCATTTTGAACACATCAAATACCCCCCACACTTGAATCTTTGCTTGTCCTCAAGCAAAACTCTTTAATATGTGGCTATTACACTCCCAAATGGAATGGGTAGAGAAGAAGGTTTTTGGGCTTGTCGTAGAGTGTCGGGATTTCCAAGATTCTTTATTTAGTTTTATTTTTATTTATTTACAATCCTATTCGTCATGATTTATTTAAAACTTTTCATAAGATAAATTACTTATTAGGGCATAACATGCCTATTTAAAATTCTATTTATATACAAGTTCACATACCTCACGGGGATCACTCAACACTCGGCCGAAGATGTATTTTTGTGGATCGCTCGAGAGCGGCATGGAACTTACTCCTACCATAAGCTTGCCAAGCAATCAATCCTCCTCCTTTTTAACTTATATACCTTTGTAAATATCAAGAGGACTTTATGGGTGAAGGGTTAGACTTGGGTTAAAGGTAGGTGGTTGGGTTAGTGGTTAGTAGTTAGTAGAAAAAGGGCTAAAAGCGTAACAAGTGTCGGTTTTCGTAAGACTTTCTATTTTTGTAACTTTTATTTTGATGAAGCTATTATTAAAACAAATTTATTCTTGATGAATTTGTTTGTTTTATTCTCCTTTGCTCCATCATCAACATTTTTTTTTTGAAAGTCATACGAAAAATCGAACTTGTTACTAAAACAAAGGGGTAAAAATGAAAAAGGTTTTGGTGGGTAAAAAGGGTTTTGGTTTGGGTTATGAAATGAAAAGGTTTAGGCTCAAAGGGGCTAACTAGGGGGATTTTGGGTAGGTGGTAAAAAAAAAATAATGGTGTAGAAATAAAAAGGGCTAGTCCTAATGCCTCCGTCATTTACTTACTCGGGTTTAAGTTGATAAGGACTGGGAATGTATCGTCATGGCAAGTTTTAGAGTCGTAAGAACCAAGCGGCTATTCACACAAGAAACGAAAAATGAGCATTTAGTCTAATGATATGTAATTGTATGATCAATAAAGGCTCCAAACTCACTTTTGTGGGAATGGGGTTTTATGTGATCAAGTATATATAATCAAATTTTAACTAAGTTTGTCATGCCTTTTCATAATTTTCTTATGTTGGTTCTTTTTATCACGACGCTATCGGTTGTAAATTCGTAAAAATATAACCTTTTTAAGAACTTGAATTTCCCGAGTTAAACCTAGACAAGTAAAAAAAATGAGAATTTTTGAAAAAATTTGGGGTGATTAGCGGTTCCAATAGAGTTTTGTGTAAGGCTTGTATTTAGGACTTGCAAGATTCAAGGTTTTAGCATCCCCCCCACACTTAAATTACACATTGTCCTCAATGTGTCCCAAAAATAAGTTTTTAGGTTGATTTAATGTGTAAAAAGAAAAATTTTTGTGTTACTGGGCGCTGAACACGGCCCCGTGTTATCCGGGCACGGCCCCATGTTCAAGTGCCAGTAACAAAATTAAATCAAGAGAAACAGAAGCCTGGACACGAGGGCGTGTTGGGTGAACACGGCCCGTGTCTAGTTACTGAACTGGGTCTTTTTCTGCAGACTGTGCAGCACGGGGCCGTGTTGGGTGGACACTGCCCGTGCCGAGCTTATTGTAAACGAAGAAATTGTCGGACGGTCCTGTTTTTCCTGCATGGGGTGCTGGTTCAAGTTTCCCTTGCATCCTTTGTCATCTCAAGTGCGTTTTATTCATTCCAACACCACCCAAACACCAAGTTAACTAAAAACCATCATTCATTGAATCTTAGAGAGAATTACATAATAGGCCTAAGAAAATAAAAAGTCCTAATATTAGATAGTTAGGTCAACGAAACACAAGAAATCTTAGTCCAAGAAGTTCTAGCCCACTATTTATTCTACTAGCAAAATTTCTGAAAAGATAGATCTCTCGGTTAAAAGTGGCTTTGACAACTTCTTTTCCCGGGTACGGGTTCTTCATATGTCGGCGAGCCATTCTTCGATCTCCCTAGGGAGAAGAAAAGCGGGCTCATGAGCATCGGGTTGAGGAGGTGTAACTTCCACCGGGATTTCTTGGAGTTCTTCAAGAGGAGGTTCCGCCGGAATGTCGTCCCAACCGGTAGGATTTTGGATTCCAAGTGCTAGGTTCCAATCCTCTTGAGGGAGGATTGGTTCCATGGGAGGTGTCACAAGAATGTTTAACCTCTGGTGCAAGAGGTTTATTTCTTGAAAACTGTTCTCCAACCCCACCGAGAGATAATTTATACGGTCTATGAGGACCTCCTCCACCGAAGTCATCTCGTCAAGGGCTTCACGTAGCGCCATTACGTATCTTACGAGAGTTGCTTCAATCGATGGCCTCCTTTCCCGTCGACTGTTCCTTGAGTGCGCAGAAGAGGTCCCACTGTTTTGGCTAGACATTCTACGAAAACATACCAAAAATAGTGCGTTTTAATGAAACAGTACCATGGACACGGCCCCGTGCTCAGCCCCGTGCTCAATGAGCACGGCCCCGTGTTCAACTTTCTGCAGAATTTTAGAACAAGGAATCTTGGGGTTTCAAATTATTTTCTTAACTTATGAAGCTTTTCTGAGCAGAAATAATTTAAAACAATGTTGTATAACTTATTTTTAACAAGATTCCTTGAACAAAAATTCAATAAACATCACAATGAAGCTTGAAATCAAGCTTCAATGGAGTTGTTGGTGCAAGAAAGATGAAGAAGAAGACAATAGATAAAAGAGGAAAGGACAAGATGCTTGTAAGAACCTTCTTTTAGAACATACCTAGGATGGTAAGTCAGAAAATCCTTTCAAATCTTTGTCCCTAGATGGTCCAAATGTGCAGGGTTCTTGCCTGCATTTATAGAAAACGACAGCGTGCTGGACACGGTCCCGTGTCGACTGGACACGGCCCCGTGTACAGGAAAGATCCTGACACGTTTTGTCCGTATTCTGACAAAAGTCAGAAGGGAATCTTTTGGTGGACACGGGGCCGTGTTGACCTGGGCACGGCCCCGTGTTGGAAGGCTGTTTTATGAAGTGCGTCCAATTTTTAAGGAAGTTTTCCGGATCGGGCGGTTCCTTACTGGATGGAACAACCCCAAAGTGCCTAAGATACCTTAATTGATCTAAACTAAGACGAGAACGCATGAGGTTGTCGGTGAGGGTGATTCCTTTGCTATAAGTAGGTGGACAAGCCCAACCCTTTTCCGGGCTCTCGTTAAAGAAGGTATACGTCGAATCGCTCAGGTCTATGTATGCATCAAACGAAGTTGATGGGGAGTCCTTCACAGCACAATCGACACAGGGACGACTATCGCTCAAGTCCTTACTAGAATTAGAAGTATCATTGGAAACAATGAAGTTGTTTGAATGCGGTTCCAACCCTTCTTGGTCATCTTGGAAAAGATTATTGAAATCTTTCCTAAGTTCTTTCAACGAATTAATAATTAGATCTTCTAGTTGAAATAATTCATCGAGAAGCATTTCTCCTAGAATATCCGGTTGGGCGCATTCGAGGGAGAGATAGGGATTATTTTTACTTTCGCCCCTCTTAAGGATACTAGGAAACGATGGGTCTATATAGTGGGGTTTATAGGTTAGAAAAAAGCATTCTAATTCTTTATGGTTACCACCACATAATTGACACCACATAGTACCATAAGAGTGCCGAAAGTAAAAAGTATCAGTATCACTCATGTTTGTATCAGAAGTTACCAACCGTCGGGATCTTACGGTTCTGTTTTCAGTAACTGAAACTTGGGCACGGGGGCGTGTTGAGTGGACACGGCCCCGTGTTCAGCTTACTGTCTGACATAAACAGGGTTGCCAGTTCCAATGATTGGGCACGGGGCGTGTTCAGCGGGCACGGCCCGTGCTGAGTTCTGCAGAAGTTGAAAAAACTAAGAAAAATCCTAAAAAAATGAAAAATAAGAAAAACGATTAGGCCGTTGATTCCTAACTTTCTTAAAATCCTTGTGTCCCCGGCAGCGGCGCCAAAAACTTGATGCGTAGTCGAGTGTTATATATATTAGGTGTATATTTTAAGCCCCTTTAACACTTTTTAGTCAAGTTTTAAATTTATAAAACACGATATTTACTAACACTAGACACACATATGGGCAAGTGCACCCATCGTGAGCGTAATATAGTGTTGGTAAGATACCGAGGTCGTCCAAGGACACAAGAGCTTTTAGTACCGGTTTATCCTCAACGTCTAATCAAATCAAAAAGTTTAGAAAAATGTTTTAACTAAGAAAAATAAAAACTAACTAAAATGCTGAAAAAAAAAAAACAAAAAAAAAACAGATAGACAAGATGAATCACTTGGTTCCGACTCGTATCTAGTGTAACCTTTGATTATTTCCGCACTTTTGCACTATTTTAAAATATTATCTTAGTTATTGTAGTAGGCCCCTCTTTTGAAGGTGACGTTACCCTCACCCCAGTAGTTTGAGTCAGCAAGGATACAATCCTAAAAGGGTGGATTATTGGAAGATAATTAATTAAGTTATTAATGCAAATTATGGTAGGCCCCTCTTTTGGAGGTGAAGTTACCCTCAACTAAGTAGTCTGAGTCAGCAGGGATACAGTCCTAAATAGCCGGGTTATAGTATTAATAGTAGTTAACTTATGAGGGGATCAAAGAGTTTGGACCCCCGCCACCCAATACCGTTAAGTATTGAAGGAGGTCCTACTAAATTTGACCCAGGTCCATTGCAGGACCTCTAAACGCTGAACAATGGGAAGACCTTTACCAAACCATTCCCTTAACCCCCGACCAGGTAGCCAACATACCTCCATATAGACCGTGGAGATATGAATGGTGAAAATCTTTTATTTTATATAGACAGTAAAATAATGCCAAGACACCACGAACAAACGATAAGGAAAGATCACCTTCAACATAAGCAACTTGTTATTAAAGTCATTAATCCAAAACCAAGTAAAAAGTGCGAAAATATTAGAAATAAAAAGTATTACACTAGACACTTTGTCTTCACCAAGTGACGTAAGAGACTTGGGCAAATATGGCCTTGATTGTCAAGAACTCTTACGATCAATCTTGGATCCCAAGACGACTCACACACTCTACGATGGACAATGGATAATGGATGATGGTGGTGTATGACGGTGTTATGGTGGTGGTGGGTGGTGGGTGAAGTGTGAGAGAGGTGGTGTGCCAAGGGATGGTTTGAGCTTGAGCCAAGCACTTCTATTTATAGGCTGAACAGAAGCTCGGGCACAGCCCCGTGTCCAGTGGGCACGACCCCGTGTCCACATCCTTCTCTTTCTTCATTTAATGCAGTTTTGTCTTTTTAGTTGACCACGCCCCCGTGTCCGCTGAGCACGACCCCGTGGTGCAGAAGAATCTTTGTACTATGAAGATTTGCTAGATTTTGCGAATCTTGTAGTTGACCACGGCCCCGTGTCTGCTGAGCACGGCCCCGTGGTGGGCAATAGAAGCTTCTACCACTTTGTCTTTTCTGCTGATACTTGGGCACGCCCCCGTGCTGGATGAGCACGGGGCGTGTTCAGTCTTCTGTTGTCTTGTTTTGCTTGGGAAGGTGCTGTCGTGGGGTCGGGCATGTCACGTCTTGTTCCTTTTCTTGTATTTATGTTAGATTTTGATGTCTTTTTGCTTCTTTTGTTAATTTGAGCTCATTTCATCCTGAAAATACAAAAGGAAGACAAAAGCACACTTTTTCCAACATTAGTACTAAAAAAGGGTTAGTTTTATGCCACAATTGATGAAATTTATATGTTGCATTTTGAACACATCACGAACCGACCCGAACTATTGGAACCCACTCGCGTAGTTCAGAATATTGAGACCGAACCATAACTTGATGGTTTCCCTTTCATATTAGTTTAGTCGAGTGGATTAATTGGGGTATTACTATAACTAGTTGATTTTATGTTACATATATTATTTTCACAACCACTTGTATATTATATGCACATTGTGAGTGTAGCCCACATAACACTTCTAGCCCACCCCAATCCGTGTTCCTATGTGCCCGCCCAAGAGACTAAACCAAACCGCCCCCAATCTCCTATATTATTTGCAATCCTTAATTAAGTCCCATAATCCTTTTGAGGTAAACCCTAACCTGCGCACAAGACCCCCTTTTGCCTCGCTTCTGTGCACGCAAACAAGATTCAAGTATAGGTGGAAACCAAAGTCCTTATTAACTGCTAGGTAATATACTTGTCAAATTGTTTCTTGATTCTTGAAGTTTTGCAAGAGGATAGGTTATGCATGAGATCCCTATGAGTATTTTGTGTATTATGATAATATAGAGTAAACTATATATGTTGATATGCATGAACATGTATTACTTGATGAAAGGGGGGGGGTCTGGTTGATTGTTTTGTGCATGGTTATGGTTGTATGATGGCAAGGTTAATAACTAATGGTAATCGTGTATGAACAATAGGACTTGATTAACAGATTCTAGCAAGGATTCGATGATGATAGTATGATATGTTTGTGCATGAGAATTGTTATGTGCTGGTAGGATAGAAAATAATGATGTATAACAAGAATTAACTCATGATTTCAAGGTTACTTAATGATAATTATATGTTTAGGTTAAACGGAATATTGATTAGGATTGAACCGATGATATACATTTTGCTTTGGGTTATTGAGGTGAAGGGGTGACATGCAAACTTAATTGGGCCATATGTGAATAACCGGGCTGCGTAAACAAAAGATCCATTTAACTTCACTTGGGCCGCAATTATTTCGGGAAAAGGGGGAGGCACTTCATAAACAGTTTGGGCTGGTCTTAGACATAAGCAGCCCAGAATTGCACAATTCAGTGGGCCGTATAATGAAACTGGGCCGGGTAAGTAAAGGGAACCACACAACAAACTGGGCCGGGTGAGCAAATGTCTTATGCATTTATACAAATCCCAAGTATGAAACACAAGATTTCATTGGTTCTGTATTTGTATGATGGTCGTAAAGGCATAGATGTCACAAGTCTTTAAATTGATCAACCTTGGCAGGATAGAATTTGTCTCTCATGATTAGCTCTAAGAGGTCTTTTCTCATCTCCTTTTGTAGGTCAGCATTTGGTGGTAAGTTAGACATCTCTTTCCTTAAGTCTCTTGCATAATCTTCTAGTTTCTTGACTTTGCTAAGCAGATGTTGCATTCGACTTGAGATGCTACTATCATTCTCTCCTTGACCTTCATACTTCGCTTGTAATTCAACTTTCTTTGCTTTGAGTTTTAAATACTCATCTAAGTTCTTTGGAGGTCTAAAACCACAGAGAGAGAAATTTTCTTTTTGCAGGATCAGCCACTGTGTAGAATTGCCTCATTTCATTCTTGACTGCATGCAATTCCAGGGGATAATCAGCTGCTAATAGAACAACTCTTTTAGGATCATGTCCTTCAAGTGTTTTTGGGTTAGTGATTGGATTGTCTAATGATGTAGGAACAAATGGTTGAGGTTTGATTTGATTGAAGGGTGCAGATGATATAGGAGTAGGTACTGGTATGTCATCATCATGCACCTGAAACTTTCTTTTTCTTATATAAACCTTTTTAGGAGAAGGTATTTTTGTTTGGGATTTGGAGACAGGAATGATTAAGGCTTGGGAAGGAATGTTGGAAGTGGTGGATGGCTGACTAACAGCTGTTGAAACAACTGGTGTTTCAACCACTGTTGTCATAACAACTATTGAAGTGTCAACAGTTGTCTTATGCTTTTTAGTAGGTGATTTTTGTGGTGAAGATGCAGTTTTGGGTGTGTCAGTGGTTGGTGAGGAAGGTTTGGTTTTTGGCTTTTTTGTGGGTGGTTTTTGTGGTGGTGGTTTGGGTGTATCAGTGGTTGACTTTGGTGGTGAGGGTGATTTTGGATATGTGGCTAGTGGTGATTTGTTGTATTTGTAGGATTTACTTCTTTTTGAAGTACCAAGATCCTTTGTCTTTATTTCCCATTGTCACACCCCGACCGTGTTAAAATAACAAACCGCGGTGGAAAGGTCGGGGAGTGTCGTAACAGAATCATTGTTTCACAACACATGGATTGAAGTTTCGTTTTATTGAATTAAGTTTATTACATTGTCTCAATACTTAAAAGTAAAACATGAACATATTGTCCTTCATTGTTATTAAGTCACTAAGGCCTCGTCCATTCCTATGTGAGCATTCATCATAATCATCATCAAACATCATCAAACAACAGTACCTGAAACATATGTGAAAATAAGTCAGCATAAAATTGTCGGCGAGTACATAGGTTTTGTGAGTGTGTCAGATTCATGGCTTTTAGTACATATTGCAATACCTCGTCCAACTACGAGAGTGGTCGAGTGTGTACTTTGAAAACAAAAGAGTTTAATATTGCAGTATGTTTTTATCAACTTTACAAGTTGATATATGTGTAAACCAAAACCATTGTAGCCATGAATCTTAACTGGAAAAATTTGTCTTTGTAAACCCAGTAGTAAATCGTCGTTAAAAGTAAACATTGTATGGTTTATATGTTTAAGTAAACCTTGTAGTGTAACTTCATTTTGAAAACATTCGTCCAAGTGATCTAGATAACGCAACGACATGTAATGTGTTGAAAGCACTTATATATAGGAAGTACCAGCGACGTATCCACCATGCTTTCATCACATTACCTCCGCCCCGTTACCTAATCACTTACCATAACCCAATCGTTCAATAGTTCAAATAGTTCCAATGGTTCTAATAGTTCAAATAATTCACATAGTTCAAATAGTTCCAATGGTTCAAATAGTTCAAATCGTTCACATTGTTCAAATAGTTCCAATGGTTCAAATAGTTCAAATCGTTCACATAGTTCAAATAGTTCCAATGGTTCAAGTAGTTCAAATCGTTCACATAGATCAAATAGTTCCAATTGTTCGTGTTTTAATTGTGAAAACTAACTTTTGGTCATTTCCTTGAATACATTCAAACCTATGTGACTCGTCCTAATTGTTCAACTCGTATTAAAAAACCACCAAAGGGTAAGTTAACAATTATCAGGTTCTGTCGTTACCCACATTACCCCCATAACCAGGGTGAAAGTCTGATAACGGGATTTGTCACATCCTATGGTATCATAATATCCTATCGTACCATAACGTACTACTGGTCGGCTTAAAAATAGTTAATGAATGTCATTCAATTGTCTTTCGACCAACGCCCCAACAAGTTTGTTCATATAATTGAAATCGTTGTGTTTAATATAAACCATAGCATTCCTTTTAGAAAACTCGATTGCAAGGTATCCTCGATTAAATGAACTTAACAAAGCTCGGGCAAACCAAGGAAATCAAGTGGCACCTAGTAATCGGATCACTATGTTAATAAATCGACACCTAAATCGGGGATCGGGTAGAATGAGGTCTCGTAAACCAAATGAGTATTGGAACTCATGTGATATGGTTTAACAAAGCCTACATTCTGATTCAGAACCTATCCTAAGTGCTTATGAGCCGTTATGACCCGTTAAGGTAGTCTACCCTACTTTAACGCGTCGTTTGCGCGAATGCGCGTTCGAGACGCCTAACTAGTCCTATGACAAGTATTATATGCCCTAACATGTTTAACTATGTTGCACAATCAGTTTAAGTGACAAAATTTAAGTTACATATGCTTAAATTCAAATTATGCGTAAAAAGGGCACTTTGGTCATTTACCTAAGGCATATAAACTACCTATCATACAACTAATTAAACTAAGTGACCATAAGGTATAACCTCGGAAGGTTATTCCCTATACAACTATGTTCACAAAATATGCTTGGTCGGATCCTAACGATCGACCAAACGGGTCGGGTTTCAAAGTCTAAGCGGTTGTCAAGACCGCTTGACTTACGACCCTATACAAGCACTAGACTAAAAGTGACGAGTTAAACATGTTAAAACATGTTTAACTAAGTTAGAAAACAGGTTTGATATCAAAACAAAGTGTTTTGATACCCGAAAATAGCTTCGTCGCAAAATGCGCATAATCGGCATTTTGACCGAAACTTTGACTCGTCACTTCGAGTAATCAATGTGGTAATCAGTAGGTATAGTCTACAAGGGACTATAACCATCGTGATTACGCTCACGTTGCAAAGTTCAAACGAACTTTGTCTTGACCAAATCATGGTCAAAGCAGAAAGTCAAACACTGTTTGACTTTCATGCTTGAAAAGCATAAACAAGCATGAAAGAAGCTTACAAAGGGTCCAAGCTAGGAAGAATTGATCTAAAAATACTCAGGTATGAAGCCTTAGCTTCAACTTAGAGCAGGTTAGATCAATTTGAGCAAGGAACAAGAATGAAACCCAAGACTATTTATAGGAAATCTTGAATCTCTAGGATCATTACATGTGTTTTTGCAAGGATCAAAGCATGATCTTGGTCATACACATGTTGCCCATAGATTAGAATACAAGGGGAGCACAAAAACAAGCTCAAGGTATGCTAAAACCATGGTAAAATCACTAAAAACAGGCTGTTGAACAAGATTCAATGTTTCTGCCAGCTCCAGGCCTCGCTGTCACACCCCGACCGCGTAAAACAACAAATCACGGCGGAAACATCGGGGTGTGTTGCAACAGAATTAATGTTTCATAACCATGGATACAAAAAGTGTTTCGTTTTATTAAACATTGAATATTTACATCGTCTGGAAATCTAAATACACAATTTTAAACATAGTCTATCATTGTTATTGAGTCACTAAGGCCTTGTCCAGTCCTATGTGAGCATGCATCTTATCAATCGATATCATCCAACAATACCTGAAACATATGTGAAAACGAGGTCAGCAAAGAAATGCTGGCGAGTACATAGGTTTTGTGAAAATAAGATTCATGACTTCTGTTTAAGAAAATGTTTAGTCATGAACCTTGTAATTTGCTTTGTCTTTGTAAATCATTTGAAAAATAATAAGTTCGGATGATAAGTATAATAAGAGAATAATGCATGATTAAATGAATAACCATGTAAAATGAGTTTGTATAATATAAGTTGTTTGTAAATAAATGTCTTGTGAAAAGTATGTTACTTGTATAAAATGTTCTATGTCTCGAACTGAAATGATTCAAATAACGCTACAATATGTAATACCATACAAACACTTATATATAGGAAGTACCAGCGGCGTATCCACCATGTTTGTATCATATTACACACGCATCGTTACTTAATCACTTAATCAAACCAAACCACCAAAGTAATGTTCATGCCCAAATGTAAATCATGTAATATGTATAACCAAAATGATATGTATGGCTAGTGAAATGCATCAACTAAACCATAGGTGAAACGCACAAAACAAAGTATTGAAGTAAAACTTGGTTTAAATCAATACTATGTTTCGTGGAAATGCATGATCAAATGTAAATCATGTCCAAATGTTTACCCAATCGTTAACCCATTTTGTAAAATCGTTCTATTCGTTCTTGTTATTGTAATCATTCAAAGCGTTCTTGTTTTAATTGTGAAACTACTTAATGGTCGATTCTCTAATAACATTCAAACCTTCTCGACGCGTTCCTCGTTCCAACTCGCTCCATCTCGCTCTCGCTCTCGTTCTTAACAAACCCTTACCAAAGGATAAGTTAATAATTACAGATTCAGTCGCTACCCACAACCCCCACACATAACAATGGGTGCAGTAAATAACGGGATTTGTCAGATCCTATGGTACCATAACCTAATACTGGTCGGCTTGATCATTGCTAATGAATGTCATCGGTCATGTAACTACAACCAACAAGTTCGTTCACTTTATTGAAATTGTTTATTAGTTTTTGAAATCATTGTATTCGTTCTTGAAATCATTGTATTCGTTCTTGAAATCATTGTATAGCGTTCTTGAAATAATTGTAATTGTTCGTGAAACCACATTGTAATTGTTCTCGAAACCATTGATAAAACATTTAGCACATATGAGTCACCCCAAAACAGTTGAAAACAGTAAAAGAGGGGAATAATGTACTCGCCTGAGAGTGCTTGGAGGTCTTGAACAACAACCAAACAAAGCTAGAGGGAGCACGGAATCAGTCGGCAATCTAAAACTATATAAATAAACCGGACTTATATCGGGAGATCGGATAGGATGAGGCTTGGTAAACCAAATGAGTGTTGGAACTCATATGATATGGTTTAACAAGGCCTACATACTACTATGAAACCAAACCTAAGTGCTTTCGACCCATCGCGACCCATTAAGGTAGCTTATGCTACTTTAACGCGTCGTGCGCGTGAAACGCGTTCGGACCGTCTAACTAGTCCTATGACAAGTGTTATATGCCTAAACATGTTACATAATCAGTTATGTGGCAAAAGTTTAGGTTACATATGCTTAATTACCAATTATACATGAAAAGGGTATTCTGGTAATTTACCTAAGGCATATAAACTACCTATCACACAACTACTTAAACGATGTGACCATAGGGTATAACCTCGGAAGGTTATTCCCTACCTACTATGGTCACCTAATGTGTTTGGTCCGATCCTAATGATCGACCAAAAGGGTCGAGTTCGAAGGTATAGGCGATTTATTAGATCGCCTACCCTACGACTCTAGACAACGTGGTAATCAGTGGGCATAGTCCCAAGGGACTATGACCAACGTGATTACACTCACGTTGCGAAGTTCAACCGAACTTCGCATTGACCATTACTGGTCAACGCTGAAAGTCAAACAAAGTTTGACTTTCGGACTCGAAAAGCAATAAAATAAGGAAAAGAACGAAAGAATACTTACGAAGGGTCCCCGAATGCTAAACTCGATTCAAAAATCTCAGGTATGAAACAAATGTTTCAACTTAGAGTTTCTCAAATCAAGTTTCTAGTGATTTTAGCAATGGGGGGTATGGGGTATTTATAGGAATACCCGAACCGTTAAGATCGTTTCATGGAAAACGTGCCTTAATCCCATCCGTACATGTGTTGAAAAGTTATGGTGTTTAGGTGTTTAAATTCCATCCATACATGTGTTGCAAAGTTGTGGTGTTTAGGTGCTTAAATTCCATCCATACATGTGTTGAAATGTCATGGTGTTTAGGTGTTTAAATTCCATCCATACATGTGTTGAAATGTCATGGTGTTTAGGTGTTTAAATTCCATCCTTATCCGCTGACTAAGCAAGTTAGAATGTGTGGTTGTGAATTAAACAACGGCTAATACATCGAATCTGGTCCCGAATGCGAAAAACGATCCAAATGACGTGACGAATGGATTTTTCTTATGGCGAACACTAAAATAAAATATTTTAGTGCTAACATAATTTTTTGGATGTCCGGATGTATTCAGAACGTAAGTTATGCGCGAAAATGCAAACTTGTGCACTTTTTGACACTTTTAGTCCCTGAATGACCCAAAAGTTTATTTTAGCACACCGAACCCCTCAAAGCCTATTTCTAAGCTATGTAAAGGATATTTATGGTATGTTTAACTTATGGTCATGTTCCGGAAGGTCTGTTACAGTTCAAATTGGCATACTTTCGCAGTTTGTCAAATTTAGTCCCTGTAAGCGATTAAACTTTGATTTCACCACACCAAACCTTCCAAAACTTATATCTAAGTTATGTAAAGGTTATTTAAGGTATGTTAAGCCTATTTCACTATTCCGGAGTGTTCGTTGCATTAAACTGGTTATATTTACGCATCAGTGCGTGTATAACCTTCCAGAAAGCGATTTAGAGCTTGAAATCGAACATGAATTGATATGTGCAAATGATACACATATTTTTACAAATCCCAAGTATGAAATATAATATTTCATTGGTTTGGTATTTGTTTGATGGCCGTGGAGGCACAGGTGTTACAGTCTCCCCTACTTTAGGAAATTCCGTCCCGAAATTTATTTAGAGGAAACTTGTGAGAGTTTAAAACATGAAGTTGAAAAGACCGAACAACATTGGTTAGGGTTCTGAACTTCTAGTAACTTTAATAATATCATGCTTGCAATGTAAGAGGGATACTTATATACAAGTATATGAAGCATCATTGGTGCGTCCACCGTGCCTCCATTACATTGTTATCATTTTATTATTGTTGTCACTATCGGTTCTTACACATAGTAAACCTTACTGGGTTTCTGTGCACTAAATTTCATAATTATGTACGCGTCCATAATTAGACAATTCCTTGCATAGTTCACTCAGTCCATTTTATAATGTGCAGGGGAAAACCAAATGAACAATCCTGTGATGAGTGTGACTAGACCGCCATAGAGTCCTTTTAATTAAATCAATGATTGATCTAAATAGACTATCAAGGAGTCTGTCCAGCTACATCACTAGATGTCGTTCTTTAACCAAATTGTGAATCAATCTTTTTTATTAGACCACTAAAGGGTCTCTTATGAAACATGGAGCGGTACTTATATAATCCAAGGGTCTTAACTATTACATAGAAGCCCATTGAGGATTGAAGGTAGTACCTTTTGAATATCCTGCTACGAATCTCTCATATGAAGATATGAAAGATCCTGCGAGGATTTGGATAACGAATATCCAGAGTATTAAAAACACAAATATGCATAAAAGAAAACATAAGATGAATAAACACATAGTCACATAACCACAAAATTGTTCGTTAATTTGTCTTGTAAATTGCGTACATGCATTTAAAGCACACTTGGAATCCATTCCGTGGATTTCATTTGGTACTTTAAACGTTAACAAGAATCCAACTATAAAGATAGAAAGATTCAAAAAGAAAATTCGATTTCGATTACTAGGAACCGAAGTGTTCGAATTAAGGTACATAAGGAATCCAATCAAGGACTCTGATTTGAACGATAATCATCCACAAGGATCTAATTGTAAAGATAAAAAGATCCCATATGAATTTTAGAAGTTGAAGATGTTTTGAAACCTTGCACTGGATGTGCTTAGGTCAAAACATGATGTAAAATGCTTATGAAGTTGAGATGCTTGATATGTCAAGGCGACATATGAAGCAGAATTTTGAAGGTTAAGTCAATGTATGAGGAAAATATTTTTGAAAACTATGCATGGGGTTCTTTTAAGAAAAACGTGTTTAACATTTTTGAAACCTTATATATAATACTTTTTGAAATCATAAAGTAGGTGTATTAGATAGATATATTTACAAAAATGTTTTAAAATCATGCGAGATGAATTTTTAAATTATGTATAAGGTTTTTGAAAGACATGAATGATGCTTTTCGAAATCATGCACTTGATCAGAAAATGTATTGTGTTAATATTGTCTTCAGACTATGTGAAATATTTTGAAATTAGAAAGGTTGGTTTTGATAACATGGCCAATGTTTTTGAAATAACATAGACAATGCATCTAGAAAAAATTGTTTTCAAACTATATGAAATGTTTTGAGATCATGAAGATTGTTTTGAAATACTGGTACTGTGTATGTTGAAAAATCAAAACGTAATGGGTATGAGATTTGAAAATACCCTTAGTTATCTAACCAAGGATTTAAAGGCACAGATGTGCGAAAAGCACGATTACTCATAATGTCACTTAATTTTTCTGTACTTTGTTTCTTAGAGTGAAACGAGTACTTAAAATTTTTGAGGGAATCATGAGCAATCATTTGAAAGAGAGAAATCACAAGAGTAGTTTGTAAGGTACATAGTTCCTTGATGTAGGTATCATAGGAAAAACCATACACACCTAGCAGGGGGTTGAGCTGGTTGGTTGGGGACTGCTTTACCATTGTGATCGACCATGGCGAAGTTCTGAGAAGCCTTTCGCTTCTTTGACTTCTTAGGGAATCGTTCATCCATGGTCTTTGATTCCTCGATTGGTTTCTTGTCTGGTGGTGTTATCACCTGACTAGGTCCTGCCTGTCTTGGTGACTCTTGAGTGGCTTCATCCTGGAGACGGTACATGGCAGTAGCTAATTCAACAGTCTTCAGGACTACTTCGCCTATTCGCTGAGTGAATTTGGCAGTCTGCTTGGATATCTGGGCGTCATCGTGATGAAGAGACATTCTTGAAGAAAAAGAAAGGCATAGGGAGTAACAGGTGAAAGATTATTGGACAATCAAAACAGAATGATAACGCATGAAGATTGCGATCATTTGTTTGTTACCTAAGGCAAACAAATAAGACGGTGACTGATCAAAGTAAATGGGTCGAAAATAATGTATCGCGAAGACATGCTCGCCTATAAGTGAACACTCATCCCAAGAATTCCCAGGTAAGCACAACTGGTCTCGCGTCTGATGAGATGTATACGAAGTGCTTGCCTAGACAGAAAACCCAGAATACAGGCATTCACCCTTCCAGTTTGCACGTGTTCACATTATTTAAAACCCAAAACCTTGACGAAGTTTTGAAAACTCAAAAAGGTTCAAAACCATATAATAGAGAGTTCAAAACCTTGTAATCAATCATCCTAGAACAGATGATTAGTTTTCAAAGAGATTTTGAAATTTATGTTCTTGTTGCGGTCGTCACCTAAGGATAGGTGACGGTATTGTTTTATGACTAAACGCAAGTAAACTCGCGTTAGGGTCCTAAGAAGGTTATAGACTAGGTCAAAGCATTACTAATTACTAATAACCTAATTCCCTATAACCATTGGCTCTGATACCATCTTTTCTGTCACACCCCGACCGCGTAAAACAACAAATCGCGGCGGAAACATCGGGGCGTGTTGCAACAGAATTAATGTTTCATAACCATGGATACAAAAAGTGTTTCGTTTTATTAAACATTGAATATTTACATCGTCTGGAAATCTAAATACACAATTTTAAACATAGTCTATCATTGTTATTGAGTCACTAAGGCCTTGTCCAGTCCTATGTGAGCATGCATCTTATCAATCGATATCATCCAACAATACCTGAAACATATGTGAAAACGAGGTCAGCAAAGAAATGCTGGCGAGTACATAGGTTTTGTGAAAATAAGATTCATGACTTCTGTTTAAGAAAATGTTTAGTCATGAACCTTGTAATTTGCTTTGTCTTTGTAAATCATTTGAAAAATAATAAGTTCGGATGATAAGTATAATAAGAGAATAATGCATGATTAAATGAATAACCATGTAAAATGAGTTTGTATAATATAAGTTGTTTGTAAATAAATGTCTTGTGAAAAGTATGTTACTTGTATAAAATGTTCTATGTCTCGAACTGAAATGATTCAAATAACGCTACAATATGTAATACCATACAAACACTTATATATAGGAAGTACCAGCGGCGTATCCACCATGTTTGTATCATATTACACACGCATCGTTACTTAATCACTTAATCAAACCAAACCACCAAAGTAATGTTCATGCCCAAATGTAAATCATGTAATATGTATAACCAAAATGATATGTATGGCTAGTGAAATGCATCAACTAAACCATAGGTGAAACGCACAAAACAAAGTATTGAAGTAAAACTTGGTTTAAATCAATACTATGTTTCGTGGAAATGCATGATCAAATGTAAATCATGTCCAAATGTTTACCCAATCGTTAACCCATTTTGTAAAATCGTTCTATTCGTTCTTGTTATTGTAATCATTCAAAGCGTTCTTGTTTTAATTGTGAAACTACTTAATGGTCGATTCTCTAATAACATTCAAACCTTCTCGACGCGTTCCTCGTTCCAACTCGCTCCATCTCGCTCTCGCTCTCGTTCTTAACAAACCCTTACCAAAGGATAAGTTAATAATTACAGATTCAGTCGCTACCCACAACCCCCACACATAACAATGGGTGCAGTAAATAACGGGATTTGTCAGATCCTATGGTACCATAACCTAATACTGGTCGGCTTGATCATTGCTAATGAATGTCATCGGTCATGTAACTACAACCAACAAGTTCGTTCACTTTATTGAAATTGTTTATTAGTTTTTGAAATCATTGTATTCGTTCTTGAAATCATTGTATTCGTTCTTGAAATCATTGTATAGCGTTCTTGAAATAATTGTAATTGTTCGTGAAACCACATTGTAATTGTTCTCGAAACCATTGATAAAACATTTAGCACATATGAGTCACCCCAAAACAGTTGAAAACAGTAAAAGAGGGGAATAATGTACTCGCCTGAGAGTGCTTGGAGGTCTTGAACAACAACCAAACAAAGCTAGAGGGAGCACGGAATCAGTCGGCAATCTAAAACTATATAAATAAACCGGACTTATATCGGGAGATCGGATAGGATGAGGCTTGGTAAACCAAATGAGTGTTGGAACTCATATGATATGGTTTAACAAGGCCTACATACTACTATGAAACCAAACCTAAGTGCTTTCGACCCATCGCGACCCATTAAGGTAGCTTATGCTACTTTAACGCGTCGTGCGCGTGAAACGCGTTCGGACCGTCTAACTAGTCCTATGACAAGTGTTATATGCCTAAACATGTTACATAATCAGTTATGTGGCAAAAGTTTAGGTTACATATGCTTAATTACCAATTATACATGAAAAGGGTATTCTGGTAATTTACCTAAGGCATATAAACTACCTATCATACAACTACTTAAACGATGTGACCATAGGGTATAACCTCGGAAGGTTATTCCCTACCTACTATGGTCACCTAATGTGTTTGGTCCGATCCTAATGATCGACCAAAAGGGTCGAGTTCGAAGGTATAGGCGATTTATTAGATCGCCTACCCTACGACTCTAGACAACGTGGTAATCAGTGGGCATAGTCCCAAGGGACTATGACCAACGTGATTACACTCACGTTGCGAAGTTCAACCGAACTTCGCATTGACCATTACTGGTCAACGCTGAAAGTCAAACAAAGTTTGACTTTCGGACTCGAAAAGCAATAAAATAAGGAAAAGAACGAAAGAATACTTACGAAGGGTCCCCGAATGCTAAACTCGATTCAAAAATCTCAGGTATGAAACAAATGTTTCAACTTAGAGTTTCTCAAATCAAGTTTCTAGTGATTTTAGCAATGGGGGGTATGGGGTATTTATAGGAATACCCGAACCGTTAAGATCGTTTCATGGAAAACGTGCCTTAATCCCATCCGTACATGTGTTGAAAAGTTATGGTGTTTAGGTGTTTAAATTCCATCCATACATGTGTTGCAAAGTTGTGGTGTTTAGGTGCTTAAATTCCATCCATACATGTGTTGAAATGTCATGGTGTTTAGGTGTTTAAATTCCATCCATACATGTGTTGAAATGTCATGGTGTTTAGGTGTTTAAATTCCATCCTTATCCGCTGACTAAGCAAGTTAGAATGTGTGGTTGTGAATTAAACAACGGCTAATACATCGAATCTGGTCCCGAATGCGAAAAACGATCCAAATGACGTGACGAATGGATTTTTCTTATGGCGAACACTAAAATAAAATATTTTAGTGCTAACATAATTTTTTGGATGTCCGGATGTATTCAGAACGTAAGTTATGCGCGAAAATGCAAACTTGTGCACTTTTTGACACTTTTAGTCCCTGAATGACCCAAAAGTTTATTTTAGCACACCGAACCCCTCAAAGCCTATTTCTAAGCTATGTAAAGGATATTTATGGTATGTTTAACTTATGGTCATGTTCCGGAAGGTCTGTTACAGTTCAAATTGGCAT
Organism: Helianthus tuberosus; assembly: GCA_030545235.1. NCBI lineage: Eukaryota > Viridiplantae > Streptophyta > Magnoliopsida > Asterales > Asteraceae > Helianthus > Helianthus tuberosus. The sequence continues at coordinate 139,446,373 of CM060376.1, read as the reverse complement.
ACTTTCGCAGTTTGTCAAATTTAGTCCCTGTAAGCGATTAAACTTTGATTTCACCACACCAAACCTTCCAAAACTTATATCTAAGTTATGTAAAGGTTATTTAAGGTATGTTAAGCCTATTTCACTATTCCGGAGTGTTCGTTGCATTAAACTGGTTATATTTACGCATCAGTGCGTGTATAACCTTCCAGAAAGCGATTTAGAGCTTGAAATCGAACATGAATTGATATGTGCAAATGATACACATATTTTTACAAATCCCAAGTATGAAATATAATATTTCATTGGTTTGGTATTTGTTTGATGGCCGTGGAGGCACAGGTGTTACACTCGCGGACACGAAGACAGAGGCTCTGGGCTTCGCCCCAGGCGAGAGCTTCTGATCAGCAACTTTCCTAAAATGGCAGAACAGGCCCCTGTAGCTTAAAACTTGATTTTTTACGCGTTTAAGCCCCGTTAACCCAATTTCAAGGCTCTATAAGGATGCTAAAGTATAGGGGGCATGAAATTTGCTTGAAAACATCTCGGATGTCGGTTCGTTTGGTCGTACGGTTGCGTTGTTCGGTTAATTACGATGAAACTTGAACGGACACGAAAAACGATCCAACTTACGCGACGAATGGTATTTTTTGCATTCCAATCACTAAAATAAAATATTTTAATTTTTACAAAAATTTTTGGATGTCCGGATATGTTCAGAACGTAAGATATGCGCGTAAATGCAAACTTATGCACTTTTTGATGCTTTTTGTCCCTTTTGATCAAATAAGCGTATTTTCGCATACCGAACCCCTCAAAGCCTATTTCTAAGCTATGCAAAGGATATTTAGGGTATGTTTAGCTTACAATCATGTTTTGGAATGTTTGTTACTATACGAATTGGCATACTTTCACAATTTGTCGCAAATAGTCCCTACGATCGAATAAACTTGTTTTCGACACACCAAACCTTCCAAAAATTATTTCTAAGTTATGTAAAGGTTATTTAAGGTATGTTAAGCCTATGTCACTATTCTGGAGTGTTTGTCACATTAAACTGATTACGTTTACGTAATAGTTTGCGTATAACTTTCCAGAGCGCGATTTAAGGCTTGAAATCGAACAAGAATTGACATGTGCAAATGTCTCATGTATTTAAACCAATCCCAAGAATGAAACACAAGATTCCATTGGTTTTGTATTTGTATGATGGTCGTAGAGGCACAGATGTCACTCCCATTCCTTCAATTCCTTTTGTTCCTTTTTCCACTGCCTCTCCTTTGTTTTATTCTGATTTTCATTGTCCTTATGCTTTTCTCCACTTCATCTGCAAGAATATTTAGGGTTTCATCAACTCCCTTTTTCTTTTCTAAAACAGGTGTTTCAGCAGTGGTTTCAGAAGACTTTTTCTCTTTCTCAGATTCTGGCTTTTGAGTTGGCTTCCTTGGAGTGGGTCTGCCAAACTTTTTCATATCATGTTTCTCCCCCTTTTTGGCATCATCATCTTGATCATCATCTTTGTAGACAGATGCAGGGGCAGTGCCAGTAATTTTAATTAAGGCCTCTTTGATTGCTCTATGGTCATCCTGAGTGTCCTTATATCTTGTATCAACCATATTCCTGAGGATTGCCATTTGGTGGTTGTGCTGAGTTTCTGCAAGTTCCCTTTGAGCTTTAATGATAGGCTGAACTGCATTCCATAGCTCTTGGGAATAATGTTGTGGAGTGGGTTGACTTTTGGAAGCTTCAACCAGAAACTCAATTGATGTATTCATTTTTGTAACCACTGTTTCTAAAGTAGAAAGCCTCTCTGTCAAATCCTGATATCTTAAACCATCACCCAAGTTAATGGGATCATCTGATTTCCCACCAGCAGTGGTTGTATTAGCTATTGGACCAGGAGAATTCTCCAATGGTTCATCAACTGATGCCCATTTTTCTTGGTACTGGGGACTTCTTTCCTCAGCAGTGGTTACCTTAGTAATCTCACCAGTGGTTAACTTGAACACACCAGTGGATATCATGGTTCCCAAGGAAGAAATTTCCTTCAAGGGAGTCTGACTTATGAAACTACTGTCCAGGTGTAAATCAGTGGATTCAACACCTGTAGTAGCTGCTCCACTTGAACTACTAACAAGAATTTCTAGAAACTCCTGTAGTGTAACCTCCTCAACTGTTTGTGGGATAACCAATTGAGTTGTTTCAGACACAGCCATTGTTATGGTTGTACTCTCAGTAATGTGTTGGTGAGAGGGGTTGTTTTGTGTCTGAAGCTCAATGGCATCAAACAGAGGTATGATGGATGGTGGAATTTGTGAAGTGGGGATAGGTGTGGAAAGAGAATTTACCCCGGGAGCAGGGCTATTTAACATACTCTCAAGTGAGGGTAATGTATCATATAGTGGTATCCCTGTGCTTATAACCAGTTCCTTTTGTGAGGAAGCAGGAGGAGTTGAGGCTTGGGGTGGAGATCTTACCAACTGTTGTGAGGAAGTAGCAACAGTGGTTATTGGTGACTTTTGTGGTGTCACTGGATTAACTTCTGGGATCTCATTAGAATGTCCTTTTTAGAAGGTTTGGGGGCTTTTTGGATATATTTTTTTGATCTTTTTGGGAGTTTTTGGTGGGGGTTGCACAACAGTGGTTATGCTGTTGTGGTCACCAAGAGCAGTGGGCTCAACAGCATAAACCTGAGGAGCAGATGTGGACTCATCCAAAGTTTGCTCAGGCTCCTCTGTTTGTGTTTTAGAAGATTTTGACTCTGGCATCCTTGTAAAAGTTTCAGAAGAAAGGTTGTTTATTTGAAAAGAAGCACCTTGGATAAGCACGTGTGCACTATCCTTTGGGATTTTCTTTTGTAAATAATAACTCAAAAATCTTGGAAACAGCAAAAATGATTTCTTCTTTTCTTTGATATTATTTACATTTTTGACCAAATCATTGAAAATCTCTTGGGAGTAATTGAAATCTATTTCTGCCATTATAGCATAACCCAAGTATTGAATTTTCAATGGGATTTCATTGAAAGCTGTTGTTTTATTTGAAACGCACATGAGTAGGGTATGGAATAAAAATTTCATGGGAGGTGGGAAATCTCCCTTTTGCAAAGTTGCTTTCTTCATTTGTCCCACATACCCTCTTTCGATTAAATCAGTTTGATACTCATCTTTAGGAAACGAATTTTTACCTTGAAGATCATTCATCTCAAAAACCTCAGATATGGTTTGTGGTGTGATAGCAACCTGATTTTCACCTACTTTTGATGTAATAGCCCAAGGCTTGTTGTCTTGAACTTCTAATTTTTCATTTTTCTAGAAATCTCGTAAGGTTTCTTGGTAAATAGGTGCGTTGCACATCAACTAAGTTTTGTACTTTGAAGATGAGAGAGCATCGTTGATTGAGTGGAAATTTGTGCTTTTACTTGTTTTCTCAAGTGTGCACAGATAGTTATGTGGGTTTTTGAGAGCAAGAGCCATGGTGATTTGGAGAAATTTACGAGATGGAGAAGATGAATGGAAGATGGAAACCGTTTTTGAAGGAATTTTGAATTCGATACGGTAGTGTAACCTCTATTGGGGTTTTAATCAGGGTTTTATAAAGTGAAAAGTGAATGCTGACGTGGCATCGGTTACAAAGATCGGACGACTAAGAACTGTCCACGTGACAACCTCTGATGAAAATGGATGACAATTGTTTAGGAAACCACTGATGGACAATATCAGTGGTTGACAACAATAAGAATGTGAGCAGTGGCTGTTTTTAGCTATCAGTGGATAGCCAGCACTGATTGAAACACTGATGTTTGGTCAACAGTGGTCAACATGAAAAATGAAGAAACAAAGATTGTCTTTTAGCAGTGGATAACTTTCAACAATCAGATGTTTGAACCAATCAGTGGTTGTAACAGACTTTTAAGGATTAATGAAAACTTTCATTTTTTAACTATTTTTAAGGATGGATTTTTGATTTTCTGAAAACATTTTAATGCTTTATACATAGAAAAATAGGATTTTGCCTGTTATTCCATGTTTAGCATGTCAATCCTAGAGATCAAGCTTGTGAAGGTGGATGTGTCTAATGCTTTTGTTAGTACATCTGCCAGCTGATCCTTAGTTGGAATATGATGCAGAGAAATCAAACATTTTTCATAGCAATCTCTCACAAAGTGATGTCTGATGTCAATGTGCTTGGTGGTTGAATGTGAGACTGGATTTTTGATGATATTTTCAACTGCTTGACTATCCAACATGAGAGGTGTCTTTAAAGCAGTTATACCAAAATCCAGCAGTTGATTTTGAAGCCATAACAGTTGGGCTGTGCAGCTTGTAGCAGCAAAATATTCTGCCTCAGCAGTGGATGTGGAAACAACTGCTTGCTTTTTGCTTTGACAAGACACTAAGCAATTACCTAGGAATTGAGACACTCCTGAAGTGGACTTCCTTGTTGTGTTACATCCAGCAAAGTCACTATCTGAGAAACCTGAAAGCTTGATAATTCCATCAACTGGATACCAGATACCAAGTGTGGGAGCACCTTTGATGTATCTGAATATCCTTTTTACAGAAATAAGGTTTGACTTTCTAGGGGCTTATTGGGATCTTGCACAAACACATGTTGCAAACATGATGTCTGGCCTAGATGCAGTTAGGTACAATAAAGACCCAATCATGCTTCTATAAAGAGTTTGAACAACCAAATCATCCTTTTCGTCAGACATGACTATCTTGGTGGTTGCCATGGGTGTACTACATGGTTTGCAATCATTCAACTCAAATTTGTTTAAAAGTTCTTTAGCATATTTGCTTTGATGATTGAAAGTACCATTTTGCAGTTGCTTTACTTGGAGACCAAGAAAGCACTGTAGTTCACCCATTGCACTCATTTCAAACTCAGCTGTCATGAGTTGTCTGAACTCTTCATACGTTTTATGACATGTGCTTCCAAAAATGATGTCATCCACATAAATTTGGACAATCACCAAATCTTTTCCTCTCCATTTTAAAAATATTATTTTGTCAATTTTGCCTCTTGTGAAGCCAATAGAGATTAGAAAAGTGGATAGAGTTTCATACCAAGCTCTAGGTGCTTGTTTCAGGCCATACAAAGCTTTGTTTAGCTTGTAGACATGATCTGGATTAAATGGATCCTCAAAAACATGAGGTTGACAAACATATACCTCTTCTTGAATCTTACCATAGAAAAAGCACATTTGATACATTTGAAACACATTTATGTTGTTATTGATAGCAAAGGCCAAGAACAGTCTGATATCTTCCAATCTGGCTACAGGGACAAAAGTTTCATCATAGTTAATGCCCTCTTCCTGTCTAAAACCTTGAACCACAAGCCTAGCTTTATTCTTGACAACAATGCCCCTTTCATCAGTTTTATTTTTGAAGACCCACTTTATGCCAATAGGACTCACACCTTTTAGCAGTGGTACAAGTTCCCATACTTGTTGTCTTTTAAACTGTTGGAGCTCTTCCCGCATGGCTTCTACCCAACTGTTGTCTTTCAGTGCCTCTTGGTACTTGACTGGTTGATGGAGTGATAGAAAACCAGCAAAAAGACAAATGTTTTGGGATTGACTTCTGGTGAGAACGTCTTCATTGATGTTGCCAATGATTTGATCTGGTGGATAGGACTTCAGGAAGATTAAATCTCCCTTGTATGGAACAATGGCATTAAATGGTGAAGGCTGCAGATGTGAATCATCTGAGCTAACATCTGTTGGTGACTTTGATGATCCAACATCTGTTTGAAATGGAGGTGGAGGAATAAGTGGAATTGGTGTGACACAATGTTGATTTTTATCCACTGTTGGTATATTTTTATCAACAGTGGTTGAGGATATGGTGACAAAGGTTGAAGGACTACTTTAGTCAACAACTGTTGATGTAGCAGTGGTTGAGCTTTGACAGCTGTTTTGAACATCTGCTACTCTGGTGATGGGTGTCAATTTTTGTTGTGGAATTACAACTTCATATCCATTGTCTGGTGGTGGAGGTTGTGGTGTACCTGCATGGTTAGTCTTGACAGACACATCTTCAAAAGTGAATTTATCTAAATCAAATAATTCGGCAGGATTTGCTGGGATTTTCAGAGATGAAAGTTCATTGAAATTAACATTCAAAGTCTCTTCCACACACCTAGTCCTTGTGTTAAACACTTTGTAGGCCTTGGCAGTGGTTGAGTATCCCAGATGATAACCACAATCTACTTTGGCTGCAAATTTTGAGATTGAATCTTTTAAGTTTAAAATGAAGCATGGGCATCCAAAGACTTTAAAGTATGAGATCAGTGGTTTGATTTTATACAGAATTTCATAGGCAGACTTTTGATGCCTGGGGTTAATCAAAACTCTGTTCTGGACATAGCAGGCAGTGTTTACAGCCTCTGCCCAGAAAGTTAATGGCAAACCTGAATCTGCAACCATGGTTCTGGCTGCTTAAATTAAAGTTCTGTTCTTCCTTTCAACTACCCCATTTTGTTCTGGTGTTCTTGGGATGCTGTACTGCCTTACAATCCCTTTTGACATACAAAACTCATCCAACTCCCTATTTCTGAATTCTGTGGCATTGTCACTCCTAAAGACTTTTACTGGCAAGTCAAATTGCTTTTCAACCTGTTTGACAAAGTCTTGCAAAATGCCTGCAGTCTCATCTTTAGAATGTAAGAAATAAGTCCATGTAAACCTAGAAAAATCATCTACAATTACCAAACAGTATCTTTTCTTTTTAAGGCTCAAGATTTTTACTAGGCCAAACAAATCCATGTGCAGCATTTGCAAGCACTTGGTTGTTTTGGACTCTTCAATGGACTTAAATGAGCTTTTATGTTGTTTGCCTATTAAACAGGAAACACAATGCTCAGGACAGGTGAACATTTTTTTGTGAAAGACCTCTTACAAGGCCTTGTTTTGACAAAGTAGTGATTGTCTTGAGATTTGTGTGCCCCAATCTTTTGTGCCATAATTCTGTCTCTTTGTTAGAGGCAGCTGAGAATAGACAGGAATCAGTCATAGGGCTCTCTTTTGAATTGGTTGGCAGGTGGTTCATCTGTCACTTGCACATATCTTGGATCAGTGTTTTTGTTCAGCTATTTTATAACAGCTATTTGGATAGATACAAATGGTTGTTGTTTCATGATAGGTTGTTTTGATGAGCTCATGGGTGTTTTTGAAGTGTACTCTTTTCTTTGGACCTCAAAGGTTTTGAGGTACACACACTCATGAGTGAGATGGTTTGTTTTTTCACAGATGGTGCAGGTTTTTGAAGGCTCAATGATGCTTGTTTTGTTAATGTCATAGGCTTTTAAATGAAAACAATCTTTTGTTGAATGAGTTTTCTTTTCACAAAAGTCACAAAACAAGTTTTTAACTTTTTCTCTCTTTTTCTTCTTTTCAGACTCGTTTGCAACAGAGTTTTGAACCACTGTTGGGATGTCTTTAAGATGAATTACCCTGGCCTTTGGTGCTTTCACACCTTCCACTGTGGAAAAATCCATGGGTTTGAAATTTTCAAGGATGTCATACTCATTTGACCAAGTGGATTTGAATTGATACTTTTCAAGCTCCTCAAAAGTTGAGGACCCCTCTGGTCTTTCAAGAGTGATTTTGTTACCATTTTTATCAGTTATCTTTATTTCTTGACCATCCTTGTTTGTTGGTATTATCTCAACAGTGTTTTGAACAGACTTATTTACAGCAGTGTTTTCAACTTGGTCATTTTTCCTGAAACCTATGCCAAATTTTACATTGCTTTTGATCTGTTTTTCTAGCATAACTTCATAACCTTTGTAGGATTCCACCCATTTTTCATATGTGATTTGGGTGGATTCCAACTCCTTTTTACAGGTTTGATATTTTTCTATCTTAGCCTGGAGTTGGTCCTTGGTTATGCTATACTCATGCTTGAGGATGCAAATTTCACTTTCTTTTTCAAACAATTTGTTTTTCAGTTCTTTAACAGATTTTTCAAATTGTATTTCATCCTTTAAGATCTTGTCTCTAAGGTTTTCATTCACCTCTTTAACAATAGCAAATGCTATAATGCATTTGTCTGAACATAGGTTTTGCAAGACCTGAGGTGATACCTTAGCTGCAGCCATCATGGCACAATCACAGACATTTTCACAAGCACTTTTGTTCTCCTTTTTCTTCTCATCCTCTTCTTCCTTACACCAAGGGTCAGCAAGAGGCTCTAACAGTGGTTTGACTTCCTTCTCCATTAGATGTTCACCAACAACAGTAGTAACCACTGCTTCAGCAATCTTATCCACTATTTCAGCACTGAATTCTCCTTCTTCAGTTTCCAGCCATTCAGGAATTGACTCTAATGCTACAAAACAGAATTCATTAACAGGAGCATCATTTTTAGCAAAATAGAGCAAAGTTTTCATCAGTTAATTCATCAAGCATGCTACTCCAATCAACAAAGCCTTGGGTAAAGAAGCATTGCTGACTGGCCTCTGTATGAGCAGATGTTTGTGCAGCATGTTGTGCAGGTTGTTGCACTTGGACCTGAGAAACTGGGGCTTGGACATACTGTATTTGAGGAACAGTGGTTTGAACATATTGCACTGGAACAGGTGTTACAGGGTGTGCATAATGAGCAGTGTTTACATGAGCCGCAGGGGTATTTTGGTAATAGTGCACAATGTTTTGTGTGTTTTGAGGTCTAGGGCTAGGGTGTGTTATGATTGGTCCACTGTTTTGGTTACTTCTACACTCTCTAGCAAAATATCCTAGCATGTTACACTTGTAGCACTTTAGCTTTGATTTATCCAACCCAACTTTCAAGTTCCCAAGTAACCCTGGAAATTTTCTCCCTGTTCTTTTTTAAACTTGCTGGTTCTTACACTCAGCACTGCCAATTGATGCAATATGTCCATTTCCTCCAGATCAGTGGGATCAAAATGCTGGGGATCATTGAGTTCAAAAGATAAATTATCAGAATTCTGGTTTTCACTACTAGCTGTGAAAGCATAGTTAGTTGAGTAAGAATCAGGGTTATTAAAAGCTCCACCAGCAGTTATGTCAATGTAATGATCATAACTCTGACCCTTACTACTACCAGAATCCTCTTGACCAAGAAGTGTTGTGCTACCAGATGAGTAGTCATCAGCAACCTTCCCTGACTCTTGTAACTTCTTTT